>JAMXBD010000626.1:600000-784484 GCA_024138025.1 Combretum micranthum | reverse complement strand
CTTTAGATTTATCATTTGCACTACTGCTGATAATAATGAAAACTTGTACATCCGGGATACACTGGACTCTTTGCTTTTTCAAACATTCCAGTCCACCATCTCATTAAACCCACTACTTTCATCTTCGCTGTCAGTTCATCGCCATCGCCGTCACTTATATTAACAGCAATATCTTCCAAAAGTTTTTGATCTGCCTCATCTTCAAAGTGCGTTGTCTTCAAGTGGATTGCTCCTTCATCCATAACAACATTATATGTACTCGAATTCATCTACATCTACCATGATAAATCTAAGGGGAGTAGGTCCATTCCCTTCTGAGGAGGTGATACTCAATAATTGAATAGATTGCATGAACCATTGAGGCAATCTCTACAAGGGCATCTAATCAGTCCATCTGCCCGTTATGGTTTACAGCAGCTTCTAAAAAACTCTCTAACCCATTTCTATATTGCGTCGTTGTCAAATCAGTGTCATATGCAACTTCGTTCAGACATCCTAAATTGACACTTAATTAATTACCACATTTAAGTCACATCGGATAACTTCCTATAACTATGCAAGCATCTAATATTGAAACATATGTTTAACTTACTTATTATTTAACCCTATATGTGTCATGCAATTACAGATAATATGTATAGTTTTATTGAATCTCTAAGAAGAAATACATTACTACAAATTTAACATAAATTAATTTATAAGCCTATAAATAGGAGCATTTACTACTGTACACATACATACATACATTTATGAAGTTAAACATATTACGTATGTATTAAACATTAATATACAATTGTTATATTGTAATATATATGATTTTTGTTCACATACAATTAATAATATTTAAATAATTGTATTTACACTACGTATCATAAAAGAAAACACAATACACATATATTAGACAATTTATGCATCACTAAATCCTAAATACATATATTCTTTACCTTACTTATAATAAAATATAAGTATACATATAATATACAGGAAATACTACATATATAAGTAGTATTATTCAATACTTACACTTATTTTATGTCTTATTAATGTAAATATTAAAACAAGCTTTGAATAATATATAAATACTTGATCCTAAGTACATACATAGTTTTTTCAATTTCTAACAATTAATACATAACTATATATTGAACATTCATTAATATATACATGAAAAATATTAACATCTCATTTTATATTTAATCTATGTGACATGATATTAAACATAATAAACATAGATTGATAATAACATGTAATCATATCCTAAAAATCTATAATTTTTTTTCAACTACACACTAATATACACAACTAAAAATTAAATACATATTACTACATAAATATATTACTACTACTATTTAATAAATGAATATAAAAAATTTCATAACAAATTGAACTAACTTGTAGTAATTGTAGTACAATAAATATCGATCAAATCCACCAAATTATCAGATACCTGCATTGAAAATTAAAATATCAATCAAAATATATTTTACTATAAAAAAAATACTACAAGAATTAAATTAAAAATAAAAACTTACCGTTAATTAAATTTACGTAATTGAAAATTTTTTTTTTTCCTGATGTGTGTGCGTGAGTGTATGTGTGCTTGTGGGTGGGTGGGTGTGCACGTCAGTGAGCTAGTGTGTGTGTGTGTGGGCAAGTGAGTGTGTCCGTGAGTGAGTGAGTGTGTGTGGGTGTGGGTATGTGTGTGTGTGTGTGTGTGTGGTGGTGTGTGGGGGGGGGGGGGGGGGGGTTCGGTGTGTGTGTGCGTGCGTGCTGGAGCGAAAGTGTGTGTGTGTGCGCGCTGGAGCGAGTGATTGCGAGGGAAATGTGCGAGAGAGAGAATGTGAGAGGTGCGAGTGCAAGCAGGGGCGGAGGGTATATATAGGCGAAGATGAGGCGAATTTCGCCTCATAAAACAGAGCGAATTTCGCCTCATCCTTGTGAGTATGAGGCGAAATTCGCCTCATCCTAGTCAGCTGATGAGGCGAATTCGCCACTGACTAGGCTACTGAGGCGAATTTCGCCTCATCGTCTTAGTCAGCGGCGAATTTCGCCTCATCAGCTGACTAGGATGAGGCGAAATTCGCCTCTTTTGTTTAAATGAGGCGAATTTCGCCTCAGATACTTTAAGAGGCGAAATTCGCCTCTTAATTTTCGCCTCCCCTACCTACATTTCTACTAGTGTCAAAAGGGTTGTTTGTTAATGGGTCAGCAAACAGTATCTTCCCTTTACAAAATTAAATATAGTCACAAATTATTTACATAAAAGTAATTTTTTTAAGTCTTCATCATTATTTATTCAATGAATCTCAGTTTGTTATGTGATGAATTAATCGTAAAACATTCTCGCAATATATATTTCGACCTAATGGAAACTATTATCTAAAATAGTCATCTATTTCAATCAAGAAATCCTTATTGTATATGGATATTTTGCCGCCTCATAAAGCTTATTTTTAGAAAGAGCCCTTCCATTGCTTGTGCTACTTCTTAAAAAAAAAAGAAAAAGAAAAAGACTTAATTGTCCTCTGTCTCTCATACATACATACATACATACATATAACCTTTCAAAGGAAATTTAAATCTTACTAAGTTAGTCTTTCTCCATATATATAACATACTCCGTTAGGACAGACAGTTTCTGTTACCTTAAAATATTAGTAAAACAAAATAAAATTTTAAATAACGAAAGGTGCTACTTGAATTTCTTGGGGCTCATGAAAAGATCTGGAAGTTTTGGAAATCAGTAAAACATATATTTATATATCACTCAATCACCGATCACCGTCAAATCTTTTCCCATTAATTCGACTTGCAATGAAGTCGAGCACAGTGAAAGTATTATGTTAAACTATTTTTCTATTCAAACACTGCTGTCATTAGGATCCTGGAAGCTTGCATTCATTTATAATTTTTACCACTAAATTATTATTGGTCGATTCGTGTAAATTTCTATAGTGTCGATCATATATAAAAAAATAATAATAAATGAATAAATATATATACATATGCGTCTTTTAAGATATGAGCCATGATTCTTTTTGTCGATGGATAAATATATAAAAAGGTAAATATGATATGTATAAATATTTTGAATGTAAATGAGAACTTGAAAGGAACATATATGACCCTGCATAATATAAGTTTCGGTCCCCATAAAAGTTCAAGCAGGTCATGTGATTTTATTAAGTAATATCATCATATAATTCATAAAGTTATATTGTTCATTTAATGAAGTTATGAACACATGGATCCTTAAAACAAGCTTTCGACCATGTATAGAATTAACATGTTTTATGATAAATTTAAGTAGTTTAAGTTATAAATAGTACATTTTGATGAATAGAAATGAAATTGAAAAGGGAAAACAAAGCTAAAAAACCCTAAAAGATTTTGGCCCTCTAGATTTCTTTAAGAAATTCTTATTTGAATTTGACAAATGATACATATTTAATCCATTAAGGATATAAGAAGGTTGAATATGTGATAAAACTTAAGGAAATGATCATATTTGAATGAGTAAGTTGTGGAGTATGTATATGATTAGGATTTTGAAGCACAAACTTGATATGATTCAAGCATTAAATGAATAAATGATAATTTAGTTTTGAATTTAATAGTTAAACTCAAAAAAACATGACAATATGTATGTGTAGGTATTGGTTCACTTATAAGAGTTAGGGTTTTGAAATTCAATTTGATATAATTCAAGTATTCGAAGATTAAATGATGGTTTAGTTTTAAATTTAATAATTAAGCTCAAGAATATGTCTATATACGTGTGTGTGTGTGGCTCATATAGTAAATTTAGAGTTCCTAAAAAAATTGATATAATTCAAAAACACATCAGTTAATATGATGATATAACATATATTCAAGTGATTAAACTCAAGAAATACATGTATGTCGAGCCTGGGTTTTGATTTTCAGTTCAATTTCCTTTAATCCGATTCATACTAAACCCTAACCCATTCAATATGAATCATCGACTAAGAATTAAAGGAAATTTTGAATTTTGAAAATATTTTGGAGTAGCCTCTCGACTAAAGTCAAGAAAAAAGATAAACTCAAACCAATGAGTAGGTTGATTTTAGTTTTGCTACTGATCCGCGAAAAAATTGTTTTGAAAATGAAAACCAGAAATTAACTTGAGTCCGAAGGCTAACCTATTAAAATCTAAACGATTACCACTTTAGGTTTCCAATTTTAAATTGATTTCTTTTAAATCTTAATTTCAAAATCTAAACTATTTACAAGGCTCTAACTATTTATAAATATGTACAAATTTACTTAAACTAAGAGAAACAAACAAAATAAAAAAAAATAATTTTTTTACATATTTTGAGTCGCCCACTTAGGTGCCTACGTACCCGCTAATCGGGATCAGACCACACGTAGTTCTTTAAGAAAAATTTAGTTTGTTGGTTAATTTTAGTATTTTGAAATCTTATCACTTTAAGTTCATTAAGTTTTATGATTTAATAAAAATTATCTAATTTTATGTGATTCTTAAATCTATCAAATTAATTTTGAACAAACTTATAAAAATCAAATTTTTTCTAGATGTCAAACGATTTTTTTTTAAAAACAAACAAATCATCATAATATCAATCATCACAAAAACTCATGTAAAACTATCATAATTATTTATAGATACAAACTTTACACTATTATCAAATATTAACATCAAACAAATATTAATATGATTAATATTATTAAAACTTCAACTAATTTCACTTATTAATCTATTTATGTGAAAACATATATTTATTACTAATTATATATAATCTATTATTATATATTATTATATAATATATACACATACACATATATGGTAAGGAAAACTTACCTGGATGAAGATGGCTTCGTGTGTAGGAATTGAAGACGACTAGGGATGAAGACTGCGATAGAGTGTAGAGGATCGACAAGCGGATGAACGAAGGACGACTTGCAACGACCAGGATCGACGACGATGATGACCAGAAGCAGTCCGGCGATGGCAGCAGCAATGGCGGAGGGTTGACGATGATGTGGCAGTGGACGACCAACGAAGGTAGATTGGCAAGGATGAGAGATAATTGATTAAGGGCTTTTGAAGTCCTCACGATCCCGAACAAATCAATGTAAATTAATTATTCTAATTTTCCCTTCCTCCTTCCAAAACAGAAGATGAAGAGGGTATTTAAGCTTTAATTCGACCAAAACCTTCCTAATCAATCAATCCCGAATCTAAGGATTGTAAAACACCTTTTGGGCAAAATTTGAATAATCCAAGTCAAAACCGATGTAACTTTCCAATTAAATGCAATAAATGACGTGTACCTCTCATATGATAATGTTTTAAATCATTAAATTGCCTAAAAAACAACTTTCACACGTTTTTAAATTTTTTAGGAAAGTATCAAAAACAAGTTTTTCCTAAATTTGAAGTTCGGGTTTATAAGAGTAATTATTGATGAAAACATGTCATTTTTATACCAAAATAAAATATTCCATGCCTAGTTTTCAAATTTGCCTTCGGTTCATAGAAAAAAGGTCTGGAAGTGGGCCGAAAATGGGCTCAAAGTGGGCTGGTCGGGCTACCCAACGAAGAAGAAGATGAACAATAAATTTTTTCAGATTATAAAACTATATATATACCTATATATATATATTACATCCATTATATTTATTTCTTTTAATTTTATTTATTTTTCCTAATTTTTATTTCTAATCATAATGCTCAAAAATGCAAAAAAATCCTTCAATTTAGCCATATTTGCACTAACATTAACATTTGATTAACAAATTGACAAAAATAAATTATCAAAATGAGGTGTCTACAGCTACCCCTCTTTATGGTGAGGTTTGTCAAAACCTTATCACAAAGATAAAATAGACCTCATTTTGACATCAACTTATCTGGAACTCCCACTTCTTGAGCGGGGTCAAAGCTTTTCATGTTCTGATATGCTCCTTGAACCAGGTCGCTTCTTGAGCAAAGACAAATCATGTTCTTGAAGAGAAGGATGGCGCTCCTTTGAACTAGCAATCTTTAAGCTTGAAAAGAAGGAAGGCACCTCACCGAGCTAACGATCCTTAATCTTGAAAAGAAGGAAGGCGTTCCACTGAGCTAGCAATCCTTAATCTTGAAAAGAAGGAAGGCGCTCCACCGAGCCAGTGATCATTAAGCTTGAAAAGAAAGAAGGCTCTTTACCGAGCCAGGGATCCTTAAGCTTGAAAAGAAGGAAGGCGCTCCACCGAGCCAGCGATCCTTAAGCTTGAAAAGAAGGAAGGCGCTCCACCGAGCCAGCAATCTTTAAGCTTGAAAAGGAGGAAGATGCTCCACCGAGTGAGCGATCCTTAATCTTGAAAAGAAGGAAGGCGCTCCACGGAGCTAGCGATCCTTAATCTTGAAAAGAAGGAAGGCGCTCCACCAAGCTAGCGATCCTTAAGCTTGAAAAGAAAGAAGGCGCTCCACCGAGCTAGCGATCCTTAAGCTTGAAAAGAAGGTAGGTACTCCTCTGAGCTAGCGATCCTTAAGCTTGAAAAAAAGAAGGCGCTCCTCTGAGCTAGCGATCCTTTAAGCTTGAAAAAAAGGAAGACGCTCCATCAAGCTAACGATCCTTAAGCTTGAAAAGACTCATGAAACATTTCGCATGTTCTGCGGAGATGCTTCATGTTCTGAAACGCCTCTTGAACTGGGTCTCATGTTTTGATCCCAAGTAGCAAATCTCATGTCTTAAGCTTGATTTCCTCATGCTTTGAGTAGCTTCTAGAGCTAATTTCCATATTCTTATAGAAGTTTTAAACTAGTTAGACCACTTGGTGAAGTCTGCTCATCACTAGGTTTACTCTGTCAGGCTAGAACGCAGTCATAGTAGCTATCCTTTGAATTGAGTATCCATGTTTGTCTCTTGATGGTAAATGGACCCCCTATTTTTTTTTTAGTCTTGATCACGGGATGATACAAGAGATGATTCTTAAATTCTTCCTTACTTTGCAGCTTGAACTTATTGACTTCTTATGTTATTCCCCTGAAATAGGCATTTCTTTAAGAAAAGATCAAATCACAAAGTATTAACATGTTTTTATAACTTTATCAATTGCTCAAACCTTTCTCTCACAATATACTCGTGTTTTAAGTGTTTGGAAGATATAAGGATGAAAGAGAACTTATCAATTAAGGTGAATGGTCAATGACCGATCTGATGATTGGAGACCGCCAGAGATATCTTTTTGTCAATAGATAACAAAAATTAGATCACACATAAACAAAGTAGTTAGCAAATTATCTGAACTTGATAGAATTCTCATTAATTTCTGAAGAAAAGTACAACTTGACCACATCAGAATTTATAGGTTCTTTCAAATCTGGACCATCCATTCTAGTCAAAATTAATGCACCACCAGGCAACACTCTCTTCACTACATATGGTCCTTCATAATTAGGAGTAAATTTTCCTCAAGGATCTTGAACATTTAAGAGCACTTTTCTCAAGACTAAGTCTCCTTCTTTGAAATTTATCAGGCGAACTTTCTTATTAAATGCTCTAGCCATTCTTTGCTGGTAAAGCTAGCCATGATATAAAGCAGTCATCCTCCTTTCATCAATGAGATTCAACTGATTAATCTTGTTTCTTACCCATTTAGCTTCATCCAATTCGGTTTCTGCCAATATTCTAAGTGATGGAATTTCATCTTCAACTAGCAAAACTACTTCTGTGCCATAGATTAATGAATAGGAGGTTGCCCCTGTTGATACTCTGATGGATGTTCGATAGGCCATGAGTGCAAAGGGTAGCATCTCATGCCAGTCTTTGTCAATGATAGCCATTTTCTCTATTATTTTCCTGATGTTCTTGTTGGCCGCTTCAACTGCCCCATTCATCGAGGTCGATATGGGGTAGAGTTCGATGTTTGATTCCAAAGTTTTGGCACAATTCAGACATTAATTTGTTGTTCAAATTGGTATTGTCTGTAATGACTGTATCAGGGACTCCATATCTGGCTATGATATCTCTCTTGATGAATTTGACAACTACTCCTTTGGTAACATTAGCGTACGAGAATGCTTCAACCCACTTGGTAAAGTAGTGATCGCCACTAATATAAATCGGTGACCATTTGAGGCTTTTGGCGAAATTGGCCCTATCATATCCATACCCACATCGAGAAGGGCCAAGGTGAAGAAACAATTGCAATTCTTTGGGAGGAGCATTTATCTTATTGGAATATATCTGGCACAAGTGACAATGTCTCACGTGTTTGATACAATCTGATTCCATAGTTATCCAAAAATAACCCATCCTCATAATCTTTTTAGCTAGCATATATCCATTCATGTGAGGTCCACATATCCCTTCATGGACTTCCTTCATCAACTTCTTCTCCGCCTCATCTACACATAGAGAGTAGTATCAAATGATTTTTTGTATAATGTATTACCACTGAGCATGAAATGAGCTGCTAAGGTCTTAGCGTTTTTTGCTCCTTTGTTGAGGCGTTTTTAGGGTATTTGCCATCTTGGAGGAATTCTTTGATATTAGCATACTAGGGATCTTTCTTTAGGACTTCCTTGGTATTCAAGCAAAATGCCATTTCCTTCTCAATGCGAATCTTTAAAGGTTGGATCTCAACTCCATTAGTGATCTAAATCATAGGTGCTAATGTGGCTAATGCATCTGCGAACTGGTTTTGGTTTCTTGGCATATAAGTAAATGATATTTCTTTAAATTTTTGTGCCAATTCTAGTAAATGTTGGTGATAAGACACCAATTTTGCATCCTTTGTCTTATATTCTCCTCGTGTTTGAAAGATGATGAGAGAGGAGTCTCCATATACTTCAAGATCATCTGTCTCCATTTCAAGTGACATCTTGAGACCCATGATACAAGCCTCATATTCTGCCACATTATTAGTATAAGGAAATGTCAATCTTGCCGAAGCAGGGTATTGATTACCATCTGGTGATATTAAGACTACCTCAATTCCACATCTACATACATTAGCTGCTCCATCAAAGTACAACTTCCATTTAGGGGTGAACTGCTCTGATTCTTTATCAAAATCTGCCAGCAATATGCCTTCATCCGGAAATTGAACTTCTCCATCAATCACATTATCTTCAACAGGGTTTTCAGCCAGCTAATCTACAAACGCCTGACCTTTAACTGAGTTCTGATTCACATAAGTGATATCAATTTCTAATAACAGCATTTGCCACTTGGAAATTCTCCCAATCAGTCCTAGTTATTGAGGCAGATACTTCAAAGGGTCATGTTTCGTGTAAAGCTCTACAGAATAATATAACGTATATTGTTTAAGTTTGTGCATGATCCACACCATGGCACAACAAGTTCTTTCCACTTCAATATACTTCTATTCACCTTCAGTGAATTTCTTACTCAAATAGTAAATAGCCCATTCTTTCCCATATTCATCTTTCTGTCCAAGCATACCTCCCATTGATTCAGGAAGTACTGTCAAATACAGGAAAAGAGGGTGACCAGGTGTTGGTGCTACTAACAATGGTGGATTCATTAGATATTGCTTAATTCATCAAATGCTTCTTAACAATCTTTATCCCAATGGATAGCTGATTTTTCCTCAACAACTTGAATAGAGGCTGACATTTGTCAGTTAATTGTGATATGAACCGAGCAATGTAGTTCAAGTGTCCTAATATGCCCCTAACCTCTTTAATCGTCTTCGGAAGAGGCAATTCAAGTACAGCTTTAACCTTATCCAGATCAACTTCTATTCCTTGCTGACTGACTACGAATCCCAGCAACAACCTGAGGTCACGCCAAACGTACACTTCTCAGGATTCAGCTTAAGATGGAACTTCCGTAATCTATCAAATAATCTCCTCAATATTTTCACATGATCCTCATCTTCCTTAGACTTAGCAATCATATCATCCACATATACTTCAACTTCTTGATGCATCATGTCATGAAATAGAGTAACCATCGCCCTTTGATATGTTGCCATAGCGCTTTTAAGGCCGAAAAGCATGACTTTATAACAGAATGTTTTCCAAGTAGTAATAAAGGTTGTCTTGGTTTTATCTTCTTCTACCATTTTAATCTGATTGTATCCCAAAAAGCCATCCATGAATGAAAATTGATGGTTTCCAGCTGTGTTATCCACCAAGACATCTATGTGAGCTAAAGGGAAATTATCTTTAGGCGTAGCTTGGTTTAGATCGCAAAAATCTACACAACCTCTAACCTTTTCATTCTTTTTAAGTATCGGGACCACATTGGCCACCAATTCAGGATAACCGGATACCTCTATAAAACGGACTTCTAATAATTTCTTCACTTCTTCTTTAATCTTAAGCAAGATATCTGGTCTAAATCGGCTTAATTTTTGCTTCTTTGGTTTGATATCTCCTTTAGTCGGTAATTTATGTACCACTATAGAGGTATCTAAAACAGGAATATCTTCGTAGGACCATGCAAACACATCTAAGTAATCAGTCAATAATTTTATCAATCTTTCTCGTTGTTCAGTAGATAAAGTGGTGCCTATTTTCAAATTTTTAGGCTCATCTTCAGTTCCAACATTTACTACTTTTATGGGCTCACTGATCTCAATTCTACCTTGTTCATATTTTTTCCAACTTTTCTCTATTCCAGTGTGATCACTAATATCACCTTCGACGTCTAACCCAGTAGGGCTGGAAGTGATATAAGTATTTTCGTTATCTATCGGCACAAGATATCCCTTACTTTCACCGTTATCATCAGATCTGAATAAAGGTAAGATAAAGAAAAAGGAAGAAAAGTGAGGAAAAAGAAAGTGATCATATGGATAAAAGAGATAACATAAAAAAGAAACAAAGAAATTTCATTAATGAATATGACTCATGGAGTACATTTTTCTGAGCAACTGATAAAAGAAACAAAACATAAAAATGCTTCATGAATTCAACCCTTACTCAACGGTAACCCTAGAGTTAAAGGGAATTGTAAACCAATTATTCAACTCCTGAGCCGGATGGGAGCTGCAAGAAGACTCCATAACTGATGCAATGTCCAGCTTCTAGACATGAGAAGGTTGTGGGAATGTGACTCTAATGTCTGGAGACTCAATAGGGGAATTATACCTTTCTTCTCCTCTTTTCTTCCGGGCTTTCCTTTTCATCTCTTGTATCTCAGCCGGAGTAGGAACATATCCCAATCCAAATGTCCCTCTTCTTGAATCATATTGGCTTCTTCAAAAATTTGTAAACTAAAGTCTTCGGATCCTTCATCGCCAATATAAGGTATAGTAGTGTCTTCGAAGATAGCATGATCATGTTCACCCAGTACCGTAATGATTTGGCCATTTGTTATAAACTTGACCATTTGATGCAGACTAGACGGTATTTCCCTAGTTGAATGGATCCAAGGCCTTCCAAGCAAAAAATTGAATGATCTTGGTATGTCTAGAACTTGAAATGGAATAGTAAAGTCTTATCACCCAATAGTAACTTCCAAGTCTGTTTCTCCTGATATTCCTCTCTTGGATCCATCAAAAGCTCTAACAATTGTGGAACTGGATCGAAGATCAAATGCATCGATTCCGAGTAGGTTCAAAGTGGCCAATGGACAAACATTCAGAGATGACCCATTGTCAATGAGGACTTGGGCTACAATCAATCCATTACACTTAGCCATTATAAACAGGGGCTTCGTGTGTTGAGTGCCTTCAGCTCCCAATTCGTCAGGTGAGAAAGAGATTTGGTCCAAAGCAAATACCGAATTCATCACATGTTCCATCGTTTCGGTTGCAACACCTTTGGGAACCTTGATTTGTTGAAGTATCTTAAAGAGGGCTTCCCGGTGTTTTTCAGAAGTCAATAATAAACCTATCAAGGATATTTGAGCTAGGACCTTAGCAAGTTGATTGGTAATCTTATAATCACTCATCTTCATAATCTTGGTCAAGGCCGTTTTCTCATCAAATTTCTCCTCCTTTTCCTTATCTTTTTTCTATGGGAAGAATTCCTCTGCCAATGTTTT
The DNA here is from genome assembly GCA_024138025.1 of Combretum micranthum. NCBI lineage: Eukaryota > Viridiplantae > Streptophyta > Magnoliopsida > Myrtales > Combretaceae > Combretum > Combretum micranthum. Next base: position 772,494 of record JAMXBD010000626.1, on the reverse strand, counting down.
CTCTCTTTCGAGCTCTAGGGCTTTTCCAAGTTTACCGACCATGAGCCTGGGAACTTGATTAACAGCTTGATAGTTGAATGGGCCAGCTTTATAATCTTTCAGTGCAATGGATACATGGAATTGATACCTCATTGACTTCACCTTATATGGGGCCTCTTTCTGCTCCTCTTGACATTAGACAACTGCCCTTTTCTGATTGAATTGGATCATTCCAATAAAAGGCTCAGATTCTTCAATCATGATCATGTTGATCGTGGGCCTATGATTCGAGAGAGGATTGGTGTTAACATTAAGTGTTGGAGTTTCAATGAAGTCCAGTTGGACTAATTTAGCATCAATGAGGTCTTGAATCTTATTCCAAAGCCTCTAACAATTGTCAGTAGGATATCCCACTTGCCTCAAATGATAATCACATTTCTACTCGGGGTTAAAGTATTTGGGCTTGTAGTCTTCTCTGGGGGTTTCAAAGGTTATGAGATTGTCGGCTCTAAGCCGAGCTAGAACTTGGCTAAAGGGTACGGGAATTCTAGTTAACTATCTTTTGGGGTCTATTGAATGATTGGTTTTGAGATTGTGGTTGTTGTGACTAGGTGAAGGGTTGATTAGTGTTTGGGGTTGATTGGTAGGTGTCAGATTGAGTAGGTTTAGTGTATGGGGTTGAGTTGACTACACTGACAATAGTATCCTTCCCTTTGTTGTTGTTGAAGTACTTGGAGTTTGTAGTCTTTTTCTCCACATGGATATTCCCGGTAGTAATGGCATTTTCAATTCTGCATTTGGCCAATACTATCTCAAAGAAATTAGCAGTAATATGTCCAATGAGATGGGTAAAGAATGGTTCTTCCAAAGTATTGATGAAAGTAAAAGTCAAATCCTTCTCTAGGATAAAGGTAGATACCATAAATGCCATTGATCTCCACCTTTGAGTGTATTCCTTAAAGGAATCATCTTTCTTCTTCCTCATATTGCCTAAATCCCACATAGACGTGGCCACTTCAATATTGAACTTGTATTGATTGTAGAAAGCCCTAGCCAATTTGTCCCAAGTATTAATCTCATCAAGATCCAATTGAGCATACCATGTCAAAGCTGGACCGGTAAAGCTATCCTAGAAAGTCTGGATCATAAATTGCTCATATTGAGTGTACCGGCTCATCTTCCTCACATAGAGCCGTATGCAACTTTGGGGAACTAGTACCATCATACTTTTCAAAGTCAGGAATCTTGAACTTCTCGGGGAAAGCCCCGGCTTCTATTGTAGGAAATTTGTGATTCCAGCTTTATCAAATCCTTCCATTTTCTCAAAAGATTTGAGTTTCTCATTGAATTGAGTGAAAAGCCTTTTCTCCATCTCTTTGTTTTGAGCCTCAATTTCCTTCTTAAGGCCGAAGATTCGGTCTCGACAGTGATTTTGGCTCATGATTAATTACTTGTTCCTCAATGGCTTTACCATCTCTTTACCGAATGTCCTTTAGTATCTTGAGGGCCTTTAAGTTTTGTGCAAGAAGATTCATTTGCTCATCATTCGAAACACCATTTGTTCTAAAGCCGTAAACCTTTGCTCAGAAATTGGATTGGAAATGCCACAATTATTGTTGTTGTTGCTAGCCATTATGGATTTGGATCTAGTGATGATTGGACTTCGAGTCTGGTCGGACCGTTTAGGAGCTATCTTTTAGAAACTGGATAATTCAAAAACAAGATTCCATAGTTTTAGAGAAAAATATGTATATTTATATATATATATATAATTTTTTTTTGAGTAAAAATCTTATTATTCATTTATAATTCTCAACAAAACGAGCAAATGGTTAGTGGTAAAAAAAATATACACAAAAACAAGCAAACGGTTAGTGAACAAAATATGTACAAAAGAGTTATATAAGAACACGTAGAGACAAGAAAAGGAAAGCGCATGCACATGCAAATTGATATGATGTAGAAGCTTTGTGGCAAAAACCATTTTATTTCATTAAAGCTGAATTTATTCAAGGAGTCAATATATGACCTAATCATGACAAAATCGAAAAGCTAAACCAAGAGACTTCAAACTTAAACCAAACGCCTAATCTTGCTGGGACATACTAAACGGTCCTTCAGCTCCTTGTTAGTCCTCTTCGCCATCTGTAGTTGAGCTTCAAGTGCTTGAACCTTGGTTTGAGAACTTTGCACTTTCTCTTCCATCTCTTGCTCCCTCTTCTTCATTTCTTGGAAGCGAACCTCTACCCGGGCTTTTGTAAATTCCATATAAGCTTGTGTCTTTGGGTCGGGAGTAGTAGGTGGTCGACTCAACACCTTGAGAGCTTGAAATTCCAACCCGTCTACCTTTGCCCTTTGGTTGAGGATGTATTCTTTAGTGGTCCCGTATTTCTTTGTCTCAGTATTGATGGGTTCTATCACATAGATCGGCTTGATTTCTCTTGTCTCCCATATGGTTTGTATCATCCCTAACTTTCCTCTCTTTGTACCAAAGGAACGTCGGGTCATCATAATCCATATTAACCTCCTCTAATGATGGCTTGCTAGTTATATCTTGAAGTACTCCATATTGTCTTATCACACGAGCCGGATAATATCCCGTAGACCCAGCCAAACCAATCAAAGGAACTACTGCATACTACATGCATCCGGTTAGTGCCACATAACAATGGAACCACTTATCAATCCAAAGGAATGTGTGAGCTTCTAGGTCTTGGAGTAAATGCACCCACTCATCGATTCTTAGAAGATCTTCAATGTGGATTCTTTCACTAAAGCTCAAAATAAGATCATAACCGTCTCTAATGGCAAGCCGAACTCAAATTGCTCCCATAATCTTTAGTGTGGCTAGCAAACCAAACTATCAAGAGTGTCATACTAGACTTGAACTTCCCATGGCCTCTATTCTTCAAGTGGTTGAGAGATCTATTTTGTTCAGCGAGCAAGGCCGGGATATAAAACTTTCTCGCCAAAAGCCGGTCCACTAATTCCACTACATGATAGTGGATGAATAGATCCCCATTCGGGGAAGAGGATAATACCAAACACTGCGGCTATAAAGGTGTTGATGCGATTTTGTTCCCATGCTTCTACACTTCCACAAAAGATGGACTTATTGTCCTTGTAACCATTTAGAGATCCAAACCATTTGAACAAGTCAGAAAGCTAAGTGGAGACTCAATTGCAATTCTTGAGAGCTTTAGATACATCGGTCTTCTTAATCCCTAAAAAGGAGTTGAACAAATTGATCGGCCCTTTACTAAGTTGAGGGGCATATATTCCCGCATGATTTGGTGGAGCTTGAAGAAGCCTTGCGTATTCCTCAATAGTAGGACTCAAAGTGTGCTTACCAAGGCAAAAGGCGGCCTCATCAATATTCCATAAGTAAACCAAGGCCCTAAAAAGATGAATGGGGACCTAGACCTTTGGTAGAGAAAGAATAGGGCCTAAATGGTCTTTAATGAATCCTCTTTGTCTTGGCTTGAAAGTTTGTAACCAGTTGTTCAAATGGGCATCGGACTAATAGGCTCATGAACATGGATCTCGAGAATAAGACGGGCCCACATGTTGCCACTACACATATTGCTTGCCATACTTCCTAATCTACATATTACAAAAGAGATATGTTACAACACGGTATATACATTTACAAAGGACAAAGATGAGGTTACAAGGATTTATAAGACACATTTACATAATGGATTACAAAGGAAAGTTAACTCCTATAAATTCAGCTTTTGTTTTGTTTTATAAAATGTTTTTGAAAAACACTTTGATGAGCCATAATGCTTGATTATCATCTTCTTCATGTAGTGAATGCAATAAGGGTGGGTTCTAAAAGTCCCCTAATTAATGAGCCATGGGCCACATTAACCGGAGTGGGAGGCCAATTCGTGTCCCGAATGGTGGGTAACCACAACACCCGAGACCTACTGGTGCCTCCAGTCCTAAGTTACCTAAGGTGGCCCGGGTTGACCACATCTAGTACACATTTTTCTTAAATTCAACCTTGCCCCTAGGTAGGGGTATTTGCAGAATTTTTTTTTATTTTACTTTTTTCTTCTTTTTTTTTTTATCTACATCACTTAAACAAAAAGATTAGTACAACTATTTATAAATATAAAATATATTTACAAAAGAAATCAATTTAAATATGAAAAGTATAAAGTGGCTAACCTCTAAAAGATAATTTCCCCAGTGGAGTTACCAAGCTGCCAAGCCTGGGTTTTGATTTCCGGTTCGATTTCCTTTAATCTAATTCGTACTAAACCTTACCCTTTTAATACGAATCCTCGACTAAGAATTAAAGGAAAATTTGAATTTTTAAAATATTTTACAGTCGCCACTCGGCTAAAGTCGAGAAAAAAAATAAACCAAAACCAATGAGTAGGTTGATTTCGGTTTTGCTACTGATCTGCAAAAAAATCGTTTTGAAAACAAAAATAAGAAATTAACTTAATTCTAGGGGCTGATCTATTAAAACCTAAACGGTTACCACTTTAACTTTCCAATTCTAAATTGCTTTCTTTTAAACCTTAATTTCAAAATCTAAACTATTTATAAGGCTCTAACTATTTACAAATATGTACAAATTTACTTAAACTAAGAGAAACAAACAAAATCACAAAAATAAATTTTTTACATATTTTGAGTCGCCCATTTAAGTGCCTACGAACCCGCTAATCGAGATCTACGTATTTCTTTAAGAAAAATTTAGTTTGTTGGTTAATTTTAGTATTTTGAAATCTTATCACTTTAAGTTTATTAAGTTTTATGATTTAATAAAAATTATCTAATTTTATGTGATTCTTAGATCTATCAAATTAATTTTGAACAAATTTATAAAAAATCAAAATTTTCTAGATGTTAAAACGATTTTTTTTTAAAACAAACAAATCATCATAATATCAATCATCACGAAAACTCATGTAAAACTATTACAATTATTTATAAACACAAACTTCATACTATTATCATATATTAACATCAAACAAATATTACTATGATTAATATTATTAAAACTTCAACTAATTTCACTTATGAATCTATTTCTGCGAAAACATATATTTATTACTAATTATATATAATCTATTATTATATATTATTATATTATTATATAATATATATACATGCACATATATGGTAAGGAAAACTTACCTGGATGAAGATGGCTCCACGTGCAGGAATTGAAGACGACTAGGGATGAAGACCGCGACAACGTGCAGAGGATCGACAAGAGCGGATTAACGAAGGATGACTCGCGACGACCAGGATCGACGACGATGATGACCAGGAGCAGTCCGGTGATGGCAGCAGCAACGACAGAGGGTTGATGATGACGTGGCAGTGGACGACCAAAGAAGGTAGGTCGGCAAGGATAGGAGATAATTGATTGAGGGCTTTTGAAGTCCTCACGATTCCGAACAAACCAATTGAATAATTGAGTCAAAACCGATGTAACTTTCCAATTAAATGCAATAAATGACGTGTACCTCTCATATGGTAACGTTTCAAATCATTAAATTGCCTAAAAAACAATTTTCACACGTTTTTAAATTTTTTAGGAAAGTACCAAAAACAAGTTTTTCCCAAATTTGAAGTTCAGATTTGAAAGAGTAATTATTGATGAAAATATGTGATTTTTATACCAAAACAAACTATTCCGTGCTTAGTTTCCAAATCTACTTTCGATTCGTAGAAAATAGGTCAGGAAGTGGGCCGAAAACGAGCTCAAAGTGGGCTGGTCTGGTTGCCCAACGAAAAAGAAGATGAACAGTAAATTTTTTTAGATTATAAAACTATATTATAAACCTGTACATTGCATCCATTATATTTATTTACTTTAATTCGATTTATCTTTCTTAATTTTTATTTCTAATAATAATGCTCAAAAATGCAAAAAATCCTCCAATTTAGCCATATTTCCACTAATATTAACATTTAATTATTAACAAATTGACAAAAATAAATTGTCAAAATGAGGTGTCTACAATGTATGAGTTAGAACTTAGGTTTTAGCATTCATAAAGAACTGTAGTTACAAAGCCTAGGCTAATAAAAATCATAGATATCTTAGTCAATATGATCAAGTCAACTAGAGATACATACTTAAAATGAGATCAATAGAAACACAATTAAAATAAAAATAATTATATGTTTCGACTAAGTATAGATTAATGAACTGAAAATGAGTTTAATCATTAAATTTTAATCAAATATACATAAAATAAGGAAATAAACTTGAAATGAGAATTTAAAATACAAAACAAGAACAATAGGTATCATACTATACCTATCAGGCCCCTAAAGCAACATAGGAAAATATACAAAACGATTAGTTTAATTTGATAATTGAAAATTACATCCGATAAGCTTTCCAATGCCTATTCGTATGCTAAAGTCCAAGTTAAAATGAGTATAATAGGCCTAATTTAAGATAACACGATAAAAATCGGTATTTGAAAACATTTATGGCACCTTTCCTATGAAAAATGAATTCATGCAAACTTTATAACCGAATTTAAGAAACTTAGGCTTTACAAGCTTTAAAACGACTATCTATATGATAAAACTGGATTAAGATTGCTAAAACTCGAATTCATAATACAAAGACATAATAGGTTTCATTGTATGAATAAGAGTATAGTAATGAGTTTTCATAATCTAAATTCTCAGGAGATACAGATTAGTCTTTGGGTTTTCTTCTAAATTACTACGACGATTGAGTAAGGATACATGGGTGAGTATAATCCTATGACCTTCCTATTGGCTTATACTTGTATGTTTAGAGTACGATATTTTGTTAATATAAATTAAATGATTCATGTGCGGGGTTGGGAAGTTCATGCATATGGTTGCTTGTGATTACTATTTATATGTGAAAACACTATAATGTTATCGAGCATTAAGGATTGATCTTGGTTGATTATTTTAATTTTTTCAAGTGTCTAATATTTGTTTTATTGCTAAATAAATGGACATAATAAATATTAGTTTAATACTTCAAATATAAGCATGCATTGCATGATTGCATTGTTGAAGGTTATCACCACTACACAATGGCACGGAAGGTTGTGAAAATAGAGGAATAAAGTGGCATAACCTTGTGTGTACCATAGGTCCTATCCTAAGGGATGGGAATCAAGTTGTCTTGGAGAGACGAAGGGTCGTCTTGGGGTTATTGTTTTCAGAGAGTCTTGTTTTTGTAATAAAGATATACATACAAACATTATTTTTTTTTTATATGAAAGAAATTGTGTGTATGATAAAAATTGTTTTCAATCCCGAAGTAATATTGTTTCTAAGTGCTGATGGCTAGATATTCTCCAACCCTTAATTTGGAGAGCAAAAATCCGATCTATATATGACTACCAATTAGCTATATATATTTGTTCATTTGCTTGTCTGTATTGCATATGCTTATTTTAATAAATTATTTGTTATTGTTGAACGATGAGTTGGATGTAGCTAACTCCTCAATACTTTGTTTTTCCAGGTAAATTGAAAATTTGGGAAGAGATAGGATCTAAGTGTAGAGCACACCAAGGATCAAGTTTTAAAAGATAGATAGATGATTGGAAATTTGAGATAGTAAATCTCATTTAGAGATAAAATTTGAAAATGTAGTCTTCTTTCTTAACTACATCTAGTTATTATTTTTTATTAAACCTAGGTTTATTTTATCTTGTAATTTGATAGGATATATGAATCCCTGCGATCCTTGTGGTCCATGGAAGTTTTAATATCCAAGAAATTATTTTCATAACAATTAAAGGAAATAGCTCTAATTTCTAAAAATCATATTTTATAAATGTGTTAATGAATTTATGCATGATCATGGAGCACGATGAATATGATTTATGTTAGTATATGATATATATGTTGTGTTAATGTATTTAAATATCTATAAATCTTAGTGTAACTAAATATGTGTATGAAAATTAGTTATGTATTTCCACTTTGAGCAAAAAATTTAGACACAAACAAGCTTTAAATACATTAATTATAGGCCAAAAATCAAGCCCCAACCCATGCTAATTAAAGCCTATTCTTAGGCTGCCTCAAAAGTCAATATTTAGATAATTATTAAGTCTAAATTGTGCAAAAAATTGTGTGAAAAATCAGACAAGTCAATGTGACCCAAAAAGAAGCTAAAAACTCCATTTTTAGTCTTCTAAAGCTCACTCAACCCAAATCCAAACATTACCTACATTTTTTCCCAAGCAAGACCATCATTTTCTTGTGGCAAGACCATAAAGCCATGCCCAAGGCTCTAAATGTATGTGTTTATTATGTTAAGAACATATTTGATAGTTTAAGGTTAAGTTAGAATATGGGTTTTTATATTAAAATGAGTTTTGATGATTTGCATGTGTTTATTATGTAATGAATGAATAACTTGATGGTGTATGAGTGATTATTTGTGCTAAGTAAATGACAAGTAGAGTGGAAGTGAATAAAGCTAGAAATGAGTAGGGTAGTTTAGAGTAGAATGTATGGGCTAAGTGAGGGTGGATGATGATTAGTGATTCAATGATAGAAATGAATGTTTGATGAGGTTGAAATGAAGATTTTGAGTGTTAAAAGAAGTTAGAATGCATATAGATGAAGGTTTGGTATTGGGAATGTGTTGAGAGGAAGTTTGGAAATAAGACTTCAGTAAAAAGTTGTGTTTTGAACAGGGGAGGTCTGTAATTTTTCGAAAAAACATGTGCTACAGCGTATGCTGTCCCAACGCCGCCGGCGTAGGGGTCAACACTACCAGCGTAGGGGTCAACACTACCAGCGTACACGGCAACACTGTCGGTGTTGGGGGTATCCACGGGCATGAACCATCCTTGTGGGACTTTCAGAAATTTTAGAAAATTAGAGCTGTAGTCTACATGGGCTCAACGACGCCGACATAGACCACAATAGTGCCAACGTTTGGTTGAATGCTACCAGTGATGGCAGACGTAGAGTTTTTAGTGCAGACTGTACCATCCCAATGCCGCCGGCGTTGAAGGCTAGCGTGTCCCCTATAGTTTCCATTTAAAAAAAAAAAACTTTCTCAAGAACTTTCTAAAGCTTGATATATAATCTTTTGAGTATTTGTCGAGCATGTATGATGTTGTATGATGTATAAATACTAAATTATGACCTTGTATTGAATTTATTTGAATTTTTTTTAATATTTTGCTTAAATTTAATTATGTTTATGTATGAATTAAAATTAAAATGTTGATTTGAGATTATTTTTCTTGGAACAGTGTTAGATTCTCGCTTAGCTACCCCTATTAATTCCTTATTTGATTCAGGTACGCAGTAACATGCTTGATTCTTTGCTTAAGATAGACATACTTTAATTTACCCTAACTTAAAAAAAACTTAAGGATTGTTTGTATGATTGTCTTTTATGCCGTTGAATCTGGTTTGAGGAGCGACACCCTACTTAGATTAGAGGCATGGTAGTTTAGGTGTTAGACCACTTATGTCATGATGCAATGACTTTCGTAAGTGGTTTAGCAAGTAGTTGATAGGGTATTTGGTATCGGTAAAACATTTGCTTATTCTTAAGGAGATATAATATGATTTAATTCAATCGTTTATGGGAACATTTGAATTAGGTGATATTATAGATTAAGTTAAGTAAAGTTGTAAAACAGCTAAAAACCTTAGAAGAAGCTACTTAATTGTTATTGGATAGATTTATTTAGGAGATATAAGTATCCAAGTTACTTATATCAATCCCTGAGCATCGAGATCGTTACTCAGGTTCCCCAGATACCCTTGTTGTTTGGAGTTTGAATACTCTAGTATTGTTTGGTTAACTAAAAATTATCTAATAGCTTAATGATTGTACCATATGCATGTAGTCTAAGTTTGTATGCTATTAAGCTTGTGCTTTCATTACTTGCATACTGGGTCTTTGGCTCATATTTTATTAATTTCAGGTAATGATGACTCAAATGAGTTTTATGCCAGAATGGGATATGGTACGGACTTTAAGGACTTCCTAGATGACTTGGAGGATTAGAAGTTGGCCATAGACCTTGATACACCTCCTTTTTTTTGTAATAGATTATCTTAATGTAGCTTTGATTATATGTAATAAATATTATAGTTTGCTTATATTTTATGTCTTTTATATAAGGCTTGTTATTAGCCTATGTTTGTAATACCTATATTTAACTATGTATGTTTTAACTTTATATCTTTTATGAAATGTAATGATAATGATTGTTATTTAGAAGATTTAGAAAAACAATTATTCAAATACTTCTTGGAAGACAATCTTACATATAATACTCCAGATTATATGTGGTTAGGGATCCGTAATCACCTAGTTTAACTATCGGGCTGAAGTCGAGTCTTTACATTAAAAAATATATGTATGACACAATGAAAGTATAATTAATAAGAGTCTTGCAAACTCTGACTTTTAAGGCGATTTTTCTACCGCGGGCGCACACATGATATGACGATTTAGGACAATTCTACTAGGTTTCCTCTAAGCATGTTACATAATATCTCATGAGTCCTCATGAATTCACTGCTCTCTTTAGATACTGCTACTTTCAATACCTAAATGCCATAATCTCATTATTTTATGTGTTTACCTTGTTAGAAATTATAAGGAATGGAAAGAAACGTCCTCTTACCACATATTCGAGTTTGTGAACCTTCAAAATTAGCAAACAATGGTTGGAAGTGAATAGTAGGAATTGCTAGTAATATCATAGGGTAGAAAGAAAATAAATTACTTGAGGAATTTAAATATATTCTCATCTAACATGTCTTTGAGATATTGTGTTAAGACAACATTACTTTTCCCCAAATGAATCAAATTATGACTTTACCTCTCTACTTAATTTAGTTATTTAGGTTGTTTCATTTCTCTTTTCTTTATTCCTTTTAACAAAAATATGACTTGAGGTTTTCTTTTCCAATGTATAAATTATATTTCTCCAAACTTTTATCTTAGAAAAATATGAATTTTCACATATCAATCTTCGTACTCTAATTTTCACCTATATCATAATTATAAAGTAGAATTAGATAAGATATAAATAAAATAATTTTTTAAACTTCAAACTTACAATAGATATAGATGAAATACATAACTGAGACAAATAAGAAAAGAAAAGGCAATCCAAATATACCTGTGATGACTTTAAAAATATATATTATATATAATCTAAACTTTATTTAAATATTTTTATTTTGTATATTTAATTTTTTGAATTTAACTTTATCTAATATTTAAGCACTTTAATCGGGTCAAAAAAAGCCTTTTAAGCCATGCTTGTGACATACTTAGGCTCAACTCAACTTCAAATTTAATTTGTAAAGGAGCAAATTTAAACGCCAAATAAAAACTTGTTCGCAAATCTAGCAATCACACTTTGAGTGATGGGATGGGACATGTAGTTCCTATTGGCTAGTCACGAAAAGGTCACACGATGAGAGGGAGCATAACTATTGGAGTTACGATCTATGCTGAAATCAAACACGTGGCTCTCTTTTTCAGCATGTTTTCGTACGTAATGCCGTATGCTCTATCCTTTTTTTCTTTTCTTTTTTTTTAAAGAAAGATTTAAATTTCAGTTATCAATATATAGATGCTTTGCATTTCATGCCAACTTTATTCAGATACTCATGCCATCGCTCTATTTCGTTTTGCTTTTACGGTAACCACGCACGGATATGACACGAGCAAACTCAATCAATCATTAATACTGTTGCTCCGTATTTCGTTGATCTATTGCGTATCAACTTTCAGGCGAGCATTCCTCTGAGAGATTTCCTAGCCATGCATAGCAGTGGTGCCTGTTAAAAATTTTAAACATTAAAAGCGAAAGCGATTAACAATACGGATCCTAATAAAACAATTAAATTAACCAAATCAACAATCATGGCATAATTAAAAGTTACAGTAAAATGAAAAGAAAACTTACTTGAAGAATCCATCACGATAATTTAATATCCCAAGTAATAATATATGTTTTCCTATGCCAAATCCGTATCACTTAAATTCGCCCTTTGATGATATAAGGACTTGATTGATTCTTGATTTTGAATCAAACCTTAAAAGTAGTGTGTTTTTTTTTTTTTTTTTTTTTTGGCCCAATATATAACTTCCATTACGAAGAGTCATGACTTTTAATTTAAATGACATGACTTTTCATGAAAGGATATCTTGATGGAAGGTATCCATTAATGATTCATGAAGAGATATGACTTTTACTAATATACAAAACACACTAAAATACTTAAATTTTAACGAATTGGCACGGAGGGATTTACACCCGATAATTGTCTCTTAGATACTACACTAATCATCACCGTGTGTATGACGATAACAATTATCAATACTTAAAATATGAATCAATTAGAAATTAAAATTTCTAACATTCTCCCACTTGATTCATATATAACAAGTATACAACATATTAACATAAAGTGAGCTCACTTAAATAATGTCGTATATAAGTCACAACTTCGTAAGAACTAAACAGACCGAATCATGGCGGTCACGGGCCTGACAAACGTCCCGATTCCTTCCATGTATCACAAGTCAATTCAATTCAAACAGTCACAATTTGATAAAGTAGACACCTAAAAATACCTTATCCCACAATGTCGTAAAATAAGACCCAATATCTATAATCATAATAAAATATGCATAACTGAAATATGATTCATAGATAAGCAAAATCCAAACAAACATCGATATCTAGAGTATCAAATAAACATAAATGTGCTAAACATAAATTCATACATGTATGACCAATCATCCGATATACAAGGACTTCCTGACTACTCCCATTTTACTAACATGGCCAATAAATGTTTTAGGAGCTAGTCCTTTAGTCAACGGATCCGCAATCATATCATTGGTGCCAATGTGCACTATTTGAACTCTTTGATTTTGCACCTCTTCTTTGACAGATAGAAACTTTAAATCCATATGCTTGGCACCCTTGGAGTATCTATCGTTCTTAGAGAAGAATACAGCTGCCGCATTATCACAATAAATCCTCATTGGTTTGGCAATGGTATCAACGATGCCTAAACCATCAACAAAATTGCGCAGCCACAACGATTGAACTGTAGCTTCAAAGCATGCTACAAATTCAGCCTCCATAGTGGAAGTAGCAATGACAGACTGCTTACCACTCTTCCATGAGACAGCTCCATCAGCTAGAAGGAACAAATAGCCAAATGTGGATTTTCGGGTATCCGAACATCCGGCATAGTCTGAGTCCGAGTAACCAACAACCTCAAGGTTACTAGTTCTTCTATATGTGAGCATGTGATCCTTAGTGCCTTGTAAGTACCTTAAAACTTTCTTTGCAGCTCTCCAATGAAACAGTCCGGGATTTGATTGATAACGACCCAACATACCGACCGCAAAGCTTATATCCGGCCTAGTACAAGTCTGAGCATACATCAAACTCCCGACTAAAGAAGCATAAGGGATATTATCCATTTCTTTACGCTCCAAATCGTTCTTGGGACATTGGGATAGACTGAAATTGTCTCCTTTCTGGATGGGAACTGGACTAGGTGCACATGATTCCATCTTAAATCTTTCTAGAACTTTGTTGATGTAAGCCTTTTGAGACAATCCCAAAATTCCTTGTGATCTATCCCGAAATATTTCTATTCCGATCACATAGGAAGCCTCACCCATATCCTTCATCTCAAAGTTGCTAGAAAGGTAATCCTTAACATCATGCAATAACCCACGATCACTAGCGGCAAGAAGAATATCATCTACATACAACACAAGGATTATAAACTTGCTTCCCATAACCTTCATGTAGATACACCGGTCAACGGTCATTTCTACAAACCCATATGACAATACGGTATCATTAAACTTCAAGTACCATTGTCTAGAAGCTTGTTTTAATCCATAGATTGATTTCTTCAACCTACATACCAGATTTCCTTCACTTGTGGTCTCAAAACCTTGAGGTTGATCCATATATACCTCTTCTTCCAAATCTCCATTGAGAAAGGCTGTTTTAACATCCATTTGGTGAAGCTCAAGATCAAAATGAGCCACCAAAGCCATTACAATCCTTAAAGAGTCCTTTCTAGAAACCGGAGAGAAAGTCTCTTTGTAGTCAATGCCATCCTTTTGAGTATAACCTTTGGCAACAAGTCTGGCTTTGTACCTCTCGACATTGCCCTTAGAGTCTCGCTTGGTCTTAAAGACCCACTTACAGCCGACTCTTTTAGAATCCTTCGGCAATTCCGTCATTTCCCAAACATTGTTGTCATCCATAGATTTCAACTCTTCCTTCATGGCCATCAACCACTTATCGGAATTTTTACCGCTCATGGCTTGGTCAAAAGAGACCGGGTCATTATCAATGCTCAAGTCACTTTCATGCTCAAGTGCATAAACTATATAGTCATTCGAAATAGCCGATCTTTTCTCTCTAGTAGACCTCCTTAATACTATTTCTTCTTGAGGTTGCACTTGCTCATTAACTTGAGTATTTTCCTCCTCTTCTTGAACAATGGCATCCATAATTGGGTTTGGAGCATCTATTTGTTGTTGTTCCATATTCATGCCTTGTGGCTGTGCTACAATAATAGGAACATCAACTTGAGATGGATCATTTGATGGTTTTGGTCCATCAATGACTCTCTTATCTCTACATCACGTGCTCCCACACTCCCACTGACTTTGCCATTTTCAATGAAGCGAGCATTCCCGGACTCTACAATTCTCGTACTATGGTTAGGGCAATAGAATCTATACCCTTTTGACCTCTCCGGATATCCAATGAAATAACCACTAATGGTCCTGGAATCCAACTTCTTTTCATGTGGATTATATATCCTCACTTCGGCTTGACAGCCCCACACGTGAAGATGTCTTAAACTAGGCTTCCTAGATGTCCACAGTTCATAAGGTGTCTTAAGAACTGCTTTACTAGGTACCCTATTCAATATGTATGCGGCTGTCCTCAATGCATACATCCACAATGAAACAGGTATAGAACTATCATTCACCATACTCCTTACCATTTCCATCAATGTACGATTACGCCTTTCTGCTACACCATTTTGATGTGGCGATCCGGGCATTGTATACTGCGCACAAATGCCCTTGGACTCAAGGAGTTTCTTAAATGGACCTGGAATTTGTCCAACTTCCGATGTCTTTCCATAATATTCACCACCTCTATCGGAACGTATTACCTTAACCTTTCTATTTAACTGCCTCTCAACCTCTGTAATGAATATCTCAAGGACATCAACCGATTGAGTTCTTTCATGCAGTAAATAAGGTAACAATACCTAGAGTAATCATCAATGAAGGTGATGAAATACCTCTCACCGCCCCAAGACGGTACATCGAAAGGACCACAAATATCTGTATGTATTAAATCAAGTAATCCACTACTCCTTATGGCAGCCTGTTTTGATACATGTTTGGTTTGCTTACCCTTAATGCAATCCACACAAGTATCATTCCAATCGGTAAAATCCAATTGAGACAAAACTCCTTTTAATTAGCCTCAAAATCCTCTCTTTGGATATATGACCGAGTCTTTTATGCCACAAGTCAGCAGAAGATTCATTAAGTGCATTCCTTTTCATACCAACATCACATTCAACATCAACATTAAACAGGGAATTAACAAAAGTAGAATTCAGATTGAAACAATACAAAGTATCCAACAATAAACCAGTACCACAAAGGTTTGTTCCACGATACAATGAAAAACAACCATGTCCAATCCTAAAATCAAATCCTAAAACATCCAACCTAGAAACGGAAACAAGATTTCTAGAGCAATCAGGAACATATAACACTTCTCTAGATCAAGGCAATAGCCCGTATCTAACACAATTCTATATGTCCCTACACCTTCAATTCTAGCTTTCATCCTGTTTCCCATAAATAGAAAGCTTTCACTTTCCGGCATTCGGTGGAGATTTAGGTAACCCTGCATAACATTAGAAACATGAGTGGTTGCACCAGTATCAAGCCACCAAGTATTAGAAGGTACCTCAATCAGATTTGATTCAAAGCATACGGAAAAAATGTATACCTCTCTTTTCAAACCATGCCTTCCTCTTTAGGCAATCGGCCTTCTTGTGCCCAGGTTTGTTGCAAAAGAAACATTTCAGAATCTTTTCAACCTCTCCTTGCCCTTTACCGGGCTGCACCTTAAATGGCTGCTTTCCCTTGTTCTTCCATTTCTTACTTGGAGCTTTGCCGCCACTAGAACCAGCATTTGATTTACCATAATAGGCAAAGTTGGCTTGGGGAATTTTGACCTTAAGGTCTTCCCTTTGCCTTGCCTCCTCTTGCATGAGCATGGCCTTAGTATCCGAAAGAGACCATTTTTCCTTAAGTTGGTTGTAAGTTCTCCGAAATTGCTTGAAATCATCACCCTTACATGATTTTAGCAGAAACTCAACCAACACCGCTCACCAAGATCCATATCCAAACTCTTAAGCCGGTTGTAGGTATTCACCATGTGAGTAATATGTTCCTCCATTGACTGAGCTATGGTGTACTCTCTATTAGATAAATCATTAATAAGAGCAGCAACAACAGACTTATCTACAATGTCTGTCATAGTACACTTCTTAATTTCAGCCACAAATTCCCTCACATTTTCAGTCTTGGGCTGGGAAGGTTTAACATTAGGCGCTATGCTAAGCTTAAGAAAGCTCATCATAAGCCTATTCGACCTCTCCCAGTTCTCCCACAGTTTCTTGTCTGCCTCCGAACTAGTATCGGTCGGTTTAGTGGGCTCATCCATAATTAGAGCTGAATCGAGTCCCAAAAGGCCAGCATTTAGCTTGACATATCATCCAATCATCATAGTTTGCCCATTAAACTTGATACCATTGGCAGTCATATTAGAGATCGTGCAAACATTTACATCACATATTAATTGCTTTGAATTTAAACCACAATTCAGACTATAATATATATATATACCAAAATATTGCATTTAAATTCACCTTTGGGCTAAATCTAAACACAACTAACAATCACTAAATATGCATCATTCATATAACATATATAAGGTCAATCACAAAATTTAATTTAACATACAAGTCATCTTTGGATGTACACTATATATTAATTACAAAGGTTCATAACCTACTTCAATTGTTATTAACCATGAGTAAGATCTACCTTTGAGTAACCGTATAACTACATGTTAATAACTATAAATGTTTATTATTCTTAAATGTCATTTATGATGCTATATCAAATAAACATTTATAAACATAATTTAAATCATTTAATGAACTCTGAGTGGGCCACTTTGGTGACTAACGCACTCACTAAAATATTAAAGATTTAAATCATATAAACTTAAATTATTAAGTTTAATAATATCATTACAATACTTAAATTAATGAAATATTAAATTAATACCTCTATATAAAGGACTACTCTTTAATATCTTTTATTCTTAATTTATTAACTTATTTCTTAAAGCTCAAATAATAACATATAACATTTACATTATTAAATTGGTTTTATGTGAAAAGATTTGCATATACAATTCCTGAAATTTGCATAAGCCATATATGCATATGCACATGCACTTCAATTCTTTTCACAGACAGCATGCATTCATAGGTTACTCATATTGATGACGCATGCATAGCCCACATTCCGATTTCATCACAATTTGAATCGACAATTGGTCAATTAAAACAAAGCAGCAACATTTTATATAAAACTATTCAAAATCACAATTCTGAGAACAATTGAATTCACACGATGAATGCCGAACTATCAATTCAAATATTCAACCGAAATTTAAATTCAAAATTAAAACCCAACATTACTCAATTTAATTATGCCATAAACAGTTAATTTAAAACATCAATTAACTATAATCAACTTTAATTGAGAAAATACCCAAATTCGCATAAACCCTAAATTGGTAATTTAATTTCTATTAGACCCGCTCTGATACCAAAATGTTAAAATTTTAAACATTAAAAGCGAAAGCGATTAACAATACGGATCCTAATAAAACAATTAAATTAACCAAATCAACAATCATGGCATAATTAAAAGTTACAGTAAAATGAAAAGAAAACTTACTTGAAGAATCCATCACGATAATTTAATATCCCAAGTAATAATATATGTTTTCCTATGCCAAATCCGTATCACTTAAATTCGCCCTTTGATGATATAAGGACTTGATTGATTCTTGATTTTGAATCAAACCTTAAAAGTAGTGTGTTTTTTTTTTTTTTTTTTTTTATGGCCTAATATATAACTTCCATTACGAAGAGTCATGACTTTTAATTTAAATGACATGACTTTTCATGAAAGGATATCTTGATGGAAGGTATCCATTAATGATTCATGAAGAGATATGACTTTTACTAATATACAAAACACACTAAAATACTTAAATTTTAACGAATTGGCACGGAGGGATTTACACCCGATAATTGTCTCTTAGATACTACACTAATCATCACCGTGTGTATGACGATAACAATTATCAATACTTAAATTATATGAATCAATTAGAAATTAAAATTTCTAACAGTGCCAAGGGAAATAACTTTAATCATTCTGCTTGGACATGATTGTGTCGCTCCAAAGGAAAAATCTTTGACTAGTTAGAACAACATCCATTACAGTTAGTTTGACATTATTAAAGGCACGTATAATTTATCAGTTTGGCGTGACTGTGATATCTATTTTATATCTATTTTACTTAGATTATTCATTAAAAAAAATAGATACAAACATAATACATATTTTTGTCCATAAATAGTCCATACAATTAAGATACATATAAAATCTAGATACGCAAATTAGATATAGAAAGTATACAGATGAAAGACAAACTATCCAAACATATCCTAACTCATGGGTCAGATCCGGTGTTGTTAAACTAGCTTTATACCTTCCTTGTTTCTATATAAAACTTTTCTATTTAGGGATAATATTATGAATGATACCTAAACTTTGATAAAATATATTATTAGATATCAAAATTTTAAAAATTATCAATTTAGTACCCGAACTTTGAAGTTAATTCATTTAATATCTAAATGAACTTGATAAAGGTACTGTTAGCATGCATGAAAAGTTCTTTCAGGAATTAAATTGATAAATTTTAAAATTTAAGTACCTAATTACATATTTTACCAAAGTCTAGATATCATTTGTGATATTAACATTTTTATCAATAATGTTTTAACCAAGCATTAAAGGCTGTCTTAAAATGCAAAACTTTTCTATCAAAAGTTTCTTATGCTTTCAAAATCTCATAGAGATCATCAAGGTTCCTAATGTTTAACCTAAAATAGGAGAATAGCTAAAGCTCTTTTAAGCTTTATAAACTATGGATAGCCACATTTTTAAACTTATAAAATTATTGAAGCTCTTAAGGATAATTGGGGCTTTTAAAATTTATAGGATAATCTGAGATGCTAATGACAATCATAGTCTCTCAACTTAAGGGATGATTGGAGTTCTTAACACTAGCATGATAAAGCTATACTAAGGTGACTTATTTCGTCTAAAAGACACAAAAGCTCACTTCAGTCGATTTAGGTGAGTTTACTCACCTTATAGACTTGTCTTTTTCTTTTTCCTTTTTTGTTTTCTTTATGGTTGGACCAATTGATGAGAAAAGCTTTAATAGGTATTACATGCCACATATAATATATATGTGATGAATAATTAATAATAATTTTTTAACGCGTAGTTGTATGGAGGGTAAAAACTATCAATTATCTTATTTATGTGTTAAAATATAATTGTTAGTTATCTATTATCTTATCCACATAGCAGCGAGACTTGCCTCAAATGACATATCAGAGGCAAGTCTCCCTTGACAAATCTCACCTAAAAATGACCATTTATTTATTTGTTTATTATGCATATACTAATATATTAATATAATTAATATTATAATATTTGTAAATATATATACCATTAATATTATATATTTATATATAACAATATTGCTTTTAAATTGAAATATTGAATTCAACAATTGTAACAGATATAAGTTAAAAACATATTACCAAAATAATAAATCAAACCAATGTCATTCCCTTTGGCATAAGGTGATACTTGATCATTTGAATAGTCTACTATAATATGTTTGGATAGTTTCTACATTGGCATTTTATTAACTGGCCTGCCCATCTATAATTTACCATTATTTCTAAAATCTCCTTGACACTGTCTATATATTCCTATGGACACCTCAATTTTTACCTCTAAAAGTTCAATTTTTTCAAAAAGACAAAAAAAGAAAAAGAAAAAGAAAAATGGTAGAGACAGTTGTTTGAAGTCTATGGTGATCATTAGACAATCAAATTGAATTTTCTAAACTAACATGATTATTAGAAATCTAAATTGCATATGAATAAGATAAAATATGAGTATCTTGGAAAAAAAAAAAATCAAATTTAGTATGGTTTGTCAAATGTCTCAATGTAAAAAAACAGGCGATAGAGGCTCCAAACACAACCTCAATTGCAAACATAATGTCAATTGAATATAAATTGGCTATTTTGTAGACACTTATATCTTATTTGGTTGGGTAGAATGGACATTCCATTCTACCTTTATCTTTTGGGACATGCCTATGCCTTTGTTTGGTTGTAAGAAAAGCTATTCCATAAATAATTGCTATTCTTAGTAAGTTAGAATACATGGTGAATTCCAATCACTCTTCCCCATAAAAGGAATAACAATTCTCCACATAAAACAAATTTTTATTCCACAAATACCACTCATAAAATGACACAAAACATACCTTACCATAAAATCCATCATGTGCTGAAAATTAATTAAAATTGGGTTGGGACGAAAGTGGCTATGCTTAAAGCAAGTTGTTCACTGAACTAAGATTTGAGGTTTAGTTTAAAAAATAAAAGTTAATTAAAGTTAAGATTTGAAATTTTAAATTTTTATAATGAGTGTTTATAGACCTCTTAAAGGTTACCATTTTTCTTTATTGAAACCACAAACATTATTTCACTAGGCACTAGAGACACAACATTGCAATTAAAACCCAGGCATCAATGGTTGTAAATATGTATTATACTTGGATTTTAGACAACTAGGTATGTTGATTGCATTTCATATGTCTAAGTATAACATTGCATATGTTTGCTTAATAAAACCTATGCAAACTTACTTAATGTGTAATGGTAAGAAATAGCTTACTAAGTTGTTGTTTTACTCACGCCCCTATGACACTTTTATAGGTTTAGTGCACTCTAAGGATGTTAGATTCTCTTAAAATAGGTTTTTGATGATAACAAAAGAGTAAAAATGATTACTAATGAGTTTATTAAGTCTGTAGTATCGAGATTAAAGAGAAAGAAGAAAAATGATGAAGAGTATCAGAAATCCAGAATGTTTTCAAGAAGGTTGTTTTAAGAATAAAGAATTTTTCTAGAAATCCGGAACCTTTTACAGAACCTTTCACTACACTTTTGACAGAAGCTCTATATCACGTGTTTTTACTGTTCATCTTCTCCAACTTGATACAAATCATTCCAGTTCAGTACGAAAATGAATCTTAGAGACCTAGCTCTGAGTAAATGAGTTTATTTAGGTAATATACTCACTTGTTCCACTTAAGTTGGTTTAATCCAAGGGGATTTAATGTTTTCATCAAAGTTTCGCTCTCATCAAGTCTTCAACGATGGAAATCTTCATGTACAGTACCAGACTTTGTTTGGACAGATTCTACATGTTTTTCTCCTTCACGATAAGTGATTTATCAGTATCTATAATGTCCAAGACATCTATGTTCATGGGATTTTGTCTAGAAGATTAAAAAGAAGATAAACGTTATCTTGGATAGGATGATGAAGAAGATCATGATGAACAACAATAACAAATAACAACTAGATTTTTTATGAAAATCAAACAAGGCTTATCATCATCATTCCGTTATAGAATTTGAATTTGAAAAAGGATAAATCTCACAAGATTTCATCCGAGAAATACAAGGAAAAGCCTATCCACAGCTTGCAACCAGTTTTGAAGATCACTATAGAATTTGAATTTGAAAAATAGATAAGGAAGAATAGATTTTAATCGAGATCATTGGGAAAGTTTATCCATCTTCTAATAGCTTTTTGAACGTTAGAGAAAGAGTATATTTACCGAAGCTAAGGAAGAAGAAAAATAGAGAGACTGATATACTTACGATACTTTGAAAATAAAATAGAGAGACTTACACTTACTGTGAGAAGGAAGAAGAAACACAACTGATACTATTCACGTTGCAAACAAAAGCTTTCTCTTTCACCAAGAAAATACAAAACCTTATACAAAAAATCACGAAATTTTGCTATTTCTTCTTCTAGCCTTTGAAACTGATCTCTCTCTCTCTCTCTCCTTTGAAAGAAATACGATACCAAGAAACACTCTGCTACAGAAAAAGAAAAGAGAGAGAGTAAAAGAAGAATAAGAACACTTACTTTACTAACCCAAAAGGTTTCACAGAACCTTGTGATAAAAGAAAAGAACACTTTCTTTACCACAAGAAGCAAATAGAAACTGCTACTACTTATAATCCTACACGAGCTGATTAGCGCAATTTTTATTCTTTATTGCAATCTTGATTTTGTTATTTCTTTGTTTACAGAAGGAATGTGTTGTTGCCTTCTAGTTTGTTATTTATAGAATTAGACTCTGTAGATCGATTGTAGCTAAAAAATATCTGTGAGAATCGAGCAGAGAGAATTATACAATCTTGTAATTTGAAGTTATTAGATATAGTGGAACAAACCTGTAGGATAACGGGGTCCCCAGCACGAAGTTGGAAGAGTAGACTGCGTATAAAGCAGAACCACTATAAATCGCTGCTTGATTCTTTAATCTCTATCCTGTTCTCATATTTGAAATTGAAGGGAAATATTTTTTTAAAAGGTGCAAATTTTTATTAATAATCAATTCAACCTGTTTTCTTGATTATTTAAGGGGGACCAACAAAGGATAGGCTAGAATTGAGGGAAGAGTGCACCTCAGTTAAACTCATTGAAGATGGACAAATCACATGTAAGATAAACGAAGAGCATGGATTAGACAAACTACATTAATATTTGGAACTTAGTGCTTTGTAGGATGTATTATCCTATTTTATTATTTAGTAGAGGATACTGATTTTACATGGTTTTGTCAAACTATGGGGTATTCGTTTCCATAGCTACCTTTTGGATGAATAAATATTTTATATTTATAATAATAAGATAGTAAAAGTAGGTACCTAAGGAAAGTCTCGTGACCATTGAATGATAAAATGATTCAAAATATTGTGAATATAGACATGATATGATAAATTTAGAATAATCTTACTAAGTCGTTGTTAAAACAATGACATTAAGTTTGGTTAGCACCATTGATTTTTATTGTACTTGTCGAAGTAAATTACACATGCTAGCAGTATAGTATTAGTCAACGAAACAATCCCTACATATATTGGAAAACTACGATGTGCCATAGAATTTAAAATCTACAATACATAAAGGATATGTTCCAAGTAGATTATAGGACAAGTGCTGATAGAATTAATATTAATTAATTAATTAACCCAAGAACCGAATCCTGTCTAGAAATTATTTGATAACAAGAAAAGATGCGGAAACGTACCAGAATTCATGATTAATTGAAGAATTAGAAAGATGATATTCTAATTGATTGTACCTCCTTAGTTTTTTCTTTTGACAGATGAGAATTTGGAAAGAAAGAATTGATACATCAATTAGGGACCACACCCTATTTATAATAAATCTTTATGTGTGAAATTACCAATGTGCCCATCATTAATTGATAATTTACACTTCAGGAATTCTACATATATATTAACACCACACTTTATATTTTAGATGATATGGACCATTACATAAAATTATATCACTTTATTAGGTCCTTAAACTTTATAATAGTAATATGTATATAATTATTAGCCACAATCCATGTACGTCTACATGTCCATATGTATTTATAAATATGTATGCACATAGTGTACAATCCAAATTCTAACAAGTGCAAGATTATATTTTGCACCATTGTATGATTGGGTAAATTATATCAAACCACGTTAACTTTTGAGGTTAGTTCAAATAAAATATAAAGGCTTTATGTGATTAGGAAAAGGGATAATATTATATAAAGAGGTCTAAATAAGAGATTAAATTTTAAGTACTTAAAAAAAAGTGTATCAACATTATATAAAATAGTATAAATAAGGAATCATAGATTTGTATTTATTTGTCATCCATTTAAAATGTTGATCGATTGCTTAAAATGTTAATATCTTATTTATACTATTTGTAAATAATGTTGAATTCTTTAACTATTTAAAATGATGATATATTATTTAAACTTACTCTTAAATATTGATTTCTTCCAATAATTAGGACAATATGATTCAATATTCTAAAAATTTAGAATTAGAACTTAATCGTGATGTTTAAGACACCGATTACTACCCGTCAAATAGGATCCTACTTGCATAAGTTTGGATGTCGAGTTATTTCAGTCTAACTGGGTTTTTTGGTTTTTTTTCTTCTCAATCTTATTTTGATAGGTCTCCGTTTCTAAACCAGAAAGGTTCCAGCATGAAGGGAAAAAGAAAAAAAAGGAGGGGAAACAAAAATCAAGAAAGGTACCTTAATATGTTTGGTTCTTTGAAAAAAATATAAAACATCATATAGAATAGTAATTAGAGATATCGGCCAAAAAAAAAAAAAAAAAAGGAAGATAGTAATCAGCCCATTTTTTTACCTTTAACTTAAGAGAATAAAAGTAATATTATTCGACTATAAAATTATTGGTGTGATACTTAGCCATTCAAAAATGATGTGTGTATACCATTTTTATAAAATAATAGATTTTATTAAGATTTAAACAATAATAAGGGAGCCACCAGAGAAAGATATTCTCTCTCTTGAATGCAACTTCTTATCCTGCTACTAGGATGAAAAAAAAAAAAAAAACCAATCAAATCGAACCAATCCAAATCGAAAATATGGTTTTTTTAATGGTTTGATTTAAAAATTTTTTAATCCAGCCAATCCGTAAATTTATGGTTTGACTTGAAAGTAAAACCAAACCAATCTGTTAAAAACGAACCAAACCATTTTAGAAAAATATAATTATATTTTACTATAAGTTCATATGATTTCATTTGATATTTGTAATTTGGTGAATATTGATTAAAATCAACTTATTCATTTTTAAATTTTTTTTATGCTCATGATTTGTATTTTTTTGTTGATAATGAACTATTTTTTTTAATAGCTTTTAATTTTATAAAGTATGAAATTTATTTATTCAGTCATAAACTCTTATTATGTATTAATTATTTAATATATTTTATCAGTAGATCATTTTATTCATTGATGAATTTTTTTTATAGATGATTTTTTATTTTAGTTAAATTCATTGATAGATAATTGACTTGATTGTTCTATTAAAAATTATAAATTATGACTTACTATGTATTTGTTGGTGAATGTATTTTATTGGTGGATAACTGAGTTTATAGAGAACTATAGATTAAAAGTGTGATGAATTCATAAAGTATTTTGTCATTGTTTATAATTATAAACTTTGTAAAATGATATAAATATTTAAATATCTACACAAATATAAAAAATACTAGAACAAATAAATTTTTTAGTTAGAATTTTGATTTAAACCATAATCCAAATCGAACCAAACCGTTATTTAATGATTTAAAAAATTTCTAATCCGAACCAAACCATTACTTAAATGTATGGTTTGGGATGGAAAAAAAAAAAAAAACCAAACTATAAATTATGGTTTAGTTTGATTTTAAGAAAAACCGAACTAAACCGATATGTGCTTACCCCTACCTGCTACCATCCCATGCAATTGGGAGAATGGCTTACACAATATTACATGTCATATATAATATTAATATAATGTGTAATTACTAATAATTGAACATGATTATATATTAAAAGATAATTAATAATTATTGATCACATACACATACACGTGAAGAGTAATGTTTCTTCCATGCAATTGTGGGTAAAACAACTAAGGCTGAACAGTGCCACATAAGCTGTGCGTGTCCCTTGAAACCCAGCAAATTAACTAAATCGGAAAAAAAAAAAAATCAAATTATCGACAGAATACAATGATAACATTAAACATATCTCGATATGTGCGATTGTCATTAATTTTGGTTATATATTCATTAATAATTTTTAGTACTGTTAGAATCATATATAGAAACTAAAAAGATATTGCGATAGGTAGATTCTGCTTTAAAATATATGCACTAAAAAGATTTTAAACTCACTGATTTACTTCTGAGTATCAAAGGTGTACTTATTAATTTCTCTATAGATTTTAAATTCAAAATTTTCTTTGTATATTTTTTTTCTATGCATTCGGATTATCTCTTTTTTAATTTCAATTAATTTCTTTATTTTTAAAGTGAATGATTGAGATTTACTAAAATTCTAAACTACTATCATTTTGCACCATGTAAAAAGAGGAATTAAAGACGTGAAGGCAAAATGCATATAAACTCCTTTACATAAAAGATTTAAACAATTCTAAAACCATGTTTTCCTCAAATTCCTACTTCTACAAATCTATAAAATCCCCAGCCCCTCTTAAATTTCTTCAAACTTAATTGGTTTAGGCATCATTTTAAAAAATATTGGATGGGAAGAAGTTGTGTCTAGGCATCATTTTTATGATCGTGGTCACATTTGTCCATGGCAAGGCCGATGACCCCGAAGCCATTCTCTCTTGGTTCAACGATCTCCCGAAAATGACACAGACTTTTACTTTCACGATATAATATCAGGTAAAACCCCGACCACGATTAAGCTAGCCGAAGCCAAAAACAACCAAACAATACCGTACGGCATTCGGCGTTGTTTATATGATGGACGATCCATTGACCGAAGGAACTGAACTGAATTCAACAGTTGTCGGCCGGTCTCAACGACTCTATGGGTCGGCTGGTCAGGAATCGCTGGGCCTACTCATGTCCACCAACTTTGTTTTCACTAATAGGAAGTACAATGGCAGCTCTTAAGCATTTTAGGCCGCAATCCGGTCTTTGAAACCTCTAGAGCGATGCCGATTGTTGGTGGATCCGGTGTTTTCCGATTGGCGCGCGGCATGGCAACGGCAAAAACATACTTTTTGGATCCCAAAACTGGGGATGCCACTATTGAATACGATGCAATAGTCTTGCGTTATTGAATCTTAATTAGATATTGCGGTTTTTAAGTTTGTCCTGCATTTGTTATGGACATTATGTTATCGTTTAACTTCATAATAATATTGCTCTAGAATATTTCGCCTTAAAAAAGAAAAACTGTTCCAGTTATGATCAAATAAGTTATTTAATCATATATTGATTTATTTCGACTTTTAGTGGATTTTCATAATCTTTGTTCAATATCTTTACTATATTAATTTTAATGTCCCCATAGTTTCTTAACTAAAGTCAAGTTAATACATTCGTCAGTGAAACAAATTTTATAAATATGCATTAATTTTACAGCTCATATTTTTTATTATAATAAATAAAGACACTATCCACATCCAAATTCAAAAGTTGTGTTTACTCTCCACCACACTAGTAAGGAGCTATTCCTTTTATATTTCTACCACAACACTGCTAGAGGCTAGAGCTTCGTCCATACAATTTGAAGAATTGAGATTGTCACGCTAATGGTTTATTTTCTTTTGTAACTATTTTTCAACAGTTTCCTAATTGGATCCATATTTAGATCGAATTTTTAAATTTAAATTTTCATTTCTTCGATAATATAACTATGTTTTAATAATTTTCCTAACTATGTTCATTTTCAAATAGGATTTTTAGTTTTTGTTATCTTTGATTTGTTATAGTGCATCTTATATGTTCAATGCTTCAACATGTTCAATTCCCCAAAAAAAAAAAAAAAAAAAAAAAAAAGAAAAAATTATTATGGTCAACAGACTTGAGCTTGTACGTCGAGCTAACAAGAAAATACATGGTTTGTCGCACATTGAAAGCTATCCAGTATGGCCATTATGATATTTAAATCAATTTGCCTTCTCATGTGTAAGTTTGAAAAAAATGTATAAAGGTAATTCTACAAGCCAACTCGAGTGAGCAATGAGTTAGACTAGGCCTGAAGGGCGTGATGATCCGTATTTCATTATCAACAAAATATACACATATATATATATATATATATATATATATATATAGAAGGAGAAATTTATTAATTAACTTCTTAATGCTATCATTTTCATTATACTTTAAGATTTTCAATCTAAATATCTGCGCAATTTACTTTTTTGATACATGTGATTTGTTTGTAGATTGCTTAATACTCGTATATTTTAGGCTTTTGGGTCATAAAAAGTAACATTGAAAGAGAATATTTGTACGTATAGCATTTAAATAGATGGTATTCAATTTTTGTTTGTTTCATTAGGCCATTTTACATACATATTATCTATATTATCAAAGTAAAAAGACATCATTGCTGTCTTTACTCTTTATATTTTTATTTATTTACTTTCTTATAACTTATTTTTTAAAACAAAAACTATTCCTCTTTATTCGTATAACTACTTACAAGCCCGCTTAATACAAGGGTTAGAATTTTAATTATAATTCACTTTGTTTATGGAA
This sequence comes from Combretum micranthum, assembly GCA_024138025.1. Lineage (NCBI taxonomy): Eukaryota > Viridiplantae > Streptophyta > Magnoliopsida > Myrtales > Combretaceae > Combretum > Combretum micranthum. The sequence continues at coordinate 743,851 of JAMXBD010000626.1, read as the reverse complement.
ATACAATATATAAATATATTTTTTAAAAAGTAACTACTTTTTTTTTGCCATAAAAAAATTAACTACTTACAAGCCTGCTTAATACGAGGGTTAGAATTTTAATTATAATTCATTTTGTTTATGAAAATACAATATATATATATATATATTTACAAAAATTACACCAAAAGAGTATAAAATAAAAAATAATATTAAAATGGTACGATAGCGAGGAAAGTGGTGAAACAGTAAATAACCTAAACACCACCAGGCTATTAATTCAAAGGCACATTTCTAGCCAGTTTTAAGCTTACTTTATCCAATGATTATCTCTTATGCAATTTATGCACAATCATGTAATTTCAACAACAATAATAAAAAGATAAAGGAAGGAAAGCTTGCACTATATTTACATGGAGTTTAGTCCATCCCCTAGTCTCCATGGTCCATAAAATGTCTCATGCAAGGAGGACTTCACACTATCCATTTAATTGAAAAATACCTCAATAAGAGGACTTCAACAAATGTCTCATAAAGAGGACTTTACTCAGTTGTTTCAATACATAAGGACTTCACTTATGCCTCAAACACATGAGGACTTTACTAAAACACACAAACAAAATATAAACAAACATGTGAATAGTGCGTTATAATATTTGCTCATAAATCTCACTATGGTACTATTCGCATTTTCGCTCAACCAACACAAATATAAATTGAGAGGGTATTTTGATATAATCTCTACCAATAAAGCCTCACTCTCTTGCACAAAAATACTATCAACACTTCTATTTATAAGTACATTAGAAAGCTAGTCGTTACCTCTAAAAAACTTCTCCAACAGTTGGATAAAGAATGCACTCCACCGGCTAGTTTTGATCCTACCAACGAGCCAGCCTAAATCCTAATGGCTAGCTAGTACGAAAAGCGCCTATACTCTGGACACACCAAAATGTCATTGCCTAGGACAAAATTACATAGACGAGTCGATGCAATCTTGACTTACAAAATTCTACTAAAAATAGAACACAAAATAAACAAATACATATATTACATATTAACACATTACTAACATAATTTCTTTATTAAGTGCAACTTGACTAAGTTACCGAGTATTTGTGCAATGCATTTCCATATCAAAATAAGATTGTAATCTCCATTAGTTCAACAAAAAACTCATGTAATGCATGGATTTATTTTTAGATGAACAATATCTAATGCAGAGAGAGTTATAATTCTTTATGTCGTGCAAATACAATGTCATGATGTGCACAAACAAATATTGTAATGATCTACGTAAACTTAAAAGTCACAACTCTTCATAAGTAGCATTAAAAGTAATTAATTACATTATAAATATTAATAAAAAAGATACAATGTTTTATAAATTATTGAAAATGGATCAAGTCAAAAGAATTATGCTGCAGACATAACACAACAACTATTATTTATTTATATACATCATAGTTTAATGTAAAATTTTTTCATGAAATAATAATTTATTTATAAAGTACTATCATTTTTAATATAGTGAGAGTGAAACATTATGCTATAAAATTTAGTAATTTTGCATTAAACATACAAAAAGTTGCAACTATTCCGAAAGTTACTCTATAAAATGATATATTTCTCAAATATGAGTAACCAACAAATAATTGTAGATATATCACAATTACTATCATTTATTTACATACTTATATTGCAATTTTATGTGACTTTTTTCTTTTAATTAAATGATGCGTAATTAACATCTATTAATTTTTAATTCATTACATTGAGACATCACGAATGCTAAAGTTTTTTCTTTTTTTCTCCTTTGCATCAATTGTACCAAGGATGTGTTATTCAATTATAAAAATATATAAATTTATAAGTAATTACTAATATATTTATCATGTAATACGTATTTAATATAAATTACCTACAAAGAGATTTGCTTTTGGGAAAAAACTAGCAGATATTGTACCTGCGTTACTTGTGCAAATTCAACAATATTCATGGAAAATCCTAAATGTTTCATCATAGAATATTAATATTCAAGTAAAAAAAAAAAAATCTTTCTAGATTTTGGATTGCTTTTCTTATTCTAGATTACAACGTAAATTTTTAAATGTAAAATTATTAGGAGGAGTAGTTATCCTTTCAAAAATGAGTTATAAATGGAAAAAGGAGTTGTTTTTGTTTCAAAAAAGAAGTTACACAACTATGATAACTAAATTATATCTCTATTACTGTTATTAAGCAAAAACCTATTTATTCGACTCCAATATTTCATTCCAAAGTCTCAAATATTCCACTCCAATGATTCAAAAACTATGAAGGTTTTCATTTCACCTATGTCCATCTATGTCTAGAAGTAGATTTATTTGCATTTTTAATTTTCCCTTCTATTCGGATGGTTTTAATTACATATGTCCATCCAAGCCAAAGAGTAGTTTTGTAAATCCCCGAAATTTTTGGATCCGAATTATAGTTTAAACCCTAATCAGAAGTCAACCGGATTTCCAGAGTCAACTAAACCCTAGTTTACCGTAACCGCTTAAGTCTGGCATTACCGTTTTCTCAAGCCCTAGAAAACGAAGTTAGGATTATTAGCTCGAATAGTTCGTAATAACCATAGGTTGTATAAAAGTTTCAGTTTCGCGAATTTTGGATGTCCTTCGGACCTGAACGGACACAGTTCTTGAATAATGTGTCCGGAAGCCCGGAATAGGAAAAATATTCCGAATACGCCGTTAGACTCGTAAAAGTATAAGATTTCCAAAAAAATCAATTTCGTAATTTTTCGATAACTAAAAATATCAGATATCGCTTTTATACGCGTATTTTCTTACTACCGGTATTAAATTGTCATGTCTACTTTTACATTACACTATTTTCTACTATTCTACACTATTCATCTATCTCTACTTTTTCTTACAACCTATTCTTACAAACCATACACCTACTTCTTACACATTTTCATTTCCAATACAATTTCACATCTTTCATTTCTTATTTTAATTAATCAAAAGACAAAAAAATTATTTTCTCTCCTCCCCATGCAAGAAATGGCGCCGGCCCCCTCTCTCCATACATCCATGTAATTTGTTTTTCAATTATTTAATTAACACAAATTATCTCCCACATTTTCCTATAAATACCCCTCATACCTTCACTTCTTTCACACCACTTCTTCTCTAAAGTTACTCTCTCAAAATCTCTCTCAAATTCTCTCAAGAGTTCTTACAAGAAGTCCTCTTAAGTTTAGCTTCTTTAGGTAAGAAATTTCTCAAGATTTCTTCATGTTCATTTACTTAGTATGAGCTTAGTGTGTGTTTTCTAAAACCATGAAGGTTAAGAAAGCAACATTAGGTTCATGCTTTGTTTTTGTTCATAATCAAAATTCCTCCATGATCATTTATGTTTCTATTATGTTCCTTTATGTTTCTCTATATTTCCTTTATGTTTATTACTATCTAATATATCTATATAGCTATATATACTATTTAGAGCATATAAGCTCATAGCCTTGCAATTTATTTACCTTTCATGCAATTTATTTATTCCAATGCAATTTATTTAATTTTAAGTTGATTTTAAGACTAGTCATTCTAGTCTTAGACTTGTCCTCATCAAGTCAAAACAATTTCTTTTTCTTTTTCTTTTCGGGACTAGTCTTTTCTTAGTCCCGGGTACCTTGATGAAGCTAAGGTCCCAATACTTGATTTACTTTATTATTTACTTTAGCTTTCAAGTTATTAATTTACATTTCTATAGCTTATGATTCATAATCATGCATGAACATAATGTTTTTGTCTCAACAAAAATAAATGAGAAAGTGTTTTCTTGAAATTGAAGATTCTTTCTAAAAGAAATAAATATGGAAAAAAATGGATTTCTTAAAAACCCATGAACATGTATGGGAATGATTTTTCCTACATAAACAAAAGATTTTATGAAAACTTATCCTTTATCAAGAAGAAGAAATTCTTTTGAAAACATTACAAATATCACTTTGCTACTTTTGAAATCCAAGTTTAGAAAATAAAACCACACTTTAGGAAATTTAAGTAATTACAAGAGATTTCATTTAGAAATAGAATATTCATGACTAAAAGATCTTTCAAAAGTAAAATAGAATCTCAAACTCAAAGACTTTTAAGAACCTTACTTTTAAGTTGAGACAACTTCATTTACTTCATACATTTGTTATGAGTCATTACAAATATATATATATATACCTTTCAAAAGTTTACAAAATAATTGAAATATTTATCTCTTCAAAAGAGCTTTGTTGCAAAGAAGAAAACAAGTGTTTGCAAAATTCGTGGAAAATCTGGTCACCGTCTTTTCGGAACCCAAACGACTTAGTTTTATGGAAATAAGCTTAGAAATGCGTAGATCGTTTCGAGTAGGTAGAAAACGGTATATTATACGCGAAATTCCGAGCTAAAATAAGCAAAATATGGCCATTTTAAGTTGGAATTTCCCTTATACGATTTTTCTACGATTTTTAAGAAAATTTAGAATCCTCAAGATAGAATTTTGTGAAATACTCATTTTGGGTATTCTTCTTGATTAGATAATCACGAGGAGGATTGTTCGTATCCCGAGATTACTACGATTAAGTGGAATTTCCGAACGACCCATCCAATTCAAGAACGGTGTCATCATGGCCGAGTGAGTTACCTCCCGTTAATTTTCTCATACTCTTGATTGTGCTTGTAAAGTTAGTTGCACTAGAACTTAAGAAAAATAAAACGAAAGTGTATGATAATATGTTGAAAGAATACTAAGTATATCGAAACTCGAATTGTTTGTAATAAAGATTGTATGTGCATTAATATCTTGAAGTGTTTGAAATTGTTGATCACTTGAAAGAAGCTAAATGTAATTACTAGACTTTAACTTAAGAAATTACTCATACACTTCATATGTTGAGTCACATTGCATTCGCTACTATACAATTGGTGGGACAAGTGTATAATAGTGGTGGTAGACATAACCGGTATATCATGTAAGTGGCTAGTAGGAGCCTGTAATAAACTACAAAATTTTGATGGCGTATAGGAGCCAGTAAGATCTATAAAAGTGTTTTTAAAGGTTGTGGCTATAATTGGCCCGAATCCCCAACCCCGAATGAAGGGCGTAAATTCATTCAACATATGATTCCCGGAAAGTCATATGTTTTGTATGCTCACGTGGTTGTCGCATTTCATATGTTTGAATAATAAACTTGATTGATAAATTTTATTTGAGTATGAATTTTGGGATCTACTCACTAAGCCTATAAGCTTACACCTCTATAGATATTTGTATTCTCAGGAACACCTAATTTTGTGCCCGGGGTCTTCCAGTATCTGTATACGTTATATGATTGAAGCTTTTGGAGGAAATCTACTCGATGACTTAGATTAGAATTCCTTTGAAATCTTTAATTTTGGATGATATGAAGTTTATCTCGATCCTTGGATTTATCGGGGGTATGCCCCTAAGAGATTATGTAATAGACCTTTGGTTATTTATGATATGATATACTTTATTTCTGAATTCTTGTATGTTTAACTTTACTTGCTTAAACCATGCTTCCCAAAAGCGTCTCCTATTACCGTGTGAGACGCCTTACATATAATACTAAGGCTTTCGCTTGACTAAGGTAGCCATTCTTAAGCCTTGATATTATATGTGGCGGACTGCCACGTCTAGGGTACCCTTCGGGGCGTGACAAGTTTGATTTGCAATTTGCAATTTTAATTTTCCTAGCTACTTATGTAAGCACATAGAAAGGGACAAATATTTTTTAGATACAACATTCCTTACTTAAATGGAAAGATATTTCCGGTGTTATCTATGAATCTATATTATAAAAGAAAAATACACATTTGATGTCTTTAATTTTTATTAAGAAAAAATTACTTCCACCTTATACTTATAACTTCTTAGTTTTGAAACAATATCTACTACTCTTTATCTTTTAACTTTTGAAAATTTGCATTGCAATCTAAAATAAAAAATAATAACATTTTAATATTTCACGGTATTGAATCCAAAATCTAGATAGATTTTCCTATGGACAAACATTAATATTTTACAATTAAAGATTTAGGAATTTTCACAAGTATTATTAAGTTGGGTAAACTACACCAAAAGATCATAACATTTAAGGATAAGTTTATTTAAGGTCATAATGTTTCACATGGTTTAAAAAAAAGGTACAGATATTTTGTTAGGTGGTTCAAATCTTGTCTCTGTTACAATGATGTGATAACACTGTTAACTACTGTTTGAACATAATCGTTAATTGCCATACAATCACCTACATGGATGTACTTTAATATTAAACAAATCCTTTAGTATTGTTATACCCCAAAAAAAAAAAAAAAAAGATTGACATAAACAAAATGATGAAAGAATTAAAGAGACAAAACAATCAGACTTGCATCAAAATATAAACCCTTTTCATGGAGATACATGAAACCCTAACTATTTCCAAACTGTAACACCAATACTAACTAAATCTCTTACCTAAACCTTCAAAACCCTCATTCCCTAACGCATATTACCCATACTTCACTTCAAAATTGAAATCCCCAACTTGGCATCTTCTAAAATCTAATTTGCAGTGGGAATGAGTGTAGGATAAAGGAAAATCAAGCAGGGAAATGCCTTAAATTTGCAACTGAGACATCGTTGAAATCTTAATTTCACAAATGGGCATTTTTAAAACCCTAATTTCGCAGTAAGGAAAACCCTATCCCAAGTATTTCTAAGTTTATGGTTGTGTTATATTATGGTAATGTAAATGTTGAAGATTGAAATGTTACAAATTAAAAGTAGATTCATAACAGAGTCGTTGTTGAATCTCTTTAAATTGATAATTTATTCAAGCAGCTTCTAGATTTTTTTTTTTTTTTTTTTTTTCTGTCTAGTTTCCTTTAATTGAAAGTGGATATGGTTTTAAGCTGTAGTAAATATAGTAAGCTAACCTTTCTGCTTATAGGCTGTTGAAGCATATTTGATTTTCAAACCACTTTCTTTGTGTACGAATTCTAAATTTGCTAATAACAATCAGTAGAAGAATTTTTTTTAATATATATATTTATGTATTTCGTTGCATTGATTTTGTAATTTTTTTTCCTGATTAATTTATTCTACCTCATCATTTGTTATCTATTCCTCTATAAAGAAGAAAATACAAATATAAATAATAGTATCTTTATATATGTGAATATGTAATGTAGTCAATATGTGAATCTAATCTTGACCCTTGATGTTTTCAGCACCTGTCATGGCGAAAAACAACATTCTTATTGCAATCAACCATGGAGGGTGCTTTGTTAGTGAAGGCTCACATATAAAGTATATGGGGCATTACTATTGATGGTCAATATAAGAATTAATTGAGTTGTCTATAATCATCCAAAAGAGAGAGAGGGAGAGAGAGGGAGAAGGGGGGGAGGGGGTTGGTTGGGGGGAGGAGAGGTCCAACGAGATGATGTGACAAGGATTTTTTATAAACCTCATCATGATATTGGTTCCGACATGTTGGCACATGACAACTCCAACTATGCAAATTCCATGCATGGCTTATTGGTAGAAAAGTTGATGAGATTTTCGATGAACATGACTCTCTAACAAATCCTGAGGAGAGTTCTAACCCATTACCACCCTGCTAAGAAGAGCCTATTGTGACAATAGATTTTGGCATTGCCTTAGGGACTATGTTTAAATGGAGTGAGGCAAACATGAGCGAAAGTGCTTATGAAATGGCATCGCATGGCAGTTGTGTAGGCGTTGGTAGTAATCAAATTGTGAGAATAGAGAGGGAAGTAGCCACTGATGGGGATGATGACATAGATTATGCCAACTTTAATGTTGACTTACAAGATAAAGATACGTGTGACGACAACGAGAATGGGAATGATGAGTGCGATAAATTGCAGTATAAGAAAGCCTGTCAAGCTAAGAAGCAATGATATTAATTCCCCTTATTTGATGCATTTGTGAGGATTCCTATATTTTTGTTGGAATGGTTTTAGAAGATGCACAATAGTTCAAGAAGGTTGTGGCATGACACTCAATCGTAGAACAGCGAGATGTATAATTCCAAAGAAACAATGCTGATAAGATTAGAGCTAAGTGCAAAGACAGGAGGTGCTCATGGAATATAACGGCCTCATTAAACCAAAGCATCATTGCAAGTGAAATTGTATGAACCAAAACATGTGTGCCAACAGATTGACAAGAACAAAAGTGAAACTTCTAAATGGCTAGCTGATGAGTATCGAGATACAATCACATAAACTCCAAGGATTCAGCAACATGAGTTGAAGGACCTGGTCAATAATAAATTAGGTTTGGATATTACTGTGAAAAAGGTTAGAAGGACTCGAAAGAGGGTGTTGGTCTAAATGGAGTGTGATTATGTGGGGGAGTATGAACATTTGTGGGACTATGTTGAAGAGTTGAAGTGAAGTAACACTATAGTTGTTCTTGAGGTTAGCTAGTCTCATGACGGCAAAGATCTGACTTCATTTGCATGGATGTGTGCTTTGAGGCATGTAGGAGAGGCTTCCTAGTAGGATGTCATTGCATTATTGGAGTAGATGGTTGCTTTTTGATAGGTCGTTGCAAAAGGCCAATTGTTTTGCACAGTTGGGTAGATGCTAATAATGGAATGTATCCAATTGCATAGGTAATTGTTGGGGTGGAGAGCAAGGACAATTGATAGTGGTTTCTTGGTCTGTTGAAAGCTAAACTCGGTATCATGGACATGGATGAGTAGGAACTTAAGAAATCAACCCACAAATATTTTCATAAAAGAACTACGTGATGTCTGATCATGACTAGTAGATACTAGGCACTAGGTACCTACAGGGCGACTTAAAAAATGAAAAATTCTTTTTTTTTTTTTTTTGTAAATATTTGTGTAATTGGCAATTATTTCATAAATTTTACAAACTTGTAAATGTAGAAGATATTATTGTAAATATTATCTTGTAAATACCATTTCAATTAGTTGTAAAATTTTACTTTTGTAAATTTTTAATTTCAATAAATTTAAAGCATTAAAGTAATGAAATTTAGACAAAGAATTTAATGTGGTAACCATATAGTTTTACTTAGTAAAAAAAATACCATATAGTTTTAATAGGGTATCCCCAAATCCAAAAGTCGCTAGTTTAATAAAGTTAGTTTTTAATCATCTTTTTGTAGCTTAGTGGCTAAGTTAGGGTCAACCAACCTATTGATCCTAATTTACAACATTTTCCGATTTCGATAGAATGGTGACTCCTAATTTTTTTTTATAAAAATTAAATTTATTTTAATTCCTAGTTGAACGCTTATATTAAATGGGCTAAGGCTTGATATAAATTGAATTAAAAGAAATTGAACAAAAAATGAAAAATCTAGGCTTGACACTTAGCTTTGCTCCATCACCATATGACCTAGTCAACACTCCCTTCCCCTTTATGCACCTCTTATAATGCTTCATTGGTACTTTGTATAGTGTATAACATTATAATTAAGCAGAACATCTACTTTAAGCATGTGGTGTCATCGCAAAAGAAGGAGCAAATCCACTCCCCATTATTTTACTTGAGTAAAGGATTAAAGCAACCCTATCACATCAATTGTCATCATCGTTGATAAAGCGATAGTCATGCTCCATGGTACATGAAAGGTCGAAACAACCTTACCACCTATCATTTATTTCATTACTAATAGGTCACATTATGATCCCATGTGAAAGCTTATGCATTTTTGCTATAGATAAGGAGTCCAGGATCCATCATAAATAACACTACCTCCCCTATCATGGTCATTATAACACTAGCCACATGTGTATTGAGAATTGAGGGTTCAATTAAAACCCTCTCTATAAATAACTAGACATGGAGTGGTGTTGCCAGGTGATACCCCCTTATAAACACTAGAAGTCTTTTTGAAGTGGCAAGATCATCTAAAGCTGTCATCTTTTCTTAAACAAGCAAATTAGTAACTAGGGGAAGAGAAGTAGGATAAGTGGTTGCCATAGATGCAAGCATATGAATGCATTAGTACAGGAATTTACTTCAATATTTTGATGAGTGGAGTCAATTTAGGTAGCATTTAAGGCAATACTTTCTATGACACCCTTTAGATACCCAAGCATATATCAAAGTAAGTGCACACTTGACACAGAATCAAATTGGAATGGTATTTAGTATAATTTCTTGAGCATAGGAATGCATTAGATATGTATTCTAAATATCCTTTATGCCATTCTCTACATGCTTTGAAGGGAAAAGGAAAAAAAAAAAAAGAGAGAGATTGAAAATGACGAGTCAAAATAAGGATCGCATATAGATTGAAGTTTTCATTCATGATTGATTTATTTATGGGAAGATGACATCTTGAGTGCATTTCATCTTTTGTTCTATATACTCTTATTTGTAGCATAATCACAACGAGATTGGTTTCTTTAACACAGTTTACCTACAACTAACTTTGGATAGTAAAATTGACAATTAAGAGCAATAGTGAAGGTGCTACTATTACAAGTAGAATCTATACCCTATCCTTTGACGTTATGTGTAATAGTAATACTTTTACTTGGATGGTAGAACTATCAATAAAGAGTTACAATAAGATACCGTCGTGGCATTGGAGGCCAAAACTACTATTTTAACCTTAGGAGTGGTGTATGACAATAAAGATACCATCACCACCACTTGGGTGAGGAGAAGGAGACTAAGGCCAACTAAATCTTAGTGTCTTGGTTGCTTGATATTGTCCTCCTTACAAGGAAATTAATAATCAAATAAAATTAAAAATAATGGGTAATGCAATGTATAAATAAAAAAATATTCATGAAACCACGTTATTTATTTATTTATTTCTTTTTTACAAATATTAAGTTAGTAAGGTTTACATTAAAATGATCACTCTGAATGGAGTGCATGAGTTGACACTTCAAACTTTTTAGGCATTTGAGTCGTTTTAGTGGCTGAGATGACCCTTAAGATATGATATGTTTATATATATGAGTTTTGCAAAACTTTATGGAAATGACATATTACTATAGATTAGTTAGACATTTTAAATAACTCAAATTGTCTACAATGGTATGACACTTTATTGAAATGTTTGCATATTTAATTATACAATTTTTATGACTTAAAAAATGTAGAAACTCATATAACTAATAGGAAGTTTAAGAATGCTTAGTAGAATGTGTGGAAATTGTTGATGTCCAATGATTTCAAAGGCATGGCATTAAGATTTAATTTCACTTGCATTTGGCTAAAAACTAAATTGGAGCAAGTCATATGTATAGAAAGGAAAATTCTACATCTAGTGACGATTATAACAAGTTCAATTTTGTTAGATAATTAAACAGTTTAGATTTATATCCAGGGGGGTGATCGACCCATAAAATATTTTTATATTAATTATTATAATCAATTTAATAGTAAAAGCATTGGTTTGATGGTTCCGTGATAGATAATATAAGTTTTGTAAGGGAGATTCCATCACTAAGATTATAGATCAATTATCTATCTTAATTGTCAATCCATATTGATATTATCCTCGATCAATGAGGAACAACACTTGTAAAGACATTCAAAATGCACTCAATTCAAGATTGATAGAAGACTCTAAGGACATCAACCATAGTTTATGTGCAATGCTTCCAATGATTTGGTTCTTATCATTAAGTCAAATTACATCCAACAATTGATAGATGGATTCAACGAATTATTATAAGTGACTTTCAGTCTAATGGATATTGATGCCTTTGCATTTACTCATTTCTGAGAGGAAACATATGTTTAACAAAACTTTTATTTATCAAAACTTGACGATCATTTGAACAATTGGGATGACATGGGAAGTTATGTATTCATTTTGTGGTAAATTCATATGTTTAACCGTAAATGTCTTGGTGTGGTTAATGGATAAACTTAGACAAGCTTAGACATACAGGTGTAACCGTGGTAGAAAGTGTGGATGAAAGCCATTGATGGACTTTTATTCCAAAAGATAGAGGGAAAATGATGGAACTAAGTTAGTTGACTTAAAGATGAAGCTTTGTCTTATTACATGAGAAGAGTACTCTTGCCCATGAATTCTTTTCTTTTCTTTTTTCATACTGATGCTTTGTATTAAAAATAAAAGGGAGATATAATTAGGGGTTTGTACAAAAATACCTTATTTTAGGAAAATAATTCCCACAATACGGTATACAAAAAAAGATATTTGTATTTTACGTGTCAAAGGCGTGGCTAGGAAACACATCTTTGATCATTATAAAGAGGGCGCACTTTCCAGTTGCATCCTTATATATATATATATATATATATAACCATTTTTTTTTGTCGAGGCTTATTTGTTCCCTTGGCTTTCTCACATCATAAACACACTTTTCCTCTCTCTCTAGCATATGTTGTGGGAACTTCAATCCTCTCACTTTTCGGTTTTGGTTGTGTGCTCTTTGTGGTAAGATTATACTATCTCTCTCCTGTGTTACTTCATCTTTACCACATTGTCATTAATCTACATGTTTAAACGCTAGGTTTATGCTTGTCTTAAATTAGGTAGATTTAGTGGTTTTTGTTAGAAGTTTTTCTTGTGAATGTGTTATATACAAGTAATTATCGTAGGTGTGTGACCATACTATCAAGATTTGACAGTTAGAGATGTTTTTCAGCTCATTTACATCAAGTGTTTGGTAAAATACCAAGTAGAAAGTGAGAAAAATTAAATAAAGTTATGCTAATGTGTAGAAAAGAGTAGGAATGTTTGGGAAAATTTAGGAAAGTATAACAAAATGCAAGATTGTGTACTGCATTTGATCTCATTTTTAAGATATTCAATGGCAAAAGCACTAACTTCGTATTTCTGTAATCGAGGATTTGGTTTCACTTTTCCGTGTATGCCCATGGAAACATTGTGAAAGCAACTCACAAGCCATAATATGATAGAGCCCATTAAAGAAGGCACAAATGAGGACTAGCATTAGTTATTGGTAACTTATAAGCAAGACATGTGTAAGTATTGGAATTGATCCAAGCATTGGAGGCATTGAAATACTTCACAAACATCCCTATTATATGCCAAGTGAACCAGTGTATGTGCTTGTACCTATTGTTGATGATGAAGTGTGGTGGATCTATTGCTGCAAGCAAAAGAGTTAGGTACTGGCTTAATACAGTAGTTGTTTGTATAGATTTTTGAGCAATCAAGTGGTCCCCCATATCAGTGTGCATAACATGTGAATCCTTTCTTACATACTAATTTAGAGTCACAACTGCACCCATCAAGCAATCTACAATTGGGTGTTGATGAAGGCATCTAAGAGTATGAAGAGCCACCTATTGAGACTCTCTAATCGTCTAATGCAAGACCATATGGGCTTGCATTTATGCCCTATTCACTTATGCCTATCGAGGAATAAAGGTCCATCACCATAGACGAATCGTTGTCACAGCTAAAAAATAGTCATTGCCCATGCTCATAAATGGGTCATTGTACGCAGACCTACATGACACACCCAAGCTATTTCCACATGCCTAGCATGTTGAACCACAAGAGATGGACGAAGAAGAAGAAGAAGGCCTACAAATGATGAGCATGTAGAGCACTTACCGGCATAAAAGCTTGGAGTTCCTTGTCACCATCCCCAGCAACCATCTAGACCTTAAAGAGGTTGACATTCTACCTCCTCCATATGTGATGAGGCAATACCTTTACCACCAGCCTTTTTAGAGCTACTGGATATGAGATACTACCATGTAGCAACAGTTATGTGGGAAGATTCATTGGAAGCTAGGGGGTAGGGTTGAGTTATCGGGTATTCCCATCCAAGAGCACCTACCCCAGAGAAATCATTGACAACTCAGGAGGAGTGCTTAGTACCAACTACACACTAGACCTCAAGTATAACTTTGGTCCAATTAAAACACCTCTAGCAATGCAAAGAGAGAGGTGATAGCTAGTCCATGTAAATATAGATATGGGTGAAGGGGTAATGTTGCTTAGCTAGGTTTATCATGCAAAGCACTTACTCACATGGGAGCTTAGATTTTCTCGTTGCCATCTCGGTAACCATCTAGACCTTAAGGAGGTTAACATTCTACTTCCTCTATATGTGATGAGGCACTACCTTTACCACTAGCCTTTTCAGAGCCACTTGAATAAGAGATACTCCCATGTAGCAATAGTTGTGTGGCAGAATTCATTAGTAGCTGGGAGCAAGGTCGAGTTATCAGGTATTCCCATCCAATAGCAGCTATCCTAGAGAAATCATTGATAATTTGAGAGGTGTGCTCAATGCTAACTACACACTAGACCTTAAGTATAACTTTGGCCCAATTAAAATGCCTCTAGTGATGCAAAGAGAGAGGTGATAGCTAGTCCATGTAGATGTAGATATGGGTAAAAGGGTAATGCTTCTTAGATAGGTTCATCATGTAGAGTACTTACTGTCATGGGAGCTTAGAGTTCCTCGTCGCCATCCCCAGCAACCATCTAGACCTTAAGGAGGTTGACATTCTACCTCCTCTATATGTGATGAGGTAGTACCTTTACCACCAGCCTTTTCAAAGCCACTTCGATAAGAGATGCTCTCATGTACAATAGTTATGTGGGAGGATTCATTGGAAGCTAGAGAGGCAAGGTCGAGTTATGAGGTGTTCCCATCCAACAGCAGCTATCCCAGAGAAATCGTTGGTTGCTCGAGAGGAGTGCTTAGTGCCAACTACACACCAAACCCTAAGTATAACTTTGGTCCAATTAAAACACCTCTAGCAATGCAAAGAGAGAGGTGAGCTAGTCCATGTAAATATAGATATGGGTGAAGGGGTAATGTTGCTTAGCTAGATTCATCATGCAAAGCACTTACTCACATGGGAGCTTAGATCTTCTCGTTGCCATCATCGGTAACCATCTAGACCTTAAGGAGGTTAACATTCTACTTCCTCTATATGTGATGAGGCACTACCTTTACCACTAGCCTTTTCAGAGCCACTTGAATAAGAGATACTCCCATGTAGCAATAGTTGTGTGGCAAATTCATTAGTAGCTGGGAGCAAGGTCGAGTTATCAGGTATTCCTATCCAATAGCAGCTATCCTAAAGAAATCATTGATAATTTGAGAGGAGTGCTCAATGCTAACTCACACTAGACCTTAAGTATAACTTTGGCCCAATTAAAATGCCTCTAGTGATGCAAAGAGAGAGGTGATAGCTAGTCCATGTAGATGTAGATATGGGTAAAAGGGTAATGCTTCTTAGATAGGTTCATCATATAGAGTACTTACTGGCATGGGAGCTTAGAGTTCCTCGTCGCCATCCCCAGCAACCATCTAGACCTTAAGGAGGTTGACATTCTACCTCCTCTATATGTGATAGGTAGTACCTTTACCACCAGCCTTTTCAAAGCCACTTCGATAAGAGATGCTCCCATGTACAATAGTTATGTGGGAGGATTCATTGGAAGCTAGAGAGGCAAGGTCGAGTTATGAGGTGTTCCCATCCAACAGCAGCTATCCCAGAGAAATCGTTGGTTGCTCGAGAGGAGTGCTTAGTGCCAACTACACACCAAACCCTAAGTATAACTTTGGTCCAATTAAAACACCTCTAGCAATGCAAAGAGAGAGGTGATAGCTAGTCCATGTAGATGTAGATGTAGATATGGGTGAAGGAGTGATGCAACTTAGCTTGGTTCATCAACGATCACAACACAACCTTGTTACTGCACAGGACTTCATCCAATCTCCTGAGCAAGAAGGAGGAGGAAGGGAAGAGTAGAGAGAGGAACAATCAAAAAAAGGGGATGGAGAATAAAAAAAAGGTCTTTTATGCTTGCACCATTCAGACAGTTGGTTTTTAAAAGGGATAGTAGGAAGAGGGGCTAAATTGTACTCATTTATTACTAGAGTATATTGTATGTACTTTTTAACTTTTTAAACTTCTTTTATCGATATATATCATATTAATTTTTCTTATTTGTGGTTTTATTGAGTGAATGTGGTCTGGAGATTGGATTTATTAGGAAACATGTGTTGGTTGGGTTTAAAGATGTAGTTGTTTAGCTAAAATGTTTTGACATTGTATTTTTTTATTCAATATAATGTTTTTGGGACATTTTTATAATTTTACCTATTATTGAGGCATGTTTTCACAATGGTCATGGACATGTCTCCTAGCCATGCTTTTGACACATAATATACAAATATCTTTTCTATATACCATATTTTAGGAATTATTTTCCCAAAATATGCTATTTCTGTAAGATGCTCAGTATAATTATATGAAAGTCCTTGAATTTTTTTCCTACTTAATATGCTCGAACAAAAATATTACAAAACAAACCAATAATATTGTAGCTTAGTGGCATTATCCCTTGGTTTCATAAGTGAGATGTAGAAGTTCAAATCCCGTTCCTTCGTTGTATTAGCTTTAAAAAAAATATTATAAAATTTGAAAAAATGAAAGTGGTTCAAAGATGCCTCTATGCAAAGCCAACTGCTTTGTGGCTAATGGAGCAAAAAGCACAATTCTTCTAGCTAGCATATACATGGAAGGTGTAACTCATCCCTCTCTTTGAATCCACCCTATGCATATTCTAGCTTTTTTGTTAACAAAGCTAGAAACACAACTCTTCAAGCTAACTTTTTCTTGAAAGTTGCTTTGTGTTCCCTTCCTATATGAAATACACCACGATAAGGATGCATAACCTATACTATAAAATTAGCAAGGATTTACTCCCAAACACTACTTTCCTAATAATTTCATTACTAACGTAAGTATTTTTAAGATTGAGGCTATGTTTGGAGAATCTTTGTTAAGTTTGTGCTGGTGAAAATTTGAGTATTTAATATTTTGAATATGCATAAACTTACTTATTGATTGCCACAACTATAACCTTCCAGTTAACTCACATTTTCAATTCGGTCATAGCTGGTGGATTTAACAATGGAGTGCCACAAAAAAAAAAAAAAAAAAAAAAGCTAAAATAGAAGGAGCAAACATTTAGTGATGGGGTTTAATTAGAGTTGTGCATGTGAGGCAGGTTCTGTGAGCCAACCCACATAACCCACAAAAAAATACGGGTTGGTTAAAAAATTTAGCCCGTTCAATGTGCGGGCCAAAGTGACCCATCCCGTATAACCTGCGAATTGAAGCGGCCAACCCGCTGTAGGTCGGGTTGGCCTACGATCCACACTTAAAAAAATAAAAAAGGAAATATAAATCTTATAAAAAATAAAAAACCTAGTATATTATCATCTTTATTTCTTCTTCACTTCACTTTCCTATTATTTAATTGTTGAATATTGATTATGTAATTTTTATAGGGGTAATGTTTTAAATTTTCAACTTTTATGTTTATTATATCCTTAGTCCTTTTATCAATATTTTTTCTTTTATATATATTAGATATTTCGATGCTTTTATTTAGAATAAGTAACACAATATCAATTGATAATTTTTATGATGTATTTTTCCTTGCCCCGCCAAATAAAGAAATTAGAATGAATTATAATTTCTATTAGTTAAAATACATCATTTTATGTTGAAATAAAAAAAATTTAAAAATAGAAGTCTATAATTTTTCCATATACGATGATCATCTAGGATTAGTATGTAGATAATTTGTGTGATAAAAAGAAATAAATTATATATTTAAATTATTAAAAAGTTAAATTTAAATTTGAATTCTTATAAATTTTTCAATAAAAAATCAGGTGGGTTAGGTTAAAAATTTTGGCTTGCATAGCAATGCGGCCCAAAGCTAGCTAGCCTGCATAACCTATGGGTTGATGCGGGGTAGGACAGGTTGGCCTGCATAGCCCGTTTGCATAGTTCTAGGTTTAATTATCTAGTTATTGATTTCAAACTAGCACTAGTAAAATATGTTTAGGAGAAAAAGACCTATTGTATTGACAACAATAAATAACAAGAAAAAAAAAAACAAGAGAAAAAAAACAAAGAACATAAGAGAATTTATGTGACAAGTGTCACACCCCCAAAAGTACCTTAGTAGTAACACACATTTTATGATACTATCTGATGTCTGAAAATATATATTGAGGGAGATTGGATGACATCAGAAAGAATCATATATGCGTGCTAATACTAGTTATACTTTGGAAGATAACATAGTTTAACAAAACAGGATCGTTATGGTTGCTTGATTAGAATGATGGATACATATAAGATACAACATCATAAAAAAAAAAATATTATCTCAACAACCGTCTGAGTAATATGATATTACAAACCATAACTAGTACATAAGATTCTTAAAACATAAAACGATATTGTAAACATCATCTAATACACCACTAGATAGATGTAATTTCATGCTAAATTTATGCTTAAATTTTCAAATTAGAGGTCAACCGGAAATCCTAAAAAGTCAACAAAGTCTATAACAAACCCTAATGTTTAGATCCGGCAATCCCACGCTTTTAAACCCTAAGCAACAAAATTGAGATAATTATGGATAATAGTTCGTAATAATATAGGAAAGCATAAAAATATCATATTCGTAAATTTTTAGTGTGTTTCGAACATGAGCGGGATTAGTTCTCGAAAAACGTGTCTTGAGGCTCAGAATAATAAAAATATTCTGATGATACCGTTAGATTCGTAATAATACAAAGATTTCAAAAATATTAGTTTTATAATTTTTTGGTGTTAAAAATATCAGATATCACATTTATACATGTATTTTTTTTTACTATCGATTGATTATTATTCTTGTTTACTATTCATTATCCTATTCTATTATTCATTATTATTCATCTATCTCTATTTTTTCTTACTATGTATTCTTACTACCAATACACCTATTTCTTTTTTTTTTCTTTTCCAATATAACTTCACATCTCTCATGTCTCACATCTTAATCACTTTTTATTAACAAAAATGCAAAAAATAAAATTCACTCTCTCTCTTTCCCTCCACTATTGTTGGCGTAACACACACATCTACACAATTATTTTTCTTTTCCAATTTATTTTATTACATCTAATTTCCTTCCACAAATTTCTATAAATACCCCATCTCCTTCCATTTCTTTCACACACTTCTTTTACATATCAAAACTCTCCCAAATCACTCCACAAAAATCCTCTCTATAATTTCTCTCTACCACTTTTCCTTTTCCTTCTAACCAATAGGTAATTATCTTAAACCTTCTTCATGTTCATGTAACTTAGTATGAGCTTAGTGTGTGTTTTCTAAAAATCCCTTAGAGGTTAAGAAAGCAACAATAGGTTCATACATACATTCTTATATTTTTAGATTGTTAATAGATTATTTATTATGTTCATGTAACTTAGCATGAACATAGTGTGTATTTTCTAAAGACCCACAGAGGTTAAGAAAGCAACATCATGTTTATGTTTTGTTCTTGTTCATACATTATGTTTATATCATTATGCTCTTACTATTATGCTTATATTATTATTGCTCTCATTATGCTTTTTCTTTCTTTCTTTTTCTCTTTTTGGGACTAGTCTATTCTTAGTCTCAAGTTGCCTTGATAAAGCTAAGGCTCCCAATACTTGACCATATTATTATGTTTATATTATTTCATATATATATCATTATCTTATTATGTGATATTATTCTTTTTCTCATGACTATATATTCATAAACATGCACAAACATGTTGATTTTGTCTCAACAAAAATAAAAAGGAGTTTTCTTAAATAAAGAAAAATAAGAACTTTCTTTTAAGATGAATTTTTGCCACTTAGGAAATGATTTTTCATAAAAGTTTAAAGTTTTATCTTAACAAAGCTTTTCCAAAATTTAGATAAGTCCATCACATGTTTTTAGTAATAATGTTAAATTGGATTTCATCAAAGAATAAACGAAGTGGATTTATTACATACACTCTTTTCAAACCAAAAAAATAAGAAGTTTTCTTTAAAACTCAATATTGTTAATTCTTTGGTTAACAAAGTTTTTTCTTAAACTTATTTTTAAGGTTTTCACTAACACGCTAAAATATTAAGGACTAGGCATGTTTTATAAGATCATTAACCTTCTAGAAACAAGTCTTGCTTAAGAAATAAAATTAGTAAATAACTTAAAAGATCATCATCAATTATTTTACAATAGACCTAACTTTGGAAAAATTAAGAACATATAAACAAGTAACTACTTTAAGTAATTTTAGTCACCACTAAGAAATACTTAGAGAAACTTCACTTTTCAACCATTAAAATAAAATTGGTAGGAATCTTAAAAAGACTAAATTTATTTTTGGAGAATTAAATTATTTCCAAAGGTTAAGAAATGAAGTTAAAAGAAGAAAGCATTCAGTTATAATAATTCAAGAAAATTTTCTAACAAACTAAAGTGAATTTTCAAGTCTTAACCTTTTTTTTCCAACTTTTAAGATATATCTCTTTGCAAAAATCATTGTTGAGACAACACCACTAAATTCATGCATACAATATGATTATATATATATGTATGTATTTAAACTATATAAATATCTATATTTTTGGAACAATAATTTTTGGATGGAGAAAAGTTTGAAAAATATTGTTTTGAAAGCTGAGATTTTCGTGGTGATTCTGTACCTTGTTGTTTTGGACCCCAACAATTTTTTTTTGACAAAGATAATCTTTGAAATGAATAGAACTTTTTGAGTACGTATAAAACGGTATATAATATGCAAAATTTTGAGTTAATATAAGCAAGTTATAACCATTTTAAGTTGGAACTTCTACTAATACGAATTTTACCGTAACTAGAAGATAGAATTAGAAAATTTTATTATAAATTCCATGGAATACTCATTTTAGGTATTTCCCTTGTTTAGGAAATGAGGAGGATGACGTTTACTATCCTAAAGATTATTTCGATTAAGGAAGTACTAGCAAGTCATGATCAAGTGAGTTTACTTCTCTTATTTTTCATACTTGTGATTGCGCTTATAGTATAGTAGCACTAGAAATAGGAAAAAGATAAAATGGGAAGTGCATGTGACTTATAATGATGGTGAAAGAACCTTAAGCATATCAGTCATGATTTTCCTATAATAAATTGTATGTTTTACTAGCATGTTGAGGTGTCTGAAATTGGTTGATCACTTGCAAGGAATTAAAATTAAATGGCTAGACTCTAAATAAAATTCAATGCATGCACTTCACGAATGGAGTCCCATTGCATTCGTTGTTATACCATTGGTAGGATAAGGTAATGATAGTGGTGGTTGGCATAACCGATAGTATCTATTTGTGGTGAATATAAGCCGGTAAGATCTACACAAATTGATGGCGAGTAAGAGTTAGTAAGATCTAGATGTTTTTTTATGTGAATAGTAGCTGGTAAAAACTATAAAAATTGTTTTGTTAAAATTGTCGTATGTAATTAGCTGAAATACCTAACCTCGAATGAAGGGCATAAATTCATTCAACATATGGTTTCTGGAAAATCATGTGTCTTGTATGCTCACGTGTTTGTTGCATTTCACTTGCTTGTATAATAAACTTGGTTGATATCTTTATTTCGGGTATGTTAATCGAGAATATTCTCACTAAGCTCTAAAGCTGACACTCCTATAGATTTTTATATACGCAGGACCATTTGCTCGTATATCCAAGGTCTACATATCCGTGTAAGTCATCTTTTAGGGGAAATCTACTTGAAGACTTAGAATAGACTTCCTCTAAAATCTTTCGGTGAACATATTTAGGTTTTCTTGTAAAGACTTAGTAATTTATATGGGATCCTTGGAGATTAGTGGGTGAATGCCCTTAAGATTTTTGTAATAGTCTCTTAATTATTATTGTGGGTTAACCTTATTCTTAGATTCTTATATATTCATTATTACTTGCTTAAACCACACTTTCTAATGGTGTCTCCTATTACCATGTTGTACACCTTATATATAATATCGAGACTTTTGCGTGACTAAGGTAGTCATTCTTAAGTCTTGATATTATATATGGTTGGCTGCCACGTTTAAGATACTCTTCCGGGCATGACAATAGGAATACCCTATCTAACCCATAATCCTTCTAGCTTTAAAATCTTACTGGTTTTATACTCCAGGAAGATACCAACCATGGACGAAGGATTATCCTATAAAAACTATAAAGGTGTAAGCATAAACCACAAGCTCAGTGAATAACTAGAACATATCACACATCAAACAAGTTATCAATCAGATTTTCAACAATCATATGTTGTGCATTAATCAATCATATGTTCAAATACAAGCTTGGATAATCCATAATCTAAACAAGATGGAGATTTACGCCCTCTCATTGGGTTGAAGGAACCTAGTCTCAATAACCCACCTACTTAGGAGAAACTAAGCGTACAGAAAAGACAACAACACTTGCTTAACTTATCACTTTATCTTATATATGTCTTAATGCTCATTTTCTATTTCAAGCCTTAGAAACTCCATTAAGTTTTAGTCCTTTCAAATCGATACCATATGCAGTGTTCTTCATTTACCAATTAGTTTCCATGGAACCAAAGGAACAAAAGTAATTTTGCATAGAACTAGGAACATTTCATCTAAAAAAACCAAGGATTACCAGAAAACCGAAACACTAACACGTGATAAGCTGTCGCACTTAATTTATGTAACTTATGCAAATTATGCAATGCATAACCATTTTATTTATGGTACCAATAGTTTTAATCAGATTCAAGTGACCATATATTCCACAAACATTCAACATGCTATGCACTAAGTTATCAAGAAAGTCTATTATCACTTTCTTTAATATAATTTAGCAGAACAAACATATAACACAGTATGCATTATACCCAAATCCGCATTCGTGATATTTCCATTATTAACTCTTTATTATAAATGCAACTAAGATAAAAGCATAGGTAATATAATAAGTCTAAGTTACTCTCCTGTTCATATTGGTTAATTGCAATAGTATTTTGGAAAATCCACAAAATAATCTGATTCACCTAATGGATCAATAAAATATTCATCAATCAGATATGTGATTATATAATCAACTTCTAATGAGTGCTTAAGTGTCCTATGATCAGTTTTTATTTTTTTTAAGACTGCTTTCTCATTTCTAGTCTAAATTTAGCTTATGAATAGTCATTTCAAAACTCATAAAGTCATATATTTCCGTCTTAATATAAAATTTGTATATATGGACTTTCCTTATGAAAAGTGACTTAAATGACTCCGATTATCAGTTTTTATCGCATAATCTTCAACTAAGCCTATAATATTCATTTCAACTTTGATTTTTACATATACATAGGCATTGTAAAGCTTGTTTCGAGTACTATAGGATGGTTATCTTATTTCATTCAATTTATATGTTTTACTTATTCCATGAATGCTAATAGATATATTATAGGCATTCTTAATTCTTATTTTGGTTAATAGTTTTATTAAGCTTTTATCGTTTAGATAGGTCTTTTAGTATGGCAACCCTAAGGTAACTGATATTCATTATTTAATATTTATTTTCATTTTATTTATCTTGATACTAATTTATGTTTATGCCTATAATTGAGGGAATCACATTATTCCTAAACTATCCAATATAAGTCTATCTAGATTTTGCATTCTTTCATATCCATTTTGATAGTGAATTTTCATTTATTATTTACTTTGTTTATCAACCATATCTATGTATGTAGGTTGAAATTTCTATTTTAAATTGTAGAATCATATGATATAATATAATCTGTCATTCATCTTTCTAATATATTTATAAATTCATATAGATCTCATTGTTCATTTAAGCATATTTTGTTCCTGAGTCCTTATGTGACGACTCTCTAGGGTTTCACTCATAGGATTGGTTTAGCTAGTATATTTCCCATTTTCATTTCTATTTATATTTCTTACACGCTTATGGAGTTAGGTAGATATCAATTGTGTATTAAACTTAAATTTTACTTAAATGTAAATATAGGCCGAGTTTATTATAGATAGTCCTAGGGTTTCTTTTAGTTAAATTTCTCCTCATGAACCATGTCATAGGTGTATTCAACTACATGTTAGATTGGTATTGTTATAGTATATGCATGGAACGATCCATTTTCATCATGAACCAAATTTCTAGGGTTTATTGTTCCTATTGCACAAGTTGGTTTTTTTTACAACATTCATCACTACATGAATTGTCTAGCTATAGTAGAAAATGTATTACTCAAAGATTCAAAACATAGCATTAGTGTCTACAAATCCGTAAGGTGTCATAACCTATAGAGTCACAATAATGAACAAATTCTCCAATTTTCCAAATTTTCTAGACATAGAAGTACTATAGGATACAAGATAGCATAATTCAAACCTTGTTTAGATTGATATAGATGGGACAAGATTTCCTCCTTACATTAACCGAATCCTATAGTTAGGAAAGAAGAGAATAAGTTATTGCTATTCTAAGATTGTTCTAACTTGAGTAAGACTTTTTCTCACCTTTTGGGATTGATTCCTAGAGATTTGTGTTATCTTTGTTAAGTAGGGCCTTTTCCTTCTTGAGTAGCCAAGGTAGGAAGATAGAGCTTTTGAATGTTTAAACTTTATTGTATTTTGTTTGGTACAATTGTGGGGTTCATGGAAGTGCTTGGGAGAAAAAGTGTGATTTTTTTTAATAGAATTTTGTCTTGAGAAGAAGTAGCTCATGGTTTGGATTTATGGAGAGAAAGTGATGCTTTGTTTTGTCAATTTTGACATATATATGAGTGAGATGAGTGTTATGGTTCTAGGCCTTTTAACAGGGAATTATTTTTTTTTGTTTGCAAATTACGAACCTTAAATATCAAGTTGTAAATGAGTAAGTTAATGTTGATATTTGTTGGTGTTGGGAGGTGTTTCTACCAATAATTAGCAAGTTGAACAACTTGTTTGACTAGTCTTTATGCCTATCAGTTTCTGGTGAATTCTACGATGAGGAGCAAGTGGGATATAAGTTATTTTTATTAGTTAAATATCATGTCTAAATTTCTTATAGAGATTTTGGTGAAAAAGGAGAAGTTTACCGATGTTGCAAGCAAATTTTGAGTTGTCTAGGTTATTATATGCCTAAGCAAGACGGAGGCTTCTCATTTGCTAACTTGTCATTTTCAAATTGACTTCTTTTAGCCAACTTGATCCATTTTTTATTGTGAGAGGCTGTAATGAATTTCCAAGAGTGAGTGATTGGTCATGAGCTTCAATTTGCACCGTAATTCACATGGGTAATAGATAGAATACTTATATAATCGGATATCTAAGTTTTCATGTAGCTTACTAAGCTAAACACATATAATTATATCAGTTATACAAGGGTTTTATTCCTAAAAGTTCATTTAAGGCCCCGATAATATTCCTAGATTATTCTTGAGTTCAAATTTTGAGTTTAAATTTACGCGATTGAGTATTCTTAGAGTTTTACTCTATGTGATTAGGGTTTTCGGGTCGAATAGGCTAAATTAAGGTTTTAGTACTTATAAGCTCATAATTTTATAACTAGAATTATGATGCAATCTAAATTTTTATTTGAAGTCTAGATTATTAGTTATGAGTTTGTTTTCCATTACTATTGTATATTTATAACTCTAGCGGTTCATCTATAAGTTATTGTTTATCTCTAATAGGCGCTATCAATTATTCGTTTTCTAATGCACTTGAAATCGGGGGCTACTCGTAATTATATCTTGAGTTTTCAACTCCGGTCATGAAATCTTAACTTTGGTATCTTTTAACATCTAGGATTTTTTTATTCAGGGTTTTAAGTTATAGATAACCTCATGCCTATTCAAAGTTTCTAACTAGGGTTTTTATTGGTTCACTAATTCACTATCTAACATGCATTCACTATTCTATTCACTATACTAGTATAAAAATTCTTAGGGATTACAATAAGACCAATGTGGTCTATGTCCATGTGTAAGGAAAGAGAATTCTTGTTTCTTAAGAAAATGATTCAAAGTGTCTTCTAAGATCCTAGAAACACCTATATATATCTATTTGTATCTATCCATATATATCAAGTTAGGGTTTTATGAAGAATTCAAGGTGCATATCAATTCTCTACCTTGACTTGAATTTCAAGAGTTACCAAGACCAAGAATAACTCCCTACCATCTATGCCCTAAAGACCATCAAGCTATGCGAACATTCACTAAGTTTTAGCTATGCTTGAACTTCTTTGTAGGCAACAAATTCGTTAATATACATGCTAGATTATATCATATGGCTGTTTTCTCTATAGAAAAAACCTTATTTTCAATCACATCCCAAATAAAGATTAAATTGACATCAATGTGCTTTGATCTTTCATGATAAATTGGATTCTTTGCCAATTTTAATGCATTGTAATTATCACAATAAATAATAGGTCTGTGAGCACCTAAACCTAAGCTATTAACAAGATAATGCAACCACATACCTTCTCTAGCCCTTTTGTTAATGGCATGTATTTAGCTTCTATGGTAGATAAAACAACTATGGATTGAAGTATTGCTTTCCAACTAATAGCACATTTATAGAGGGTGAAGATATAACATGTCAATGTTCTCTTTATAAGGTCTTTACCAAAGTTAGAATCTATGTAGCCAATAAGGCCACTAATAAGACTATTAGAATCATAAACCATGCAAATATTACCCATTCCTTTCAATTATCACATAATCCATTTATTTGCCTCCCAATGAGCTTTCGTAGGATTACTCATAAGCCTATTCATCACGCTAAAGCATGACCAAAATTTGATCTAGTACATACCATAGTGCACATCAAGCTCCTAACTACACTCGAGTAAGGAGCTCTACTCATGTAATTTCTTCCTTCATTTGTACTTGGTAATACAATACTATCAAGTTTAAAGTATGCTGCTAAAGGAGTACTTATCGACTTACATTATGCCATCTAATAAGACAGCAACACCTTTTCAATGCATTTTTGCTAAGATACATATGATAGGCATACCTTTTTGTCTCTCTAAATTTCCATGCCTAAAATTTTCTTAGCGACACTCAAATCTTTCATCTCAAATCCATTACTTAACAATATATTTAAAATACTAATATTAGCCTTATATTTAGCTACAATCAATATGTCATCCACATAAAACAACAAATAGATAAAAGAACCATCTGACAATTTCCTAGAGTAAACACAATTATCAAACTGATTACGAATAAATTCATGAGAAGCCATAAATGCATTAAATCTCTTTTACCACTGCCTAAGAGCCTATTTCAACCTATGCAAGGATTTGTTCAACAAACACATACCATCTTTTGTTTCTAGAATCTTTTAAATGTGTCATATAAATGTATTTTTCTAGATTCCCATGTAAGAAAGTAGTTTTCACATCAAAATGCTGTAATTCAAGATCTAATGCACTTACCATGGCTAGAAAAACTGGTAGTAGTTGTAGATAGCAAACAAAATCAATAATTGGTAAAAACTTACACCCAAATTTTGCTATGATCGTCTTTACGACAAGTATACCTATCGATAATCATAGTACAGATTTAAAGCACAAATGTCGATCCCATAAGGACTAATGAATAATAATATTTACTATTCTTCTATTGTTCAACCTAAAAAAGAGGATGGTTAAGCAAGTTATATGATAATATTGCTAGAATTAGAGCAACGAAAGTTAAACCAAAGATAATCCAAATTGCAAAAGTTGTTTAGATCTTGAACCCTCATTAGGTGATATGTGATTATGCAAAAGATAATTCTAATATTATTGTTGATTTTCTTGAATACTAAAGACTCCTAATGTAATATGATATCTCTCTCCAGAATATTGAATTCTCATCTTCAATTGATTAATTGAAACTTCTTCCTAAACCCCTTAGATAGCTTTATTGATCTAAAATCCCCTATTAGATTTCACCGTAATCTCGAAGAATCACATCGTCTTATTTCTAGGATTGCATTTAAGTCCTTTCAATTGTGTAGATCTAATCATACAAATAATTTCTTAATTAATTTGTATGAATATCAAATCAAAAATTAATATTGCGCACTATTAATTCAAAATAAAAATGAAGCATAACACAATTGAATTCAAGAAATCAAACAATATATTAAAACTAATGAAGAACAAATCACATAATCATTCTAGGGTTCATCAAAATCTAAACAATAAGTAACTCCTCCATGAGAGGAGCATTCATACTTCAAAGGGATAGTTAATCAAAACGCAATCCATAATTACAATTCACAATTAAGCACAGAGACACTTGCTAAAGTAATAACCTACAAAAATTTGTATTTAGCCTTTGGATCTTGACTTCTTATAAGTGTTCTTCAAGCTTCAAAAGAGGAAATATATTTTGCTCAAAAGAGAAAAGTTAAGATCTTGAAGAATAGGAAAGTTGTACGTCCTTGATGAGCAACCTAAGATTTTGATTTGGGAAATAGACTTATTGGGAATAGAAAGTTGTTGGATTTCTTAAGTGTAGATGCCTTTATTTCAAAGTCCAAGAAGCTAACTTTCCTTTTTTTTAAGTCGTTTCCTAAAAAATATTCGTTGTTGGATTGACATGACTGGGACATAACCTATTCCTGAGTCATATCCCTTTCTATCTATAATAAATCCAAAATTTTGGCACAACACAACTTAAGACAAGTCATGTCGTTTAGTCATGTCAAATTTGCACTCGAATTCCATAATGACATGACTTAGGAACATGGCCATGCCCATCTCGTGTCACTTACAAATTGCTTTCAAACTTCATATTTGTGACTCGGAATGCTTCCTTTTCAAGAAATCTCTTTAAAGGCCAGAAAATAAATTTTAATGATTTTAAGTGCTAAATTTATAATAATTATCAATAAAATCACTAATAAAAGCATATTTTAACACTTATAGATTAGGCTTAAATTGGGTTTACCAAGAACCCTTATGGCTTTATGCTTTATAATTGGTCAAACTTCTTCATGATAATTAGTTTCCTCCTTTTGTGAAAAATCCTTTGTCACAAGCTTTACCTTGAACCTAGATGGTTCAACTCCAACAATACATTCTTTCTTCTTAAACACCCCTTTGCATTCTGCTGGTTCAACACTCTTTGGTAATGGTACAAGATCCCATGTTTCATTCTTTAAAAGAGACTACATCTCCCCATTTATAGCAATCAACCATTCTGATGCTTCTTTACTCTATATTGCCTCTTTGTATGACCTTGGTTCATCATCATCAATACTCTTTGCTACTATCAAAGCATATGCAATAGAATCGACATACCTTGAAGGCCTTTTGATTTCTCTTCTTGCACTTTGTAATTGATTAATCTTCACATCCTGGGCTGTTCTACAAGAATTGTAGTCATTCTTTTTGAAGTTTCAATCTCAAATGGCCCTTGTCTTAGGCGAAACATAGAAAACTCATCAAAAGTGATATCTCTACTAATGATAAATTTGGGAGTTCTATCCTTTTCAATACACTACAGCCTAGACGCTTCACTCCAATCGTATGTCCTAGAAATATGCATTTCATTACCTTAAGCTCAAGTTTACAATCATCAACACGAGCATAAGTACTAAATATACACAAGTTAGAATAATAGAGGGAATACCGTACCATTCCTCTTGAGGAGTCTTATAATCTGTTGCAGTTGATTGAGATCTATTCACCATATAACAAGCAGTAGTCACTGCCTTGATCTAAAATTGCTTTCGAATCCCAGTGATTAATCACATCATCGAGTAAGTTGCAAGAGTGTTTTGTTCATGCATTTCACAACTCTATTTTGTTGTGGTGTATGTTGTACAATGCGGTATCTCACTATACCTACTTTCTTGTAAAACTCATTGAATGGTGCATTATAAAAGTCTAAGCCATTATCTATTCTAGTTGTCCAGTTTGTTTTTCCACCATGGTCTTCCACTCATCGAACCGCCCAAACACCTCGTCTTTTAACATCAAAAAATACACCTAAACTTTTTCAGAAGAGCCATCAATGAAACTAAAAAAATATCTACATCTACCATAGGATTCAGTTGGAGGTCCCCACAAATTTGAATGGATATAATCAAGGATAACTATATAAGTAAGTCTGCTATAACTAAAATTCAATCTATGTTGCTTGCCCATAACAAAGTTTCACAAAATTTAAATTCCTTAGTTTTAGCACTATTTAACAATCCTTGTTTACTCAATATTCCAAGTCCTTTCTCGCTCATGTGACCCAATTTGCGATGCCATAATTCATTACAACATCATGTTACTCAATATAATTAGAGATTGTCACCATTCCCATCACTGAATTTTCGATCAAGATGTAAAGACCATGTTGCAATGTACCCTTCATCACTATTATATCACATTTGGAAACTCTAATCTATCTTTCTTCACGAGAAAAACTATATCTTTGCTTGTCAGGGTACTCGAAGAAATCACATTTTTTCATAGATCAAGAACATACTAGGCATCGAATGTTTTAACCATCCCATCATACATCTTAATTGACACGGAACCACTACCTTTGATACTAAACTCCTCATCATCACCTAATTTTAAATTACCCTTCAAAGAAATAAACAACTCCTTTGAAAAGGTCATGTAATAAGATGCACCAATGTCCATAACTAAGGTATTTGCAGAATCTAAGTTACTGACTATCAAAACTTCATTGCCTTTACCTTCATCAGAACTCTCCTATACTATAGTTGCATTTGCTTTGCCATTTGATTCGTTCCTTTCGTTTCCTTTCTTTATTGTGCACAATCCCTTCTAATGTGCCATCTTGCTATATAGTGATAACAGTATGGTCCTTTAGACCTTGATTTTGAAAGTGACTTACTCCTACTCCCGCCATCCCTCTCCATATACCTACCCTGACTAACAACTAAACCTAAATCTCATCTGTTATCATTAGAGCCATAAACTTTTCCAATCAATTCCTTGGACTGCATAGCATTATCCTTTACATCATAATAGAGATAGTCTCTCTACCATATAACATAATATCAACAAAATTTTCATATGAATTAGGCAAGGAATACAAAAGAATGATGGCTTGATCCTCATTATAAATTTTAACCCCAACACCTTGTACATGAAGAATGATTCGATTAAAATTATTAATATGATCTTTTACCTATGCGTTTTGTGTCATCCTCAAAGTATACAAACATTGCTTTTGATATAATTGATCTCTTAAGGATTTCTTTTGATACTTACTTTCTAACTTTTTCCATAATGACGCAGTATTTGTTTCATCAACCACCTCTTTTTATACTTAATCAATTAGACTCAACAGAATCGTGTTACATAGTGTCTTCGAAAACCCAAAAAAACATCCATATATATCCATATCTATTGTATATATGACGCAGTGGAATACGAAAGGGGAACAATCGCAAGACGTTGATTCGCGCACGAATACCGGCTTGTGATCTTCAAATATCCATTGATTCTGAGAATACCTAGATATTTGGCATCAAAAATCGAAATCTACACAAGATTACGAATTTTGGGATAAAGAGAGAACACTCTCAAAGAAAATTCATTCAAAATAACATATTCTATGTCTCATATGCCATAAGGCTTACATATATATAGGCAAGCTTGAAAGTTGCCATAATCGAAAAAGGACTAAAACCTATTAAATAATATTAAATAGCATTTAAAAGGAAAAACTAAAACTGACATCCTATTAAAAGACATTAAATCCTATTAAAAATCATACTAAATGATACTAAAAATTATTCTTTAAAAATATTAAATGATATTCTAAAGGCATTGACCGCATTATTAATTACGAATTTGAGAAACCCAAAAGACATGTAAAGTACGCCGCTCCAACACGGGTAGTGTAAAATTAAAGGCCGGCGCATATGTTGCAGACATAGGATTTTCCGTCTCTTCATCATATGCTGCATCATCCTCTCCAGGCTGGACAAAATTCGACCTCGAATTTTAATCATGTTATGCAGTAAGTCCTCAACTTGTCTCCTCAACTCTTCATATTTTGTATGGCTCATTTGATGACGAGGATAATTTGAAAGGCTTGCGCTTAGTTCAAAATTGATTTGGTGTTGAATGTCTCTTAATGGGGGTAACCCATCTGGTAACTCTTCAAAAAACACAACCTGAAACTCCTTTACAGCCATAGTTGCAAACTCAGGTATTGCTACCTCCTCAGTAACCTCATTGCCTACAATAGGCTGAAAATTTTCAACTTTTTCCAAAAATTCTTTCTCCTCATAATCATCATCAAAAATAGGTTTTCCATCTCCCTCAGCCATAAACACATCATCATATTTTGTGAAAACCTCTTGTTCATCATTCTCAGTGTCGAAGATAGGTCCTTCATCACACACAGCTTCAAACATAGGCTCATCATCCTCATAAGTGTCAAATATTGGTTCTTCATCATCGTAATCCCCATCAACAGAAGAGAAATCATCATCAAATTCTAGGATTTTTGTGTTCATCATTAATTCCCTGCAACTACTATCTTCCTTAACAAAAGAGGAGTCATCAATCGATTCCTGATAACCTACATTAGGTATCACATCAAAATTAGGCACTAGATTAGATTAGGGTTTCTAACTTTATTTCGATTCACCAAAAGTGCCTCTATCCTTTCCGTGACCTGATCCACCATACGACTCAAGCACCGATCGACTTTCTGCTCTGATACCAACTGACGCAGCGGAATACGAAAGGTGAACAATCGCAAGACGTTGATTCGCGCACGAATACCGGCTTGTGATCTTCAAATATCCATTGATTCTGAGAATACCTAGATATTTGGCATCAAAAATCGAAATCCACACAAGATTACGAATTTTGGGATAAAGAGAGAACACTCTCAAAGAAAATTCATTCAAAATAACATATTCTATGTCTCATATGCCATAAGGCTTACATATATATAGGCAAGCTTGAAAGTTGCCATAATCGAAAAAGACTAAAACCTATTAAATAATATTAAATAGCATTTAAAAGGAAAAACTAAAACTGACATCCTATTAAAAGACATTAAATCCTATTAAAAGTCATACTAAATGATACTAAAAATTATTCTTTAAAAATATTAAATGATATTCTAAAGGCATTGACCGCATTATTAATTACGAATTTGAGAAACCCAAAAGACATGTAAAGTACGCCGCTCCAACACGGGTAGTGTAAAATTAAAGGCCGGCGGCATATGTTGCAGACATAGGATTTTCCGTCTCTTCATCATATGCTGCATCAATATATCAATATATATCAAGTTGGGTTTTATTAAGAATTCCATACATTCGACAGGACCCTATGCTAGAATGGAGGTTCTTTTGGAATTTCCAGCTGTGCAATTTGGGATTCGCTTTGCAGGGTCAAAGTTTTCCATGCATGGTTCATCGAAATACCCCTCGGTGTTGGAAGTGTGTTTGTTTATATTGGCTTTATGTTGCACCTTGTTGAGTTGGCTTTAGCTTCTTTGTCTGATGAAATACCTATGAATGTTCTTGAGTCATGAATACTTCACCCTATGTAATGCACTAGCATATGTAAGCAACAGCTCTATACAGTGAAATCTATTACTGAATGCATATTTTTAATCCATTGAGAACCTCAACGAAGGTATATATATATATATATGCCAAAAATATGTGATTTGATTGCTGAGTTTCTTAAATTATAGTTTTCTCAAATTTTTGGAAAATGTTGCAATTCTCCTTAAATACACCTCTTACTGTAATTTTTAAAATTTTCGCACTTTTCATTTAATATTGAGATTTTACGGTTCAGTTGCTCTGAGCAAGTTTCTGGATCTATCCCCCAGTAAAGAATTCGAGCTTTTCTTGGTTGAATAATGCGCTTTTTCTCCTCCACACACTTCGTACAGCGTGCGTCACATTTCTTTGCAACCCATTTTATGCCACATGCTCATGATTCCTGTCTTTAATTAATGTCCACACCTCGTGGAGACAGTGGTGCTCCTCCTCTTACTTTTCGCTTATAGTTAACACTTACTTTAGCTCGAATTTTTTTAAAGGTTGCAGAATAAAAAAATATCGTTTTATGTCCGTTCAGAATGATTTTCAGATGATTCCTCCTGTAACATTTAAAAATTTGATGTAAATTGTTATATTTATTATATAATATTAATTTTTATTTGTGAGTTTAGATTTTTATTTAATTAAGGATAATATCATAAATGATATCTGAACTTTAGTAAAATATGTAATTAAATATTTAAATTTTAAAAATAATTAATTAGTAACTAATTGGCATACAAGAAAAAGTTTTTTAAGTATTAAATTGATCAATTTTAAAATTCAGGTAATAAATTGAATAATTTTAAACTTTAAGTATTTAATTACATATTTTATCAAAATTTTGATACCATTTATAACATTTACCTTTTTATTAAAGGTATAACTATTTAATCTAAAATTGTGTTTTATTATATTTTATTCTATATATCCAACAGTAAATGAATGGGTGCGGATGAATAGAAATTAGAGTGATAAGTGCGAAGATCCATCTGAGCCAAGTAAGCTTTTTTGTGCAACTATAAAGTGCTCATCAACGACTGAGCTTTGTGAGTCAATGGTCAGATACAGAAGCAGCTTAGCTATGGCTGGAAGACCCCCAGTTAATGTCAGCTTTTCTTTCATTCCAATCAAGCTATTGATTCTTCTGTTTGTTTCAGTATCTGGTACTTCTTACACTGCTGTCAGCATCCATGCTCACTCTTTGATTGAGCTAAGTGTAGACTCCATCCAGGAAGCTTTTAAGCAAAACCACCTCACTTCTAGGCAACTCACTGAGTTTTACCTTGATCGAATCCATAGGCTTAACCCGGTCTTAAGAGGCGTCATAGAGGTGAACCCAGACGCACCCTATCAAGCTGAGAAGGCTGACCAAGAACGCAAGACTATACCGCATTGGTCTCTTTCCAGTTTGCATGGTATCCCTATCCTACTCAAGGATAACATTGCTACCAAAGACAAGATGAACACAACAGCTGGCTCATTTGCGCTGCTCGGCTCGGTTGTGCCACGGGATGCAGGGGTTGTGGCAAGGTTGAGGAGAGCTGGGGCTGTAATATTGGGTAAGGCAAGCTTGAGCGAGTGGGCTTACTACCGGTCCTCACGACTACCCAGTGGATGGTGTGCTCGGAGTGGCCAAGGAAAGGTCAGCTAAATGATATTACGTACTTCAATTAATCATTTGAACTTTAGTCAAAACTCAATTTGCTAACTTGCTGGTGGATCATGGTGAGTCAGAATCCGTATAATTTCACTGCACCTACTTGCGGATCAAGCAGTGGATCGGCGATATCAGTAGCAGCAAATATGGCAGCATTGTCACTAGGGACCGAGACTGATGGCTCCATCTTATGCCCCTCCAGCGCAAACTCAGTGGTGGGAATCAAGCCTACTGTTGGTCTCACCAGCCGTGGAGGCGTCATTCCTGTTACTCCAAGACAAGACAGTGTTGGGTGAGCGTCTACCTCAAAAGGACAACCATTATTTGATTACAATAATGTCATAGATTCTTCTTGTGACATTTATATAATAGCACAAATTGGACCTATTACTCGATTTTCTTCAGAAGTCTTCCACTATCATTTGTTAAACTACGTCATTTAGCTCTGTTTCTCTAGATACTCTTCTGAAGTAATCTATTTCCCATGGAAAAAATCAACCTAATCTTTTGGTTTCATAGTCTGTCAATGCTGCATTCAGCTGCTTTAAGCAAACTAACACATGCATAGAAAAAGAAAAGAAAACAATCATAAACTTAAATTAGGATCATTGATGGAGGTCTAGGAGGCACTTGAACACAAATGTATTTTTGGCAGAATAGTTTCACTTATCACTGTTTGGATGCCTTAAGCGCTTTGAAGCATGGCAATACTTGAAACATGGAATACTAAGTAAGATAAGCTAAGGAAATATAGCATTTCATCCTAGAAAATTGAGTAAAAGAAACCGAAAGGAGTAATGCCCTCCCTTAGAGGGTAATATATTAAAGTCTTTTGAGATTAAAGAAACTTGATTTAATGGACTTACTAAAGTTTAGTTACTGAATGTTTAGTTTAGCTTAAAGTCCTTCAGCGAGAACCTATCTTTACTAATTCCAATATAAATTTGACTAAAAGTATGAGAGTATCAAGTGATCTACCAAATAAGTACTTCATGTACAGTCTATCAACCAAAGGAGACTGCATTACAATTTGTGAAATCTGATTGTTCTCTTCTTTTTGCAATTGTGATTGTGTTTTTGTGTCATAGTTTGGATTTTTCTATATCCTTTACTAGACCATCTAAAACATATGTCTAAAAGATTATAATTGCATGGTGTTAGGTAAATAGTGATTTTAGTTAATCAAATTAAGGTTAATGTCGCAAATAATACCTGAATTTTTGCAACATATGTAATTAAGTACCCAAATTTTAAAATTGATCAATTCCGTCTATGCCAACAGTGCCTCTGTCATGTTGGTTAAAAAAACCACTTGGATCATGGTTTACCCAATTTGACGAAGGTACTATTGATATATACGAAAAGTTTTTTCAGGTATTGAATTGATTCCTTTCAAAATTTAGGTTTTTAATTACATGATTTGTCAAAGTTCAGCACCATTCACGATATTAATTCATCAATTATGATGCAAAAGGATGGCCAAAAAAAAAAATGATGCAAAAGATGTACAAAAGGTTGAGAAAAATTTTTGTGCAATTCTTGGAGATTTAAAAGATAATTCATGAAAATTGACACACGTTTTTGTCGTTTTACATGCAGGCCTATGTGCAGGAGTGTTGCAGATGCAGTGAATGTCCTTGATGTAATTGTAGGATTCGATCCACATGATGCTCAAGCTACAAGAAAAGCTTCAAAATACATACCAAGAGGTGGATACAAGCAGTTTCTAAAAGCTGATGGGCTCAAGGGGAAGAGACTGGGAATTGTGAGGAAATTTTTCGTCTCTTTTCCCAATACGTCCCTTGAATTTAAAGTTTTCGAGGGCCATTTTGAAACATTAAGGTAACTATTACTGCTCTTTCTTTCATATCATGTTGAAGTATACCTACAAATCCTCGCAGAGATAGAGTTAACAGTGGGGGAAGCAAAAAAGCAAAATTATCGATCAATTGTACCAATTCTTTTATAATTATATTTCTCTTTAATAATCAGGTGAGAAGCTTTGACATGATTCAGCTGAACTTCTTAGTAGCTGCTTTATTGTAATCAGTCTCTGAGTTAGTCGGAATCCATAGATGCTTTTGACCCTTGAAGCTTATGGCTTTGTAGCTCAAGGGTCCATCAGGAATATATTCCTGGGTGGCAAAATTTGTTCACTTATAGATGGTGGTCCTCCCATTAAGTTTGTAACACAGTACCATAAAGCTCACATACAAGAAAATAGGCATTTGCAGGATTTTTGTTATTAATTATCTAGTCTTTTTTAGCATCAAAACAATAAAGCTTCAATTTGATGAAAACGTGGGTATATCAGCGTTGCAAGGTGAAATACAAGCATACAATATGAAAAAAGGTGATGTCTAATATGCAATTAGTTGTAGTACGGAATGATTATGCACTTATGGATGCCATATGCTTTTATCACTAGACCAGTTAATATAAAGTAAGTCAAACAAGATCTACATGTTTTGTTCTTTTTATTTTTGGGCCATGATCTACATGTTTTGTTGTTCTTTATTTTCTATTTACTCACCAGATATATTACATATTTACTTTTTAGGTGCGCCTAGTTAACAATTTTAATTGTTTATCTTTCTTATAAATTAATGTGATTTCTTATCCAGGAGCAAAGGAGCAGTTTTGGTAGACAATTTGGAAATAGGTAACATTGCTGAAGTTTATACTTCTGGAAGTGAAGATGAAGCTACGAGTGCAGAATTCAAGGTAGCTCTCAATGCTTACCTCGAAGATCTAGTCACTTCCCCAGTTCGATCCTTGGCAGATGTGATAGCCTTTAACAATAAAAACAAGGACTTGGTAAAGTCATATCTGATGCTTTTTTGTTTATCTTTTATCCATCATTGAAGTGGAACTATTTCTTGTATCTTATCTCAATCCATCATCAACTTGGTCTTACCTGCATAATGGTGATCATAATACTATGGTAGATTTTGGTTGACTAATTTTTATGAAAGTAGACTGGACAAAGGTCATTGTACCATATTTGATTTACAAAATATATCTAAGATTGGACAAAACTTAAAATTTTTATCCCTTATATTTTGTGGTACAAAAATATGAAAATAAGAAAAAAATAAAATCTCTTAACAAAAACTTTAGGCAGTGCTGTCCAACACGATATATACCAAACATGAAACAAAAGAATTGTATTGTCCAGTAATTTTTGTACCGTGCTATCCAATTCTTTTTGTTCTTTTCAGTTCTTACAACAAAACACTACCTATATGTTTATGAACAAGCTATGGTATACTAGGAACTTTTGTAAATGGAACATATTGAAAATTAGCTGTGTCAAATTTTATGGTTTCTAGCCCACATATGGGGATAGTTATCATTCTCATTTCAGTTAATCAAACCATCCTTTGGTCTGACTAAAAAATTACAAGAAAAATTCACTTTCCCAATATTGTTATGCTCGTTGTTTTCTCCTTTTACAGACTATACAATTTCCTCATTCTTTTCCTTTTGTGAACATGCATATTAGTTTTGTAAACATCAAAGATATATGCGTAGTTGTTTTTCTCTACAATAAATATTATACCCAATGCAATGCAGGAGAAAATCGATGATTATGGTCAAGACTACTTTCTGCGATCCCAAAAGACAAAGGGAATTGATAATTCTGTAAAACTAGCAGTAAAAAATTTACAAAGACTCACGAATATCGGATTTAAAAAACTGATGTTGAAGAACAAGTTAGATGCGTTGGTAACACCTGATTCAATTGCCTCACGAATTCTTGCAATTGGAGGATTTCCAGGAGTAAACGTCCCTGCTGGATATGACAATGATGGATTCCCATTTGGTATCTGCTTTGGAGGCCTTACGGGTGCGGAGCCAAAGCTTATTGAAATTGCATATGGTTTTGAGCAAGCAACTAAGGTTCGAAAACCACCTTCTATCTAGTTTTAGTTAAACCATGAGGCATTGAAATGTGTCCTCAAGAAACAGGTCATATCCAGAGTTCTAATAATGTTTGTAGGCGCAAGTTTGTAAAACCATGCATCTCTGGCAACAATAAAAGAGAAGCTTGCTGAATCCATTTCTTTGGGGAGATATGCTTAATGTTCAAATCATTCTTATTTTGGTGAGTTTTTCACTTGTTCACTCAGGTTGATCAAATCTGCGATGAAATGTAGACTAGAGAGGAGACTAGCTACAACGAGTCACCATCGATTTCTGCAGCTGAAATCGGTTCAATCATGAAAGACGTGGTACAGTTAAAATGCCACACTATTCATGTATACATATTGCTGGTATAGGTGCAGAACTATTTGTCTTGGATGGTCTTTAAGTACGATGTTTTCTTAGAACCAGACCATCATTGCGGATACCAATAAAATACTCTCTAATAAGATTAAAAAATGTCATCCATGGCTGAGCACATTCCTATAAAATATCCTTTCATGAGATTGAAAATGCCATTCATTCATGAAGGCATTCCTTCATTTGTTATGTTTACTGCGTCGCTGTTAAATAACTCGTAGCCAGTACAGCCTGTTACATTTGGTAATAAAATTTAGAAGTGTTCAAGTTTGGCATATACGTGTTGTTATTTGCTGGGCATTCTTATTCGTCCCTTTTCTTGAGAATTTGTTTTAATTTTTGAAGTAATTAAAAGATTAGGGACATGGAGATTGGGGAAAATAAGATTAAACGCCCTTACAGACAAGAACATATCATTAACTGCAATCGGCGGTCAACCCTTAAGGCATCTGAATTCAATGTAAGGACACAAGACACTGTTGACAACTCAATCAATGAGCAACTTGGGGCATGTGACAGCGGAATTATTCTTCCTCCTTTCAAGTCCTGTCCACCAATGTTTAGATTCTTAACCAAGTGGTACAGATCCTAAAAACATTATAAACAACAAGGAAATTGCAAGAAACTCTTAGAGACATGGACCAAAAAATGCTTCTTACATTTAATGTGAGGATCTCTAACTGAAATTCCGACATGCCGCAGCTAAGCTCAGAGTTTGGACTGTTATGTCCGTTGGGTGCAGAATATACGATAAATTTTATGAGGTCAAAAACACAATCTCAAACAAATGCAAAAATTAACTTAAATGCAAATGTCTCATTACATTATATCATTATAACTTGCTGGAAAATTACATTGGCAAATGAAGGACTTATAGCCCTTTTATATTTTGCAGTGGCGGTAGGAAAAATCTAGGCAGCGGAAGAAAAGTTTTCGACAGCTCAAAAAGTAACCTTGCTTTGAATTTCTATCAAGCCACTTATCAACGAAGTGTATATCCCTAATCATGATCGAGCTCCAACTATAACTTTCTATTGCTAAGTTAGAAAGGGTAAAACTTCAACTGTCCTTACTTCATGACAATCCACCGCGTAGCTTCATGTATGAGAAATAAAAATTATACTTTTAACATCCTCACTTGCAATTTTTAAATATCTTCACAATTTCTTGAACTTTTCTACTGTTACTGCTTTAGTAAAATTGTCTCCAAGTTGCTTATTTGTATTAACAGATTTAAGTTGAATTTCATCTTCTTGTACCAAGCTTCTTATATAATAATGCTGCAACTCAATATGCTTCATTCTTCTATGAAATGTTGGATTTTTTTTCATGGCAATTATTGATATATTATCACAATGGATAATTGTGGGGACCTTTTGGCTTTGATTTAAATCCAACAAACTTCTTCTTAACCATATTGTTTCACATTCTACATATGTGGTTGCTATATATTCAGCCCTAGAGGAAGATAATGATTTGGTTTTTTCATGTCTTTGATGGCCAAGATATGGTTTTTGATCATGAGAAAAATACATATCCAGATGTATTCCTTTGATCATTAATGGGTCCTGCCTAATTGCAATTTGTATATCTAGTAAGCTTGATAATTTTATCTTTCACATAGTGAATACCATAACTTTTAGTGCCTTACAAATATTGTAATATCCTCTTGGCCACTGCATAATGCAATCCACTTAGACCTTGCATAAATATAAAAATCAACTTACTGAGTGTCTGATCTTGTGTTAATCAGGTAAATCAATGAAAGATACACCTTTCACATACTTTCTATGGAAATGAAAGATCTTACAACCCAATCACCATATTTTTCTTTTTGAACAAAAAAAGTCACTCAAAATTTAGGTGGCCATGTCTCAAATGTCATGATCCATCATTTTTCATACTTTGCAAAACAAATGGTGCAATCTGCCATAGATACATCTTTCACATACATTTTATGGAAATGAAAGATCTTACAACCCAGTCACCATATTTTTCTTCTTCATCAAATGAAGCCAATCAAAATTTAGATGGCCATATCTCAAATGCCGTGATCCATCATTTTTTTTTTATTAAGAGGTCTGGATAGAGTAAAAACTTTATTCACGCTTATCTTTACTTTCTCGTCAATGCAATTCTTCTTCTTCTAATTAGTAATAGTGCATTGACATTATCAAAATTTACCTTATATCCTCTTTGAAGTGATAGGCCAACACTTAATAAATTCTTAGTTAATTTTTTGACATAATGAACATCATAAATTAGTATGAAGTTACCTTGCTTTGTGTTGACAACAATGGCTCTTGTTCTAGTTCTTTCTTGAGTTTTAATATCTCCAAACTTTACTTCAAATTTAAACATATCATGAAGTTCAATAAAATATTCCTTGTTCTCAGTGATGTGATCATTGCAGTCATTATCAACACACAAAATATTTTCAAATGATTGTTCAATATTCATAGAAGAATAAAATACCTACTTATTTTTGTTTTCTTTAGAATAATTTGCATTTTATCTTCTTTATGGTCCTTGTAAATTTTGAATGATTGGGATTTTTTCCTCTTCTACATTGGAAATGGCAATCCATGGAGTTGTGCTCAAATTTCTTGCATATTCGACACTATGATAAATTACTCCTAATGTTGGATGCTCTTCCTCTACCATGACATCAAGAAATTTAGCA
Source organism: Combretum micranthum (assembly GCA_024138025.1). Lineage (NCBI taxonomy): Eukaryota > Viridiplantae > Streptophyta > Magnoliopsida > Myrtales > Combretaceae > Combretum > Combretum micranthum. Next base: position 701,807 of record JAMXBD010000626.1, on the reverse strand, counting down.
TTTACCATGTCCACAAACAAAATAGGAGGAGCTACGATCATCATTTCTATTTTTATCTTACCATGCCTATCGATCACTACACCAAAAATAAGCTAAGGCAATACTAGATTTACAACACATTAAATACTCGTTGCTTAAAAAACTCTAATGCATCAAGTTTTTTTTTAATGTTACCTAAAAGACCACTTAAAAGCAACGACTTTAAGTAATGCTATAAAATTTGTTCTTATAATAACTTTAATGCAACATTTGAGTAACAAAAATATATGTTGCTTGTAATTTTCCTAATAAAGGCAACAAGTTATATAAGCTGTTACCTTTGGTTAATAATTTTAGCAACGATAGATGAAGATGATGCTTATAATAAAGGAATGTGCATCCATTACATAATCATTGCTCTTATAATCTAAATCAATTAAAAGTTGTATATTATAAATTAAATCACTATATAAATGAAGTGTTTCTTCATAACTACCTAGACAACTATTTATTAGCACATTACATTAACAATTAAATAAGTTTTATCTATTAATATATAATAATTTAAATCATCTTTTATTTAAAAGCTTTTTGCATAAAAAAAAGTTAAAATCATTATACTATTTTCATAATATTTACAATAAATAATAATTAAAAACTTTACTAATCTTGAAGCTTTTAATTATGCAGCTATTATATGATAAGAGACTTCATAAATTATTTATATTTTATAAATAAATTCATAAAAATAAATAAATAATATGAAAATATTTATAATGGAAGTTCTATGCATTATCTATCAATATATGTAAATATAATTTGAAATGTTTTATAACTTTTTATTAATAATATGTTATTTCACTATTTATGATATTTTTGTTTTGTTGATTATACCTTTTCAATAATGAATAACACTTATTTTGCATTAATTTTTATCATTTTATATATTAAAGAAACTCACCTTTATAAGACCAAAAAATACTTATGGAGTAGTTAAAACATGTATGACTTATTATAACTTTTAAAACTTTTTGTCAATTGTAACTTTTCATTGGCATTATTTATTTGTCAAATATAATATATTTCTTTGTCACTTATACCTATATATCATTAGTACATTTTTACTAGTGCAGTTTAAACTTTTATAGATTACAAACTCAAAAGCAATTTCTTTATGGGGAAAATTTTTTTCTTATGAATGAGTTACAAATTTTGCATGATTCATTAGAAATAACACAATCATTGGTATGCGATATTATATTTTTATATATTTTGAAGGCTTGCATAATTCTTTATAAAAAAACTTATTATTTCATACATGAATATGACATAAAGAACTAACGTATAATATATATCTATATAATTAAATAATGGTGTTGACACAATATTATAATATGTTATAAGCACAAAATAATTACATTTTTTCTATTAATTTCAAAAATTTATATTAAAATCTATGTAGTTAATTCAGTGATAATATTTAAAAATGTAACAGTTCCATGATTCTGAAATCAAACTAGAACCATCTTCCATGATTTCGGTTATGGTACTTTAATTTTCAAAACTGAAACCAGCAGTTCTAGATTAGTGAAGATGTTTTACTTAGAAAATGTAAAAGTTGTAGTAAAGTAGTAAAAAAGAAGTAAAACATAAAAGCTAAATGTGTAATAATATGGTTGATTTTACAGTGAAAGAACATTCTCTATTAATTTTATAAGACACAATAATTTTTTTAAAATACTAAAGAGCTGCAAATGCCATATAAAAAGATAAAAATATGGTAAATTACTTAGACACTTTTTGAAAACTTTTAAAATTGCATAGATCCCTACTTTTTAAAAAGTCAGTTCTAAACCCCTAAAAATTTTGTGGGTCCTACTTCTTAATGTAGAGACCACCTATGTATATTTTAATATTGATGTGGACAATTAATTCAATATATTTAATTAGTTATTGTTGAAAAATATTTTTAAAGAGTCAAGACATAAATAAAAATGGAAAAAATTGTAACAGGTAATACATCTTTTCTCCTAAATTAAAAGAAGGAACATGATCAAAAGCCCACTTCCTAGAGTTGGAGCTGTTGCATTTGCATAACCATTACCATTAGCATTTGCATTAACATTAACATTGTTATTACTGTTGATTATAGTGGCCATAGCAGGAGATTTCCTGGAAAAATGGTAGCTTTCATTTCTCTAATTTGCTTACTCCTTTAAAGAAGCTTACTGACTCCACTATTACTTCCATTTTCTTGTTTTGTTTGTGCAATTTTAGTTTTTAGTCATAAAAAGGGGCATTTGGTTTTTATGTAAGTTGGAGTTTGGTGATAAAGGTAATTGCAATGGGGATAGTGTAATGAAGAAGTTTTTTATTTCTCTCTTTCTCTTTAACACTAATTAATTAGATATATTAACCTAATTGTACACATAAGCAATAAAATACACATTTGTACATTAAAAATGTGGATCCCATAAAAGAATTGGGGGGTCTAGGTTATGATTTTCAAAAAGGAAAATTCTATGGCTCATCATTAATTTTGATAGGACCAGTCCCGTCACCATCTAACGGTTTACACCATACCCAACTGTGATTGAATATTTTAAATAGTTAATATTTAATTTACTATATTTATTTTAACGGTTAGATTGTTGACGAGATGGTCTTGTTGACCGGACCGTAGAAATTTCCTTTCAAAAAATAGGAGATTGGTACAATCTCAAAAGCTTTCAAGGGCTCTTCATTTAAGTTACCTAGAAATAAAACTTGAACAATAATTCCATCTTTTGTAATACACAATGTATGTTCGTAAAAATGAATTACGATTTTTAAAGGAACCTTATGTGCCCTTTTTTTCTTGTTACTGACCTTGATATATACTATTTTAGATTGTTATATGATAAATAATAATAAAAATCAAATGACAACTAATGTACCATCAACAAAAGGAAAGCGGAGAAGAAAAAGCATAAATAAGTGTTAAAAAGGAAGGAAAGGAATGACACATATGTGATAAACATCTACAGTGGGATCATCACAGACTAAGTATTTGTATCTTCATATTTGATTTATTGTCTCAATCTTTAGATTTAACATATCAATGCCCGTAGTTTTACAGAACAAACATTTTAGTATCTCTATTGTTATATAACTTTTCAAATAGTCATCATCTTTCCTTACTCCGTAATTTTTATTAGAAGAATTTTACATGGGGCATATTTATGGTTAATCTTTGACCCACAAATCTATTTTAGTAGGTTTATAATTAGTGACTTGTTTTTCCTTAATTCAATATATATATATATATATATATATATTCAAATACAGTTTGTAAATAAGTAATTGAATTTGAGTTTGATATACCCTAGTAGTTTTTTAAGCCAAATTTGAACTTTGTAATCTTCAACTCAAATAATTTCAAGCATAATCGAATTCGAATCGAATATTGATATTAATATTATTGATTTATTATATACATAATAAAATTTTATTAAAAGATGAGCTTATGGGATCATTAAAAACCCATGAGAAGCATATGAGTTGATTTTCTGTTCAAAATCTAAAGCAAATCTTCTATTTGAAGGTTAATATCTATTTATGTTAGTGTACAGTTCTTGAATCCAAGAAGGATATTATCATTATTATGGTTGATCCTTGCATTTGGTATAATTTAGGTTGTTTCAATGAGAAGCTTTGTATTATCAATGTCTTAATTATTATTTATTATCTTTTTATGTAAGATTATAGGAGAGCCCCTTGCTTAAATGGTTGTTTCAAATTAAGGTCTAATTTGAGCCTTAGGATAAATTGGGATGATTTATTCAAATGTAGTCATGGTATCTAATGGTTTTAAATGGGATCTTTAGCATTAAAAATTATTTGATCATTTTGGTATATGTTTTTCATCCACTCAAGGGGATGTATATCTCAAGAAATGGATATGAAAAGGGCGATGAAGATCACATTTGATATATTTACTTTCCCAAAATATACAATTAACTATTTGAACTTTAAAGTAATCAATTTAATATCTAGTAAAAGTTTTTATATTCATTGATACTACCTTTGCTAGTAGAGTTTCCTTTGTTTGTTGAGCTGGCTCTTAGAAAATGGGGAATTGATATGTGTTAAGTAACTAATAAAAAACTAGAAAAAGTAAACAATCAAGTAAACGAATGAATGCATACATTAAAATTCCTAGGTGTTAATTTGCCACTTAATTATTTAATTAGATAATGTGTGTCTCAATCTACTCACTAAATTGTATATTTTTTAGTTTTTTATTAGTTACTTGACACGTGTCACTTCTTGAGTCACTAAAATGTCTATTCAGCTAACAGAGTTAGAGATGTAATATTAGTGTATATGAAAATTTTGAGTGTATACTAAATTGATTACTTTAAAGTTCAAAGTAGTTAATTGTACATTTAGAAAAAATTCAGGTACTAAATAGTCCATTAATCCTTTACTGGAATGCCCTAAACATAAAGTATTTACAACTAGTTATGTGTCTATATATGATATATATACCCTAAAAGTCAGATTATGCTAATTACTTCCAAATACATCAATAACTCTAAACACACTTTAGTTATGTCCACACTGATTTCATAACTATAATAGCTCTATAGATAAGGAAACATTACAAGTCCACTAACAATTGTACAAAGCCAAAATACATCTTAACAAATCAAAGGTTCTATACTTAATCGGGAAGACACTAAACAACATATCAATAAGGGTTATTAATTCTCTACAATACATACTAACAAGTTTTTACTTAATGGCTTTCTTTAAATTTACCAATTCTAGTGCTGCCCCCAAAATTCACTCGTAAGTCACCATGTCTACTTTACAAACTACAATGCGTCATTTCTACTTGAAAAGAAAATGCATGAGCTAAAACCTATTATGCATATACCACAAGCACATTCATATATGTATGTCTTATGCAACAAGCAATAAGTTTACCATCTTTGACTTCTAAGCCAAGCAAGCATAAAAGGAATAACTCAATATCTTGCCACACACACATATATATAATATATGTAAATTATGTTGAGTACTCCCCAACATTCATCAGTCCACAAATCTAATTCATTCAAATCTATTCAGATCATTTCCATGCACAACTCCAATCAAGAATAATGTCACACATGGATAATGGAGTTATCGCATTAACAGTATATGTACTTTCTACCTATTAGCAGAAGTTGTGCACACAGAGCAAGCGATTATTAAGCCCAACAATAATTTAAGTTCATTTTATGCACTATTCTAAACAAACACAACCAACAAACATAATATACACATAGTTGGGACGCTGACCATTCTTAAACTCTAGAACCCTTTATGCCTAAATCACCATGCAATTAAAGTGTTTAAATCTGTCTAAACTTTTTAATTTACCTATAGTTTACATTCCATATTGTTCTTACTCTTATTATATCCGTGGTGTAAAAAGAATGTAAAAATATTAATTAAAATAAGAAATTGGTAATTAATTTAAGAGTAGTTAGGTGTGTAGGTCTTAAAGTATTGTTAAATCTTAAAGAAAGAATTTAACAAGTTTCAAGGGCTTTTTAGGTAAAAACAAAAAACATTAATTTAAAGAAGTTGTGCTAAACATGGGTTGAGCATGACCATGTTTTAGGCCATGTTTGAAATAGAAGTGTAATATAAGTTGCAACACGGGTCGTTTCAACTTGTAGTTGAAACATAAGCATTATATGATCTAATATGAGCTCGAACATGGGTCATGTTTGACTTCTGTTCAAAATGGAATCATTATATGATGTAACATGACCTCGAACACTAGTCGTGGTCAACTCATGTTTGTTCAAATGACATGAAATTGTACTTTTCCTTTCATACCCTTTAAACATTGACTTCTTCTTAAAAGAGATTAATGAATTGTTTCTATCACTCTTATGTTTTAAGACACCAACAACATAAATATTTCTAAGAGAATTCAAGAATCACATCAATAACTACTTGTACCACTTTTAATCTTCCTCTTCTTCAAGAATGCCTTTAGTCTTCACACCCTAGAGCATGAATTCACATACTTTAATATCAAGATACATTTTACTACATATTTCCTTTAAAAAAAAATACCTTAAATATCTCATGAGTCCTCAAGAATTCATTGCCTTCTCTGGAAATCGCTGTTTTTAATACCTAAATGCCACAATTCATTATTTATGTGTTTAACTTGTTAGAAATAATAATGACAGGAAAGAAACATCCTCTATGGATTCGAGTTTGTGAATCTTCAAAATTGACAAATGATGGTTGGGAGGGAATAGTAGGAATTGCTTGTAATATAATAGGGTAAAAAGAAAATACATTACTTTGGGAATTTAAAGATATTCTCATTTAACGTGTCTTTGAGATATTGTGTGAAGACAACATTACTTTTCCCCATTGATAAAATTTTGACTTTACCCCTTTATTTAATTTAATTGTTTAGGTTGTTTCATTTACTCTTTTCTTTATTCCTTTTTACGAAAAAAGAAAATGATCCAAGGTTTCTTTTTCTAATGTAAAAATCATATTTCTCATACCTTTTATCTTAAAAGTATATGAATTTTCGCATCCCAATTTCTATACTTTAATTTTCACCTATATCATAATTATAAAATAGAATTAAATAAGATATAGATAAAATAATTTTTTAAACTTCAGACTCAATAGATATACACAAGATACATAATAGATACAAATAATATAAAAAAGACAGTCCACGTAGGTCTTGGATGACCTAATAAATATATGTTATATATAATCTAAACTTTATTAATATTTATTTATATATTTTCATTTTTTATATTTAATTTTATGACTTTAACTTTATCTAATATTTTAGGACTTTAATCGAGTTAAAATAAGCCTCTTAAGTCATGCTTGAGTTATGCTTAGGCTAAACTCAAGGTCAAACTTAATTTCTAAATGAACGAATTTAAACTCGAAATAAAACTTGATTCATTTGTATTTCTAGCTATGGCTTCAAATGATGGGTTTAGGACATATAGTTCCTATTAGGGCTATCCAAAAAAAAAAAAAAAAAAAAAAAAAAAAAAAAAAAACTGACCATACCGTGAGCCAAACTGGATCGGATCAAAACGAACCGAAATTTCAGTTTCTTTTCAAAATGGATTGGTGAAGAGCAAATGGTTCGCGGTTCGGTTTGGAATCCTGAATTGAACTTATGGTTCAACTTGAATTGAACCCTTTTATATTTTTAAAAAAATTAAACATATTATTTTTACTCTTAATTGTTTCATTAAAAAAATTAATTGTTTTCAAAACTCGTAACTTAGATATGTATCGTTCTTAAGAATAAAATTAGATTTTTCATATTATGTTTTAATTATTATGTTGTCTACAAGTAAGATAGATTTTAGAGTTTAGATTTTAGATTTTTAGTCTCTAGTATTTTAACTCATGGATAATTTTCCCCTTTTCTCTGACTAATTAATCTACTTTTATCATTTAGTTATTTATTGATATATATAATTAATAATAAGTTAGTTAGAAGCATACAACGAATTAAATTTTGTGTTTTATATTGGGATAAAGTCTAGTATACCATTATAGTTCAAGATAATTCAAAAAAATAAAACTAGTCACAATTATAATTTTATAATGGATAAAATCATTTCCTTCCTATAAGTTTTACATTTTATTCGGTAAATAATTAATTTTAAATATTATCGTTTATATTTATATTAGTGATAAAAAATATGTAATTGACGTTTTTGGATAGAATATATTTTTTATTTTATGAATAAAAGCGGTTCAAACTACAAACAAAACCGTACCAAACCTTTTTATTTTTCAATTAAAAAAAAAAAGAAACGAACAGTATGGTTATATTCGAATTTAAAAGAATAACTAAACCGTAAAATATGGTATAATTTGGTTTGAGGAGCAAATTGAACTAAACCATACCGTGCACACCCTAATTCCTATTGGCTAGTCACTAAAAGGAAACACAACGAGAATGAGCATAACTATCGGAGTTACGATACATGTAGAAATTTAACGCCTGACTCTCTTTTTCATCGTTTCTTTGTACGTAATGCCATAATCTCTTTCTTTTTCTTTTTTTTAAATTTTTTTAAAGAAAGATTTGCATTTCACTTATCAATAATTTAGGAGTGGGCACGATACAATTCGATTTGGTTCGAGGAACGGTTCAGTTATTTTTATAAAATTGAATCTAACTATCTCATTGGGTTCGCTAATTTTTTAAACCTAAAAAAAAAAAATAACGGTTTAGTACATAGTTTGAGCCTTTTGTTATGAGAAAATAATCCAACAATATTTCTCAAAGATTAGATCGTTGCTACTAACAATTAGCATAAAGATAAATTATTAACTTTATAATAAATTTTATTTATAAAATCAATACTTATATAATATATAAATCTTCTTATTAATTTTATAATATTCCTATACATAAATTATTAATCGGACACCAGCTTTGCCACCAGAAAATAATATTTATATAATGATACAGTTTGTTATCAGTAGCTTTGCTACTAGAAATTACTTTATGGTATTGCAAAAAGATTTTGATACACATAGCTTTGCCACCAATAGGAAAAAAACGTTGCATTATATTTGGCGGACAATAATTAAGCACTACAAATTTCCATCCACTACAATTAACAAACATTGAGTGAGTGAAAGCCCAAAAGAAAAATGTATAAAAGAAATTATATATATACATGGTTTGGTATTGTGAACCAAACGGTGAACTGAATGCTACAAGTTGAACTGAATCGTAAACTTAATTGATTAAAATATAATAGAAATTTTGATTCGGTTTGATGCGGTTTACGATTTGATTGGTTTTTTTCCCCAACCCTAATCAATATGTAGATGCTTTGCATTTTTTTCGAGACTTTATTCAGATAAAAGTCTCACTCCATTGTCCTACTTCGTTTTGCCTTTACTGTAACCACGTACTAATATGACATGGGCAAACTCAATCAATCATTAAATCTGTTGCTTCGTGTTCTGTGCATCAATTGCATATAAGGATGCAACTAGGGTGGGTTTGGGACAGGTCATAGAAGATTTGAACCTGACCTGGTTCCATATAGGGTCACCCAAACCTAACCCATGACCTTATAGATTTTTTGTGCAATACCCAAGCCCATCCCTATAGAGTTTTAATAGTAACCCACCCTCGACCCATCATTTCTAAAGTAAATGCTGATCATTATTAATTTCACATGGTCCAGCGGTCATCTGATTAGTACTTTCATTATTAAAAAAGAAAAAGAAAACTATTGAAACAAGTAATGTTGTCAGGCAAAAAAAAAAAAAAAAAAAAAAGTTAAGCTGTAAAAAATTGGTATTCATATAGTGTAGATCCCCTTTTCCCCTTGAGACGATAATAACATATCCTAGAGATTTTTTTTTTTTTTTTTTTTTTTTTTTTTTTTTTACCTAGAAAAAGATAGCTTTTCTACTTGATTTTTTTCCTAAAGCAATCTTTTCCGAAATTTTTTAAAATTTTTTTCTTTTTCTTTTCCTACTTAAGATCTTTTTGAAATATTACTTTCCAAACAATTTAATTTATATTTTTAGCACTTTTTCATAACATAAAATCCACAATATCTTCTTCTTCTTTTCCAACATTTGGAAATCATCTTAGTAATGAGATAGATTTATCTTACTATACCTAATTTTATAAATTAACTTACTGTTCTTAAAATTATATGAGTAAAAGTTAAGTATTATACTATAAAAACAATGTTACTAACAAAAAATTAAATAAAATGAGGACAATGAACATGCACAAAACCCAAATTTCACGACAAGTAGAGATATCAAAAGAAACTAAAATACTAAGTAGAGCATGTGGCAGTCTTATGGTAGATCTTGTCTTGGTTTGGTCGGTGATGCTCGGTAAGTCTGGTCGGGTGAGCGATGATCAAGAGAGGCACGTGATGAGTCTCGCAAACTAGATTAAGCAATAGACTGCAGTGATGGAGGGAGCGATCCTGTTGGTTGTGGCAGAGGCGAGTGGCGACCCAAGACTGGTGAGTGATGGATGGGAGCGACAGACTAGCAAGTGACGATAAATGGCAGTCGGCGGCCTTGGTGCTGTTGTTGTCGTTTGTTGCTTAGGAGAATTGAAGTGAGTTTTTGATGTGGTTTCAAAGTGAAAAAAAGGGTAGAGAGAGAGAGAGAGAGAGAGAGAGAGAGTTAAGGACAAGAATTGGTGATGTGAATTATGAGCCCCGTCCCCTTTGTGGGGCTTTCAAGTCCCACATTGGCTAGATGAAGTTTGTTTCCTTTGTATGTAAGGAAGGATGAAGGTCCTTAGTATTACCCCGCGAAACGGTTTTATTGTGGTCTTCACCTTCTCCCCTTTCCCCTATCTACTTGGTCAAAAAAACCAAATCGCTGCGCTGATGTATGTAGCGCTGTCTAGGTGTCTTAGGTGTCTCGGTGTCTAGGTGTCTAGGTTAGACTGGCTTGGTGGCCCCTTTGTGGGGCTTTCAAGTCCCATATTGGCTAGATGAAGTTTGTTTCCCTTGTATGTAAGGAAGGATGAAGGTCCTCAGTATTACCCTACGAAAGGGTTTTACTGTGGTCTTCACCTTCTCCCCTTTCCCCTACCTACTTGGTCAAAAAAAAAAAAAATTATGAGCCCCACTGTAGTACATTACTAGGGTTGTTTTTTAAAATTTAAAATTCAATTTTTTTAATTGTTTATAATATGACAAGTTTAAGTTACCCATCGGATTTTTTTAATGACCTGAACCCGATTCAAAACCCTATAGAGTCGATATATGATTTTTCAAACCTGATCTACAATCCTATAGGGTTTTTAACTGTTCAGTCATGTTAGGTACCCTATAATGATCTGCCATGTTGCATCCCTAGTTGCATATCAGATTTCAAGCAAGCAATCCTCTAAGTTTCTGCTATGTATATCAGTGCGAAGCTGGAAAAAAAAAAAAACGATTGGACCATAAACCAAACAATAATGGATCAAACCTACTACAATTTCGATTTTTTTAAAATGGTTCAATTTGGTGAAAAGTAAATGATTCTTGGTTTGAATTGAGACCCTAAACTAAACCATATGAGTCAAACCAAATTGTTTCAATTTACATATTTAAAAAAAAAAAATCAAATGTATTTTTTTTCTTTTAGTTGTTTTATTAAAAAATTAATTATATTTAAAATTTTTTGCTTAGAAATGTATCATTAATTATTATCAAATTAGATTAAACATATTATGTTTCAATTTGTTGTGATGTGTCTATGAAAAAAAAGATATATTTTAAATTTTGGCCTCTAGTGTTTCAAATTCTGAATATTTTTCCCTTTATTTATTAATTAATCCATTTTTATTACTTACTTACTTATTAGTTTATATAAGTGATAATATATTAATTGAACTATACAACGAATTAAAAATTGCATCTATTTTAGTGGAATAGAGTCTAGTATATAGTTCAAGATAAATGAAGAGAATAAAAGTAGTGTATGATTATAATTTCATGATGGATGAAACATTTCCCCCACCACAACTTTTACATGTTTATTTAGATAAACAATTAATTTTAAAGATTGTTTATATTTGCATTTATGATGAGAAATATGTAAATGCAGTTTTTCAATATAATTATTTTTATTTTAAGAATAATAATTGTTCGAGCTACAAACCAAACCATATCGAACCGTTTTTTTCGATTTGAAAAAAAAAAAAGACCAATCCAACTATATGGTTAGGTTTGAATTTAAAAAAAAAAACTAAACCATAATTATCTATGGTGGGGTTTAGTTTGGGGAGTGAATCGGAATGACCAATAGTGTGCATACCCCTACATAGTAGTAGTGCCAAGGAAAATAACTTTAATCATTGTGTTTGGAGATTATTGCATCACTTCAAAGGGAAAATCTTTAACTAGTTAAACCAAGAGCCATTACAATTGTCTTAGGCATCATTAACTCAAGGGTCATATCTGGCGTTGTTATACTAGCTCCATACCTTCTTTGTTTCTATATAAAACTTTTTTATTTTGGGATAGTGCCACGAATGTAATTGACAAATCATACAATTAGTTACCTAAACTTTAAAAATAATAAATTTAGTACATAAACTTTAAAATTGAACAATTTGATACCTAAAAGAACTTGATAGAGGTATTATTGGCGTACATGGAAAGTAGTTTTAGGTACTAAATTATTAATTTTAAAGTTCAAGTACCTAATTGCATATTTTGTCAAAGTTCACATACTATTTATGACATTAACCCTTTTTATTTATGGTGTTTTATCCATGCATTAAAGGATGTTTGAAAATGCGAAACTTTTCTATCAAAAGATTCTTATGGTTTCAAAATCTTTTAGAGAGCACTAAGATTCCTAATGTTCAACCTAAAATAAGAGAATAGGTAAAGCTCTTTTAAGTTTTGTAGATGTATGGGGTTCTTGTGAAGCAATCACATGTGTGCTATAAGAATATCATGCTTCACATAGTTTTATGAGGAGTGACACATGATAACACATAAAAAATGATCAAGAGAATAGTGAAATAGGGAGGAGGAGTAGGCCATCTCAATGTCTCAAATGACTTGTGACAAGTAGATGAGCCATTAAGCATCAAACCCTAGTAGAAGTAATGAATAAGTGTTTGATCTCTTAAAATAGAAATTTCGTAGTACCTCGGTGTTTCTATCTAATTTCTTCATATTTAGATGATGACAGAGTGGATACATTTATAGCAATTGGCCATCAACGTTGTTCATTAGATCATGTTGGCAATGGATGACCAATATGACTCCCTTTTAATACATGAGCCATAATGAGAAAAGTCGAATGATGGATAAGCTAGTCCAATAGGCCCTTCTCGAAGCCCACCATGTCAAAACTCCTTGGATCATCCTAATGAGGACTGTACCTTTCAAGTCCTATCACTTAGCTAAAAAGTCAACCCTAAATAAATAAATAATAATATATACAATTTTAAGTCCATTTACAAGTTTTATTAACTACAGATAGCCATATTTTTAAGCTTATGAAATAATTGAAGCTCCTAAGGATAACTAGGGTTTCTAAAATTTATAGCATAATCTGAGATGCTAATGATAATTAGAGTCTCTCCACTTAAGGGATGATAGGAGTTCTTAACACTGGTATGATAAAGGTATAGTAAGGTGATTTATTTCATCTAAAAGAGAAAAAAACTCGCTTTAGTAGGCTTAAACAAGTAAGTTCACTTGCCTCATAGACTCGTCTTTTTCTGTTTCTTTTCTTTTCCTTTATGGTTTGACCAATTAATAAGAAATGTTTCAATGGGTATTACATGCCATATATAATATACACGTAGTAAAATACCCATTACCTTATTTATGCGTTAAAGTATAATTGCTAGTAACCTACTGCCTTATTTGTATGGAGGTGCAACTTGCCTCAAATGCCATGCTATAGGTAAGTCTCCCTTGACAAGTCTCACTTGAAAATGACCATTTTACTTATTTGTTTATTCTGCATATAATAATTATTTATTAATTTCATATACATAATTAATAGTATAATTATTTATATCTATTATAATATTTGTAAATAATTATACCATTAATATTTTATATTTATATATAACAATATTACTTTTAGCAATTGTAACATATAAATTAAAACATATTGCTATAGTAATGAATCAAACTAATGCATCTTAATCTACCACAGTTCATTGATCATGTCAACAAGAAAGAATATATAAAAAACCTAACATGCATATCTTGTTCAAAAAAAAAAAAAAAAAGGAAAAAGAAAAGAAAGAAAGAAAGTCTAAGAATCTTCCATCTTGCAAATTACAATGATGTAACTATAGCATATCAACATTAAAAATCACATATCTTAAAATAACACAATCACCCTAATCAATTATCCTTTTCCTTGGAGCTATTATAGTTGAAACTGGCATCACCATATTGGTAGTTACATCCTCCAAAAGTCATTGATCAGCTTGGTGTTCCCTGCCTACATGATCAAACACCTCATTTTTATTGTCACTTCTATTCGACATATCACCATGAAAAGTCCTCCTCATATACGTCCATGTCATTCCCTTTATCAAAAGGTGATACTCTATCATTTGAATAGTTTGCCATGATATATTCGGGCATTTTCTACATGGGCATTTTATGAGCTTGTCTACCCATCTATGATTCTCTATTACTTCTAAAAAATCCTTGACACCATCTATATATTCCTATAGATGCCCCAATTTTTTTCAAAAAGAGAAAAAAAATTGAAAAATGTTAGAGATAGTGGTTTTAGAGTCTACGATGATCATTGGACAATCCAATTGATTTTTCTAATCTAAAAGGATCATTATAAATCTGAATTGCATTTGAATTTGATAAAATACAAATGTCCTAGCAAAAAGAAAATTTTTTCAAATTTATTACGGTTTATGAAATGACTTAATGTCACAAAATAGACAATAAAGGCTCCAAATGGAGCCTTAATTGAATTTAAAATTATCTATTTGTAGACACTTATGGTATTAAGATAAATCAAGCTTTGAAAATTAATTTTATTAATTAGCTCAATTTTTCTTCATAAAATAGTATACAATTTTATGAGATTGTAGTTTCAAATGTTGCTTCAATTTGATTTAAAATATATATTTTATGGATCCTTGAAGTTTCCTTGCATTTATTCTTTTAAAAATTGTTTGTTGACATTTGATTAATTATGTTATGTATTTAAAAAAAAAAAACAGTTTTTCTTTTAAATTTTGGGCTTAAGCCAATTACATAGTCCAAAAATATATTGAATCTAATTGGCCCAAGCCATTTAAAATGGTCCAAATAAAGATGGAGTTGTCCCATGACATAAGCTGAGTAATAGCTTAACTGGTTGGGCATTTATTATATAGATAAACCTACTTTACCCCACTTTAGGCCGCAACTTATGAGGGTCGGCCCATTTTGATATGCTTTATAAAGTGGCAAAAATTTTTTGATCCACCTGTCACATGTAAGTTGGTGGGTTATGTTGGCTAACCCGACAAACTTGTTAAGATTTTTTTTTTTTTTTTACAAAATTTTAATGTTGCAGTGTGATTATATTAAATACAAATGTTATTTGCTAACGGTCTTATAGCCTAATGGCATCTCCTCTAGTCTACTTTACCTTGGGCTATGTGGGGTGGACCAAAATGACCTGTATAGTCAAGCAGGTTGAAATTTTTACTACAAGCTGCTCTTTTTTTTCTATAGGTTAAACTGGTTGGCCCACATTATCCATCCTGCTTGCACAACTCTATCTATAAGGTCCATGGTTAGACTCTTCCATCACATATATCACCCCTCTCTCCTCCGCTCCTCCTAGTAGGGGTGTGCAAAAAAACCAATGAAATCGAAAAACCGAAACGAAACCAGAAAACCAATCGGAAAAATATGGTCAACCGGTTCGTTGGTTCCTAGTTAGGATATGATTTTTACTTTTTCTTATTTTTAGTTACGTTTTTGGTTTGTTACCATAAAAAACCGATGGTTAACAGTTAACCATTTCAATATTTATAAATATGATACATATATAATTTACATATACATATTATTTACATATGCTAATGTTCCTTGGATTTTGATTAAAGCACTTTGTTCTATCCTATGTTTGATGAGAGTAAATGTGGTAATTGATTTGGTTTGATTTTGTTGATGATGATACATCCAAACGTTTGTTTTTCCTCTTTTTCTTAATTTGATTTTTGGTTTGTTTTGTTGGATGAGTTGTTGGGTAAACACAACTTTAAAATCACGACTCAAAGTTGAAGTTTTCTAAATTTATAAAACTAATGGATTATTTTCAAATGTGGTTTAGCAACTTCTAACATTCATGGTAAGCACACCTACCGAAGTAGTATCAAAAGAATTAGGTCGGATCCCAAGGGACCGATGATAGCTATCATACTCAAATTCCATCCATTATCTAGGCAAGGAAAAACTTAGAAACACATAATTGGAAATAGAAGCTAGGCTAGGTTAATGGAAATATTCACAAATGTTTGCTGGGCAAAATTAAGAAAATGATTTTGTAACTTTTGCAAAAACAGTAGCCTAGGGTTTACTACACCAACTCCTTATTATGTGATTTCAACAAAGACATTACTCCAAGAGAGTGGTTTGATTGGAATACTTGTACCATCAGATTTACTGAGTTAAACTAAAGCTTCTCTCGAAGTCATTAGTTCTAGATCTAGATGCTAGATTTGCATAAAGAACAAGAATCCTTTGTTTGAAAAACCAACTCAATGAATTTTAAAGACAAGTAACATAAAGTCTTCACATGTCCTCTTTCCAGGTAGATAGGATCAACTCCATTAGAAGCCATAGGTTTATTCAATAGAATGACATCTCGGCCTATTCAATTAAAATCAAAGCATGAATCTAATATGGTGCACCACACAGTCAGACCCATGAAAACAAATCAAGCTACTAATTACAAATACCCAGTCAATTTTCTTGAAAGCGTATTTGAAATCTCAAGAATCAGGATTTAGATTCATAAATCCCTAGTTGTAGGAGATGATTTCTCCATGGGTTTAAGCATTAAAGCACAAAATTCTGAAGAAATAAAATCAGATCATATAATAATTCAATTAAAGATCATAATCTTGCAAACATGACTAAACTTAACTTTAAAATTATTATACCTAATGTAGACGTATGGATTTTGTTACAAAGGTCTTGAGCCTAATTTTATTTGGATTTAACTATTTAGGCTAATGCGACAGGGCTTATAGAGTTAAGCCTAGTTTATTTGGGATGATCATGGGAGTTTTAGCATGGTAGGCTTGGAGTAGGGCCCATTGGAATTGGCCTTCCCAATTCCGACCTCTCTCAAATTGGCTCACACACATTACAATGAAGGCCTCAATGGGCCAGGGTCCATAAGGGAGCCCACATCCATATCCATAATGAGAGGGACTCATCCCTGCCATTGGTCGTCTGTCTCATCTAACGGAAGACATTGACAGCCAGATTCTATATAAATACTCTTAGTCTTAGCTCATTTGGAGATGTGAAATCTTGGATAAACACCATCATGCTGTCAGATTTCCATCTTTGTGAATCAATTACTTGACTCACTCAAGAACGCACACGACATTCGTAGTGTTTATTGAGGTTGATGCTTTCTAGCTCCCTCGCTGTCACGCGTATGTTAGAGCCTATTGAGGCTGTCTACTTCTCCTCCCTACACTATTCTTTCTTGATTACGTTTGCACATGTTGTTTCCTCAGGTCATGTGTAGCGCAATAGTCACGTAACACGCATGTGATCATTGCATTCGGAATCCTACTCACACATTTTTGGCGACTCCACTAGGGATAGGGAAATCAATACTCGTCTGATGGCACCTCCAAGAAAGAGACCTACCAATCCTACTAAGAGTACAACTCAAGAAACTAATGCTAATCCTGAGGTTGCTGAACATGACATACCAGCACTTGAGGATGTGAACCAACCTACTGGTACTCAAATCGACAATGCTACGATATTGCGTACTATGCAAGAAAATACCAAGCAAGTCAATCAATCAATGCAAGAGTCTACAAGATAATTCCAGCAATTCATGACAATGTTTGCTCAATATTTTCCTGATATAGTTGCTATTGTTTCCACGCAACAATGTGCTTCTCAGGCACCTCAAGTTGCTCAACCTGTTAATCCTATTTCTATTCCTGAACAAGATCTTTCCAGAGTTGGAGAGCAAATCCCTCCATTAGAGCCTGTCATTACACAATCGCTCACACCACAGGTAATGAATACAGGAGTTCAACTTGGAACACCATCAACTTCCGAGGTTGCATTACATGCTCAACCTAGAGAATCTTCATCCTCATAGGCTACACCACCAATTGTCATTGGTGGACCTACTGTTTAACCCAATGCAACTCTACTCCAAATGGCCACTCCAGCTACACTAGTTGAAGTTACTACTTCAACTCCTAAAGGTACTTTTGTCTCGAAGGAAGATCTAGACATGTACCTGAGAGAAATATAAGCTAAGTCTAATGTGAGAGTATTGGATCTCAAGCTCCCATACAATCAACGTATTGCTGCTAAGCCATATCCTCAGGACTATGTGAGTCCCAAATTCATGCTATTCAATGGTAAGAAGGGAAGTGCCAAGGAACATTTGTTGAAGTTCATTGAAACACTAGAGGTTTATGGATTTGATGATGATTTGAAGTTAAAAGAATTTTCTAAGTCCCTCATAGAGAAAGCGTACAGCTGGTACGTCAATCTCCCCCCTGGATCTGTAGATTCATGAGCAACCATGTGCAAGATGTTCCTAGAGAAATTCTTCTCCACACAAGAACGAGTGACCTTAATTGATATGGGAAGGATTCGTCAAAAACCCAAAGAAGACTTAATGGATTATATTGAGCACTTTAGGGAGTGTTCACTGGACATTCAAGACATATGTGATGAAAGAGAGTTAGTGAAAATTTATATCCAAGGCATGTTCATCGAGTATGCGGTGCATTTGGAAAATCTCTCCTTAGCCTCATTCTCTACTTTGGTTGAGAATGCACGAAGAACCAATAATTCGGTTGCACAATAAAGAGGAGGAAGTGCTAAGTTTAACAAGAGAGAACCATCGATGAATCTGGCTCAAAGTGAAGATTCCAAAGAGGGGAAGAAACCAAGAGTTGAGAAGCCCAAGGGTAAGAGGGCAAAAGAGGTACAAACGTATCCTTGCTCAATGGGAAAGGTGTACGCTGTGCTAGATCAGTGGTTGAGAGATGGAAATCTCAAACTCCCAAGAGTAGAACGTTTGCTAACTCAGGAAGAAAAAAATAATCCTAAATTTTGTAGATTTCACAAGATTGTGGGGCATCCTACTATGGATTGTTTTACTTTGAAGAGGATCTTTAATGAAAGAGTTGAGAATAGTGAACTTATCATCGAGAATAATGATGTCAGGAATAACCTACTCCTAGCTCATGGCAATCAGCATGGTGCTGTGAATGCCATTACTCATGATCCTGCTATAATGGAGTCAACAGACACACAACTAGTTAGGGGACATGAAGAAAATGACAATACACTCAAAATTGAAACTCATGGGGATGATATGTCATCTTTACTTTAATGAAGACTTCAAATTTTAAGAATTTCTTTGATCTCCTTGGATTTGATGATCATGCACGATTTGCAGCAATGATTATACTTAACCAAATTGCGTAAGGTCATTATAGTGAATGCGACATAGTTCAACCTAAGAAAGGAGTGGTCTCTACAAAGGATTATGCAATTACATTTAATAGAACTGATGTGCACTTGAAGAACTTCAATCACAATCATCCTTTGCATGTAGAGAGTGTACTCAATGGTTACCCCATCAAGAGGACATTTATCGATAATGGATCTTTACTCAATATCATGCCTATGTCTACTTTCAAAGCTACAAGAATAGATATCCGATACTTGATGAAGCATCCCATTGCAGTGAATAGTTTTATCGAATCTTCTACAATGACAATGGGTTATGTCAAAGTAAGCTTTAAAGTTGAGCCCATTCGTAGCCTCGCTACATTTCATGTAATTGATGCACCGGTGTCCTACCACCTTCTCATAGGAAGGACATGGTTGCATGAGTAAAACATGATACCCTCTACACAGCATCAGTGCATGAAAGGTCATTGGAGTGGAAGTGATATCTTAATCCATGCGACAAAGAATCTATTCAATAGTAATGAACTCTACCTTGCGGAAGCTACCATTTTCTATGAACATGAAAATGAAGCAAATATGACTTTAGTGGAATC
Organism: Combretum micranthum; assembly: GCA_024138025.1. Classification (NCBI taxonomy): domain Eukaryota; kingdom Viridiplantae; phylum Streptophyta; class Magnoliopsida; order Myrtales; family Combretaceae; genus Combretum; species Combretum micranthum. Next base: position 682,006 of record JAMXBD010000626.1, on the reverse strand, counting down.
CTACGCAGAATCACTACCTACAGGAGAAGAAATTAAGACTCGAGAATTTGAAAAGAAAAAGAAGCGTGGTTGTCATGGAGGCATAAAGAAACATAAGAAGGCTTATGGTAGTATGGAAATGCAAAGCACTACATGAATTGAAGAAAGAGTTGTTTATAACCAAGAGTGTTATTATCATATCTCACTCATTTCCTTTTTGTTTCTGTGTAAACAAAGCGTTAGATGCTTTTACCTAATGAATGAGCTGTATTACTCAATTAGCGAGTATTGTTCGTGAAAATATGATGGTGTGATTATTTATTTTCCTTTTCATCGCTATTGTCGTTGCAAAGTAAGAAACTAATCTTCTTAGCGTGAAAAGCTAGTTTAAAAAAAAAAGGAATCGACATTAGATTGAGTAAGATTAGCCTTTAGTAATGAAAGAAAAACAATAACAAATATAACATGTGATTTAAACATCGTTGCTAACGGGTTAGAGCTTAGCTCCCACGCGCATGATGTTGATAGCTCATCACCACTTTCTTCTTGGTATTTCTAGTTGTCAAGTAGTGGAGATAATTCCCTTGACAAGCTCCATTGAGCCAAGTAATCCTTGGCATATGGTATTCTACACGAATACTATGTAGTCGAGTAGTGGGAAATACCCCCTTGATTAATAAAATTTTATCAATAACAAATGCTATCGCAGCATGAGCGTGAATGATAACAAATGTTACTATCGCTGCATGAGCACGATGGTAAAACTGTTACTGTCATTGCATGAGCATGATTGACAATGAATGCTACTATCATTGCATAGGCATGAATGTTCGTTTTCCTTAAATGGATTGTCTAAACATCATCGCGAGGAAGTAGAAGTGCTACTTCAATGCATATGATAATGTAAGGATTCCACTCATCTCTTATATTAGATAATATTACTATTTGGTTGAAGCTTTGCTCCTAAGCTTATATGATCATAAAGAAAAAGTCATGTTTTAAAACTAAGTGTTGTGTTTCAATGATAATCCTTGTTATCTAGACATGCTCTTTGTCTGTGATGCTTATAATAACTTTACAAGTGTCTAAGGAATTGAAGTGATCCTACTATTAAGGCTTTTCATATGTTGCAACTATATGAGAGCTAGTACTCTAGAGCGCATGATGTCTAGATGTATCACCAAGGTGAAAATGAGTATCAAGAATATAAATGGATATAGAGTCGATGAGTTCATTTTATTGTCATGGTCAGTTTCACACATTCGATACAACTCATATTATAAAAAAAAAAGAGACAATATTACATGACCAAGAAGATTACAATGAAGGAAGGCACGAGTGGATGCCCATCACAACTCAATAAATTCTAGGTGCAATGCACATTTGTGGTGCTTAGGAAACGACATACAAACTTGAGTACAAAAAAAATTATCACATACACTATGAGCTGTGACAAGCATATGTGCTAGATTTATTTTAAAGCAAGTAGGGCAAGGATATGTTACAAAGTCTTAAGGAGTGCTGGTATAGGATTCATTATATATGCTGACTCATACTTCGAGTGAAACCATCAATCATTATCCATATTATCAAAGTGAAGGTCCCCAAGTGCCATTTTCCAAAACACGGCACGAGTCATCAACAACTTGTCTCTTATCTCTAATTTCCTGACAAAGTCAATGATACATACCAAACGGTTGTCTACTTTGGAGTATTTACTTATTATGATATCATTCATCTACAAGATGGTGAAGAAAGCATGTTTGATACTAAAATAATGAAAGGAAAAAAAAAAAAGGAGAAAGAGTCTTGGTACAATGAAAATAGTATATGAAGTTGTTTATGCAAAACCTTGATTTAGAGGACAATATGTACTACTTGTGAACTTAAATAAAGCATGAGACATACACAACAAGTATATTAGCTACCAAAGTATCGCATTCATTCACCAAACAACTAGACGCACAAGATGAGAAAGAGTCCCCTTTTACAGTGGTATGTTCCAAGATCGTCGCATGAGCGAGTAAGACATAGACAACTGAGGAGAGCTTCTGTCATAGAGGTGCAGTGCCAAGATCATCACATGAGGAATGGAACATAGACGTAATGTGCGGTTCCAAGATTGTCACGTAAAGTTTGGGACACGAACGGCTGAGAGTGTCATCATACAGTACATGGTCTTAAGATTGCCATTTATGCAGTCGAAACACGGACAACAAAGAGCTTTGTCTTAAAAATCATGAGGCACCGTAGTCATTAGATGAACGAATGAAACACATGTTAGACATGAATGTTGAAGTTGAGTATTCTTTTTTAATGTGTTCAAGAATCATTAATGGTTGATGACACTAATATGACCTTAAGTAGATGGTTTATGAAGTGAAAATCATACCTACAAAAATGAAGTCAATGAAGAATACGATCACCCCCTGTAGAACTTGAGAACGCTGGAACTCAATAGAAATCAAACAAACAAATCTCTTACAGTTAAGAAGAATGAGGGCTATCCAGATGGACCTAAGAATACAACACATATTTAACCTTGAGTTTGTCAAAATGCTGGAACAAATGATAAGACTTCACATAATAGTGATGCATGAATTATGTGGATATGAAAAAGAACAAAGCTGCTCGAAAGGATTTGATGCACATCTCAACATAGAATAGATGAATGAAACATCTGCTGAGTCATTTCAACTGTATGATGATCACAGGAAGAAAAGCATAAAAGTACCAATAGAGAAGGAGCCAGCTCGCGCCAACTTAGAGATGATTAAATTCCAGAAGAAGACATGGGCCTTATCTACGTAGTTGCCGAACCATGTCTTGAGGTTGGTTTATGTGGCGGAAGTCCTCATGACAGTTGAAGTCGTAATAGCACTAGAGATGATTGGTAGTATGAGAAGTGAGACCATCGGTGATGGCTTTGGCTTCATAGCTCAATTCATTCGCGCATTCGTCAGCAGCTTGGCATAAAAATAGTCGAATGCCTTCATGTCATCTGCTTTGTCCACCCAGAATCATAGAGGAGCATAGATTAGCACTAATAGCCATGAGGTTTTCTTCTTGTTGATCTTGCTCAAATTTGCTTGAAGCCACTTTTATTGTTCTGCATCTGGATCAAAATCAGTGTATGATCCTAACATAACAACATGAACTCCTGTAACATTATATCTTCCATAGCAAGAATCAATTCAGACCTACCAATAAATCCAATACACCATAGTGGCACTCACCAACAACACAACAGACAATTGGAGTGCTCATCAGTCACAAACAACAGCTTAATGCCTCATTGCAGCCCTAGTACGCCACATCATAACAGGCCATCATTAGAGTGCTTTAGGAAACACTGAAGCATCCCAGACCAAGCGTCTCAGTAGCTAATGTTGGCACGAACTGCTTCGAGCTACTGATGGGAAGCTGAACACGTGTGTAACTGATTTTCAAGCATCAACGACCTAACACATAGCAAGCCAAGCACATCAGCAATGCCTAAGTCCAACAATACAAACACTGATTAAGGCTTTCTTAGCAACCGAGATCAACTAAATATTAAGTTATTACACTAAATCCAAAGTCACAACAAAAGAGGAACCATTTACCTCATAGAAGGAAATTCTATAGAGAGTTTGAACAACTAAGAAAAAAATGTTTGGGTTTGAAGAAAATTAAAGGGACAAGGATCAACCATCAAGAACGCACAACAACTAAGTGCATGGAGCGATAGCAAGCTCTCATGGTTTGTGCCCAAGAAGGGAAGATGGTGGAAATGAGTGAGGTTTTGGATGAAATGAATAACGAAGGTTTTGTTCCTAATAAAGCAACTTACTTTGCGCTCATAAATGGACACTGTCAAGCAAGAAACTCCCATGATAATTTAGTAAAACTAGATTTGTAGATACTTTAATTAAAACTAGATTTGAATGGATAAAATGCATTGAGTGCATTCTTGCCTGCAGAAGGAAGGGAGTTAGAGAAACATTCTACTCACAGATTGGTTCCTAGAAGACTCATTTCTTATTGATGGAATATAGATCAAATTCTCCCTCATGATAGGAAGTTTCATTTTTCATCCAAATGAAAAGGAGGGGGGGGAGGGGAGAGAGAGAGAGAGAAATGGATAGCAGCCGAGTTGAGGCAGAGCGTTAGCTTATGGCAGCCGAGAAGCTCCTCGCCACTCGTGACTTCCATGGCACACGCAACTTTGCGATCCGCGCCCGTGAATTTGACCCTTGCATGGAAGCTACTGATCATATTCTCACCATCGTCGACATGCTCTTGGCTGGCGAGTCGATAGTTAGCACTAGCAATGGTAATAGCTAGCTTGATTATTATGCAATCCTTCAAATTGGTCACTTGACTCAGAACCTTAAGCTCATCGTAACTTAGTTTCGCAAGCTTACTCTTTTGCTTAACCTCGAACAAAATCAACTCCCTTTCGCAGATCACGCTTTTAGACTTGTCTCTGAAGCTGGTCCATACTCTCTAATCCTTCCAAAAATTGTTGTACAACAGCGAGCTTAAACTGAGTCTACTTGGTTAACTCGGTAACCTAAGGAGAAGCCCTAGGACTGCCCCCAGGAGCAGCATCATATCTTTTGGTAATGGAGAAGGAAAGCAAGATAGCCAGCCAATTTTTGGAAATGGCATGGAGTCAGCTGCACCCCCAACTCACTAGACTAGTGCCTCGACTCAGCCTACTCACACATCAACTCAGTCCACTCGTACGTCCACTTAGTCAACTCAGACGCCTGTTCAACCTACTCAGGGTCCAACTTAGGGAAGTACTGATTCTACCTCTTTAAGTCATGTGAATAGTTTATGGACTGCATGTCTGTATTGTTACTATCTGTTTGAGTATCCTAGGGTTTATGAGGAGTGTGCTTTAAAGTGTCAAAATTGTGAGAGAGCGTTTGAGGCAGTATCGGTGCCTTCACCGCCTACGGTAGAGAAAGATGAGTACTTTTCGTGCTAGGGTTATTTTCCGTTAGGGTTTGGAGGTAATGATTATAAACAATAAGATAAAAAGCCTAAATGGAATCCACTTTCTCCTATGGTTGTTTGCCTTACTTCTGTTGGGGCTAGGAGAGGTGCACCTCAAAAAAAAAAAAAAAAAAAAAAACATGCTGAAGGTTTACTATGATGAGGATGAAGTTTATGTAGAGGTTTCAGATCCGAGTGAAGATTTGGATGATGACTGGGTGGGTAATAAGGCATTGAGGAGGTCTAGAAGGAGGAGAATTGAAAAAAAATGGCTAATGTGACCCCAGTGGAGAGGTCGAGGAGAGGGGTGAATAAGGTGGTGGATTCGGGAAATGCTAGTGGTGGAGAGACTGCAGCTAGTAAGAATCCAGTGCAGGCTGGAGCTGGAGGGGCCAAGGGAGAGTCTAGTAAGAAGACTGCTGGAAATTCTGGTAGAGGCAGATGGGAAAAGGGGCAAAGGCAAAGTTGGATTTAAATGTAGAGTGCAACGAGGGGGAGGAGCCTGTACGGGCTATCAGATAAGGAAATGGACCAGGGCACGAGGTGAAAGATACTATTGATGGGACTGGATTTTTCAAAGGGCTTGATGAGTTTTTAAGAAGCCTCCCTATTTTGTCGGTTGTGAACGAAAAAGAGGTTAAGACTAGTTAAGGATGCTAATGATCGACCCTGCTCCATTGGTGCTTTTGTTTTTTGTTGTAGTTCTCCTCTCTTGCTTTTTTGTTGTACTATGAACATGTGGGAGCTTTAGGTCTACTCCATTTGCCTGATAAGATCATATTTTATACAAATCTTGATGATCAAAAGAACTAGAATGGATATTTGTTTTGATTAATTTTTATGTTTCAGGACTAATTTGGATAAAGAAATCAAAACAAGAGAATTTGAATTGAAAAGAGGAAAAATTGAAGTCAAGGCCGGCAATTCACCATTCAAAGCCGCCGGCATTCAGACGGCTTACATCCAAGGCCGTTGTAGCACTGCCAGCTTTGCCCAGCTTAAATTCAAACAACACTCAAAGCCGCCTCAAAGCTGCCGGCGTAGAAGATGAAGCAGCCAACGTACATGAAGGCCAGCAGCCCAGAAATGAAACATCACCAGCTTTGAAGGAGTTACATTATAAGCCGGCATGAAAGCCACCGACCTTGAGGCAGCGTACATCATAGATTTGAAGCGACATGAAGATATCCAACGTTTGAAGGAAATTGAAGAGACAAATCTGTTGGAGTGTCTACGCTGGCATGAAAGCCGCCGGCTTTGGGACGGCGTTCGTTATAAATCAGCCCAACGCTTCATTTCTGACCATATACGCTGGCTAGATCTACATCTAAACCGCCAGCGTAGGAGCGACCTACATTGTAACTGATATTGAAGGCTGCCAGTGCACTGCCTACGCAAAGAAGAATTCGAAGATACACCGCCTGTAAGCCGCCGGCGTAGGATCCATAACGGCCGGCGTACAATGTGAAACAGTAAAGATCATTAAATGTTTTTCACGAAATTTTTCCTATAAATAGGGGGTCTTCCCCTCACTTTCAGAATCATCCAAGCATCCAATAATCCAATCATCCATTCCACATTCCAAGTAGCTCTAGAATACTTAGAACTAGGCATTTCATAGAGATTTTTGAAGTTATTCAAGAAGTTGCAAGTGAAGCTTTGGTATTTTGAATTGGTGATATCTAATCTTATTTCTTTTATGCAATTCATATATCTGAATAGTTTGATCATAATGAAATCATTTGCAATTTCTTATCTGATTTTTGAATCATCATCCATGAGTAGCTAAATTCTTTTTGTGGAAGTTGATGAAGCTTTAAACATGCTAAAATGATTTTTGAATCCATGTTATAAGATAGTTAGAATCATGAAATACATATTGAATTCTGATTATTCATCATACTTTTGGTGTATAAGAATTCTAGTAACTCGGAAGGAAAATTAGGGTTCATATGAATTCATAAATTGAGATTAAATTGCAATTGCGGAAGCGGCGGAGTTTAATCTAATTTAGAAATTGTCCATGAATATTAATGCAATGTTTTATGTTGATTTCTCACTAAGGAATTAGGAGATGTTAATATAAAGTATTAGTCAATTATAGAATCGGAAGGTTTATAATTGTAATTTTGATTCCACTAATAATTTATTTAGCGGAAGTTATTAAATTGTTTTGTAGTTTAAAAGATTTTTAAACTCTGTTTTTAAATCTTGACAATTTCTTGTGAATATTCATGAATCTAATTATCATTATAACATGGATTCAAAAATCATTTTAGCATGTTTAAAGCTTCATCAACTTCCCACAAAAAGAATTTAGCTACTCATGGATGATGATTCAAAAATCAGATAAGAAATTGCAAATGATTTCATTATGATCAAACTATTCAGATAAATGAATTGCATAAAAAAATAAGATTAGATATCACCAATTCAAAATACCAAAGCTTCACTTGCAACTTCTTGATTAACTTCAAATATCTCTTCAAAAATCTCTATGAAATGCCTAGTTCTAAGTATTCTAGAGCTACTTGGAATGTGGAATGGATGATTGGATTATTGGATGCTTGGATGATTCTGAAAGTGAGGGGAAGACCCCCTATTTATAGGAAAAATTTGTGAAAAACATTAAATGATCTTTGCTGTTTCACATTGTACGCAGGCCGTTATGGATCCTACGCCGGCGGCTTACAGGCGGTATCTTCGAATTCTTCTTTGCGCAGGCAGTGCACTGGCAGCCTTCAATATCAGTTACAATGTAGGTCGCTCCTACGCCGGCGGTTTAGATGTAGATCTAGCCGGCGTATATGGTTAGAAATGAAGCGTTGGGCTGATTTATAACGAACGCCGTCCCAAAGCCGGCGGCTTTCATGCCAGCGTAGACACTCCAACAGATTTGTCTCTTCAATTTCCTTCAAGCGTTGGATATCTTCATGTCGCTTCAAATCTATGATGTACGCTGCCTCAAGGCCGGTGGCTTTCATGCTGGCTTATAATGTAACTCCTTTAAAGCTGGTGATGTTTCATTTCTGGGCTACCGGCCTTCATGTACGCTGGCTGCTTCATCTTCTATGCCGGCAGCTTTGAGGCGGCTTTGAGTGTTGTTTGAATTTAAGCTGGGCAAAGCTGGCAGTGCTGCAACGGCCTTAGATGTAAGCCGTCTGAACGCCGGCGGCTTTGAATGGTGAATTGCCGGCCTTGACTTCAATTTTTCCTCTTTTCAATTCAAATTCTCTTGTTTTGATTTCTTTATCCAAATTAGTCCTGAAACATAAAAATTAATCAAAACAAATATCCATTCTAGTTCTTTTGATCATCAAGATTTGTATAAAATATGATCTTATCAATTCCCCCACACTTGAACTTTTGCTTGTCCTCAAGCAAAATGAAGAATAAAATGAAATCTCTTTATAGATAGTACAATTTTCCAATTTATCTCAATTTCTTTAACTTGTTTTTCTTGTATCTACAGCTCTAACCATACCAATTTCTTGCAATTAGAGTACTATAATCAAAATTTAGGAGCTAATCCAAACAAAACAAGTTTTAATCTCAACTTTTAACAAAGGAACATTCTATTCAAAAGCAAATACCCAATTGCTTGTTAGTTATAGAAAATTGTGAATAAGAAGATGCTAGATGCCACATCTGGACATTGCTAAATCAAAAGAGATTGGTCAGGATGAGTGTCAGGTAGCTACATACAATGCTCACTTATTATTATACAACAAATGAATATATCTCGCCACGTTTTTGTTGAACTACGATACATACTATTGTGTCACATCCACTTTAATAATAAGAGCAGGAGAGGAGGTGGAGTGAACCCTAATATTCCGTATTCATCAGGATAGGCTTGCGCTTGGCCGATATTCCCTAATTCCTAGCAAGTCCTGGTATTCCTTGTTGCAGGCTAGTACAGCATCCTGGGGAATTCGTTGTAACTTTTACAAGGGCATATCATGTTGGATTCAGCCATGGTTTTAATTATAGAGAAGCTGCTAATTTTGTAACATTGCAATGGCTTAGGTTTGCAAAAGAAGCTGCTATACGTAGAGCTGCTACGAATTATCTTCCTATGGTTTCTCACCAGCAGTTGTTGTACCTCTTAACCATGTTTTTGGTTGCAAGAGTGCCGAGGTCCTTACTATGTGATGCACGTACTTCTCCCTTGAGAGATCGGCAGAGGGAGGAGAGGGAGCACCTACTAAAAATGGCCTTTGTTCAAGATATTTTGAAAGAGAACGGTTTGTTATCTTCTCTTCTTAATGAGGAGTCAGGATCTCATGCTGTGGTGTGGAATCCTGACTTATTGCCTTCTATTAGTAGAGAAAGCTAGCTGGTTGATAGAACTGCTTCAGTTGCAATGACATCAGAAGAAGATATGCCCAATACTCCTCAAAGCAATAGCAATCCCATGAATCAGTTCAAAGAGATGAGCTTATACTTGGAAGGTTTGAATGACTTGTATGTTATCCAAAGAGTTTTCCATAGGTGCCTTTTGAACTCGAAAATTGCCATTTCTAGATATTGTTAACTTTTCTTCATCTTCCAATCTTTTTTATGGCTTCTTCACCATCCCAACAAGTATTATTGATTAGCTTCAAAGGAAAATGAAAACATAAATAACTGGGTAATACAAAACATTCTTCAAGGCAACCTCCTATGCCATGGCATCTTCATTGAATATTAAGGCAAGAATATAAAAGGTGCAGACAGTAGAGTGACCTATCTATTATCAGAAACTAAGCCACAACTCCTCTCATGGGCATATAGCAAGAATCAATGGTAATATGATACATCCATTAGCTTGGTGATACTTGGTCAAGTGTAGAGTCAAGACCAACAAGTTAGGTGCAATTAAAGATTCTATGAAGTACAAATAAGATCAACTTATAAGAAGAATCGTTTATATAGAACAAAATGAAAGCTGAATCCATATACGAAAGAAACATGCCAATATACCATTGTTTCAAGGGTGGTATAATTTCAATATGAGATGATATGCTCATTAGATGATACTATAGGAATATCTCTCGAAAGAATTCAATTATTTGACGATGTTGCACCGGACTTTTACATTGCAAGATGTTAAGAAGTTAACACATAAGCAGCACTATAGCTAAGTTACAGTGCACATGCACTGGATGAGACTTTTGTCATTCAAAAGGGGTTGCTTAATGCCTAAACCCCTTCAATATAACCCGAAGGACTTTGGTTATGGGGCAAAATGTAGACGTATGGTTTTGTTACAAAGGTTTTGAGCCTAATTTTATTTGGATTTAACTCTTTGGGCTAATGTGACAGGGCTTAAAGAGTTAAGGCTAATTCATTTGGGATGATCATGTGAGTTTTGGCATGGTAGGCTTGGGTAGGGCCCATTGGAATTGGCCTGCCTAATTCCAACCACATTACAATGAAGGCTCAATGGGCATGGGTCCACAAGGGAGCCCACATCCATATCCATAATGAAAGGGACTCATCTGGCCGTTGGTCATCTGTCTCATCTGACGGACTACATCGACAGCCAGATTCTCTATAAATACTCTTAGCCCTTGCCTCATTTGGAGAGGTGAAATCTTGGACAAACACCATCGTGCTGTCAGGTTTCCATCTTTGTGAATCAATTACTTGACTCACTCAAGAACGCACATGACATTCGAGGTATCTAGTGAGGTTGATGTTTTCTAGCTCCCTCGCCTGATACATGTGTGATAGAGCTTATTGAGACTGTCTACTCCTCCTCCCTACACGATTCTCTCTTGATCACTCTTACATGTGTTGTTTCCCTAGGTCACGTGTAGCGCGATAGTCACGCGGCACGCACGTGATCGTTGCATCCAGAATCCTACTCACACACCCAAAAAACTTTGAGTCCTCTAAAACAAGAAGAATTGGATTTATTTTGCCTTAGAATTCTCTCTCTCTGAGCTATGCTAGGGATATTTACAATAATGTATAGTGCCTTTACAATGCATGCTTGCTCGTTTATTTATATGCTCCGGGCATTGAAAACATAATGGATTTATTTCATACATAGTAGATTTTTCATAATAGAATTCTTTCTTCTTCCCACACACGCATCCAATCGTGTACTTGATTGTCATGGGACATATTGTTGCTTGGTCGAGTGCTCAAGATGAACAAAAAATGAGGTTCGACATTTCAAATGCTCAGAGTACTTACGTTTTATCCATCTATCCATCGAGGGTTGAATTTGAGTGCATCGAAAGCTTGCAGGCTTGAGGCTTGGCATTGATCTAGCAAAATAGGTCTTCGAATAGCAGCTATCGAGGGTCGAAATATGAGGCTCGATATTGAGGCTGGACAAAATCTTTTCTGTAGATTGAGGCTCAATCACCTTAGAACACTTGTCAAGGGTCACGTCGAGGGCTCAAAGTTGAGGCATGACAGACTATTTTTCCTTGATTTACTTCATCTTTTGGCCTCAATGATGATTTTGGCAAGGCTCGACCGGTTCCAACTTTATCTATTTCTATTGTTTTGCTCCATATCTAGTATAAATAGTTCATTTCTTCTTCTTTGGATTCAAGGAGCTTTAAAATAATAATTTATCATTAAAAGCACAAGGTTCATGGGAATTTAATCAAAATTGTACCAGAATGATCTCAAATTCCTATGAAAAAAATAGAGTAAAAGAGACTTATCAAATTCCCCCACACTTAAGCATTTATTTGTTCTCGAGCAAAAAACCACTTCAAACCAACAAGGCTTAAGAATAAAACAATTCATAAATGGAATTTTGACTAGACCAGATAAAACTTAAATTATCCTAGCACTTCGAATATTAAATCATCTGTATCAATTGTGTTATAATTACTTTTGTTAAAATAATAGAACTTATCTATGTAAATTAGCCTTTATCCTTATCATTTAATAAAGAATTCTAAATAAAAAATTATTCAAAAGATCAACCAGTGTAAGACAAAAACTCAATCAACTTCTGTACCCTTATACATAAAAGTATGTAATTCCTTAATCACTTCTCTAAATAGAGTAATAAAAAATGAATGCATATACATCAATTCATCCATTAAATCATTTTCCTTGTTTTGTGCTTTCTCTATATAATTTTTTTTTTCAAAGCTTTATAGGGGAATGTTTTTGTCTTCTTCTTTATAATTCCTCTGGATGGGTTTTTCGCTGCTTCTTTTCACTTTTTTCTCTTATTTAAAATTAAAAGAGGATATAAGAAATTTATGTTCTAAGGGACCAACTCATGCCCATTTCAATCCTAAGCACATGGTTATTTTTTTTTTTTTTTGGAAATTTTGTTTAGTTTTTAGTTTTTATTTAAGGCATAAGGAAAAATCATTAAGTTATGATCATCATTTGAACATTCACTAGGGTTAAACAGCTCTCAAAATGATTAAATGCAAATCATTTAAGTTTTTATAAGAAACTTGAGTAACCTTACTAAGGACTTTAAGCTAATTCCAACTCTAAATTCCTAAATTAAATAACAAGTAAAACTACTTCACATGGATATTGTAAATTGATTTGAACAATGTAAAAATAACTCAATCTTATGATAATTTCATTTATCGTTCAGCTGATTGGATTTTTCGAAAAATGTTGGTCAAATTTTAGCCATTTCATTGATTTCTTGTTATTTTGTATGGGAAAATTGATCTTTGTCGGTGCATACTCTATATCAGCAAAATTCAACATTTAACCCATCATTTTGCTAATCCCTCCCTCCCACTTAAACTAAACATTGTCCTCAATATATTAATCAGTATGTAGAATCAGACAGGGGATTCAAATTAAATCAAATAAGTTTACAGTAAGACATAAAATTGAGAAGTTAAGAAAAACTTCTCTTGTGTGATGCTCGAGGATCAAATTGTTGTCATGGTCTTCATTGCCCTATATAAGTCTATTCTAAGAGAAACTCTCAAGAGTATTAGCTAGAATCAAGGCTCAATCAGAGTCTCAATAGAGTTATGTATAGAAATTTAAAGAAAAGAATCTGCATTTATTAAAAGAGACTAAAAAAAATCAAAGAATATAATAGTGTGTAATAGACATGAAAAAAAAAAAATAGAATTAATGAATAAAGAGAGGATTCTAGTGCTTTTCTCCCAGCCAGTGTTGCTAAGGTTTGTTGAATTCATTGCCTCTTCTTCTTGGCATGAGAGTTTTAGATTCTCCTCTATTCTCACTTCTATTTCTAGTTGAAGGAGCATCTGATCACGACTCTCTTTATCATTTCTATTTCGTCCTCTTCTTTCTCTACTTCTACTTCTACTCATATCTGGCTTATGTTATGGAGGATGTTCAACCAATTAGCTACTTGATTGAGATGGGACAACTCCTTTTTCTTTTTCAACCAGTTTGGCTTCCCTTTCAAAGCGCTGTTGGAGGTTTTGCGCAAAGATTTCATCACTCTTTTCTTGTTCCAATTTGCACTTCATTGCCTCTTCTCTTCTCTTCTTTTCTTCCTTATCCTCACTATTCTCTAAGAAGCTATCATCATAAATTTGTTCACTTACATCTGTCCCCTCCATTCCTTGAGGAATTTCACTGGGTTTTGAATGAGATCATTTAGGTGGTTGTGCTTCTTGAACTGCTTGAGCTTAAGCCTCTTCAATCCTCCAAGCTGCATAGATTTCATCTAGAGTGGACAATTTCTGAGCTAATGCATCATCAGCTCTTCTGTGTTTAATCCTCTTGGACTGTTCCTTTTCTCTTTTCCTAGCTCGATCCATCTTTCTGTAGATCTCCTTCCTATGTCAGACAGCATCGAACATTTTTGTCATGTAATGCTCTCATCCAAGTTTAATGATCCTTTGGGTGCTTCAGGAGGTTCTATTGAAGAGCTTTGTAGGGCGTTAGGAAGAGGTACATCTTTATTTAACTTAGCAGAATCAAGAGTCATTAAGGTTTCCATCTGACTACACCCTTCTTCTTGATTTGAAGACTTATTCTTTTTTTTTTCTTCTTCTTTTTCTTTTTATTCTTTTTAGCAGCTTTATTTGGAGGTGCTTCTTGTTCTCTTCTTGATCACATTGCTACTGTAGAGCTCTAGCAAGCTCTTCATCTTATTACTCTTATTCTTTATACCTCAGGTTGACCATCGGTTTGTGGGTGACAGATAGTGTTAAACAATACCTTTGTTCCCAACCTCCTCCATAAGGTCCTCCAAAAGTAGCTCAAAAACTTCATATCTCTAATAGAAGCAATAGATTGTGGAATACCATGAAATGTAACTACTTCCTGCAAAAACAAACCTGAAAATGTATACCGCATCATTGGTTTTATGGCATGGAATGAAGTGTGCCGTCCTACTAAATCAATCAATAACTACCATAACAGAGTCATATTCTCTTTGAGTCTTAGGAAGTACCAAGATAAAGTCCATACTCAAATCAACCCACAGTTTGGTAGGGATGGCTGATGGCATATATAAGCCCTATAGTTTGCTTCGACTTTTAGCCCTCTTGCAAGTAGAATGCCCCTCAATCACTCTATGCACATCCATAGCCATACTATAGCAATAAAATTGTTCCTTCGATGCATCAACAGTATGATGATTCCTAAAATGTCTTAAAAGTCCACCACTATGGACTTCTTTACCAAGCATGTCATGCATTGATCCATGGGGAATACATAATTTTCCTTGGTGAAACAAATATTGTCACTCCACGGAGTGTATCCCAAACGTAGCAATCCACCGTACATACTATTAAAGCTAATGAATGACAACCTTAGTCATGTAAGATTTTTGATATCACATGCAAGGTATGCTTCCAAGATAGTAGGAGACTCAAAGGGGTATTACTTTTAAGTAGATAATAAAAGCATACAAAAACTTATAAAGGTAAACATGTAATAATCATTAAGATAAAAGCTTCTTATAACTTCTTAGGGGCATTCCCCCATTCTAAAAGCCTTGCCAAAACATACATGAATATAACATAAGTCTACTATAGAGATTTCTCTTAGGGGTATAAGCAAAACTAGCTTAGTGAGATAACTCTCATCTTCAAAACATTTTCATATAACATACAAGTGTTTTAGATAATCATATGGGAATGCATCATGAGCAAACAAAATACACACGATTAACCGGAAACCATGTGTAGCATGGATTTTACGCCCTCTCGGGGGTTGGGTGATTACCAGCCCATACAACCATCAATAGTTGCAGACTTACCGACTCCTACCTGCCCTATAGACTTTCCGGCTCCTACTTGCCTTGTAGACTTTTCGGCTCCTACTAGACACCACTACGACTTCTCGTTTCCCCACGAAGAATAGTAGCGAAAAATAAATGTGACTCACAAAATGTTATGCATGAATTTTTTTTTTATATTGGTTTATTCAATTATCGTCGAGTTCAAGTTAATGGTGAAAAACAATATTCATCATACAATTACAAGAAAACATAATTTATTCATCAATTCCTCTTTTGATATACTTAGCTTTTATTCGACAATCACATCATTCAATTATGAATCCAAATCACACAACATTTATTCATTTATCTTTTTCCTTACTCTCTAGTGCTACTACTTACAAGCACAATCAAGGAAACGTAATTAGTAAGGGATTAACTCACTTCATAACGATCGCTCCTAGTCGAAATAATCTTCCAAAAAGGCGATATCGGTTCCTTCTTCACCTAAACAAGATGAAATACCCAAAATGAGTCTTTCATAGAATTTCTATTTTGAAGATTATAAATCTAACTCGAAATTACGATAAAAATTGAATTGAAGGAAGTTCCAATTTAAAATGGTCATAACTTGCTCATTTTAACTCGGAATTTCGCATATTATATGTCATTTTCTACCTACTCCAAAAGATCTATCCGTTACTAAGGTTACTTTTACTATAAAAAGGTCATTTGGGTCTCGGATTAGAAGGGCACAGATCTAATACGAAAATTCCTTTCTTGAAAAACAATATTTTCTAATCCTTCCTTTACTAAGACTTGTTTAAGTAAAACTCAAATATGTATATTTTCGAAAAGAATTCGTTATGTATATAAATAGACTCATAGTTTATGCATGAAGCTATAGGTGTTTTATTATTTAATTTATTTTCTTAAAACAAACTTTTCTAATGTTTTGGAAATTTGGATTTGTTAGACTTTACTTTATGTGGGTGAAGTAACTTATAAATTTTTGGATGATCAAAATCTAGTATACTATATTTTGATTCCTTAGTTTATTGAAAGTGAGTTCAAATAAAGTTTGGTCTTTTGAGGTTATCTATAAAATTTATTTCTAGGAATTGCAAAATAGAGTTTCCAAAAGTTTTCTTTAGTAGTACTTGATGAGTTTATTCTTTGAAAATTTATTTTCATTTTCCTTATAAGTTGATTTTCTTCAAAACTTATTTAGCTCTTGGTTTAGAAAGTTGGTAAAACAGTACCAAGTTATTACCTATATATCAAGACTTCTTTTGTTATTTGAAAAGGAAATATCTTTAAACTTTGAAGAAACTTCTTTTATTAATAGTTTGAAATTTCATGATGAGTTTACATAGACTTTTAATAAAGATTTATTTGAAAATATTTTTCTTTGGAAAAACATTGATCTAATTTTTTTCTTTCATCAAAAAGATTCATTTTTATTTGGACAACAACTTACTAGCCATGCATGAATATGATCATGTATTTTATAAAAGCTAAAAATATAACAAGATAAGATAATGAAGAATATAAGAAAGAAATAGGCATGATAATAACAATTGTGAAGTATTGGGAGCCTTAGCTTTTTCAAGGCTTCTAGGGACTAAGAATAGACTAGTTCCAAAAGAAAAAGAAAATTGTTTTGACTTGATGAGGACAAGTCTAAGACTAGAAAGACTAGTCTTAAAACAACTTGAAAGTAAATAAATTGCAAGGTAAGTAAATAAATTGCAAGGAAAGTAAATAAATTGCAATAACAAATGAGCTTATATGCTCTAAAAGATATATATACCTATATACATGGTTGTCAAACTCGAGTTTCTACCTAGAATCGCTAAGGGGTCCATAGAATCGGAACGTAAAATCGAAACGTAGAATCATAAGATTCTATAACTAATGTAAATTTACTTACAAAAACTATTGATGTATTTACTAAACTAATAAAATTTTAAATAAATTATGAAAATAAAGAATTTAGTATTAAATTAGTTATGAACAACCAAAATTTAAGTTTTACCAATCATAATTCACATATTGTTATTAATATATTTAGTGCAACTTTATAATTAAAATTATTATTTTTATTTAATGATGATTCATGATCTATAATTATTAAGATGTATTGCAAATCATTTAAATTATCATGTGTGGGTAGCTAATTTTGTACAGTAATAAATATTTTCATATTCACTATATATTTGCACAAAAAATCATTACATAAAAAATCATCATATTTATGAAAAATAAATTTATAGATAGAAAATTATTAAAAAAGGAAAAAATATAGCACTATATATATTAGTTTAATTTTCATTCAAAATGTTCAAAATATATCATAGTATATAACTTAAAAGAAAACAACTCTCTGAAAAATACAAAAAAAAAAAGAAATAAAAGGAAAAAAAGTTAAAAAAACTAAAATTAAGTTAGATTGAGATAAATATCAAGAACCAACCCCAAAAACCCTAAATTTAAATATATTAAATTGATTGCATTTTTAAAGTTCAAATAGTTAAAAAAAGTGTAAAATTACAACTTTTACGATTTTACTACGATTCTACTTACGATTCTACTACCGATTCTACCACCGATTCTACCGATTCTACTCACGATTCTACGATTCTACTTACGAGTTTACTCAAAAAACGATTTTTTTTGCGAGTTGAATCGAAATATCATCATCAACTCGTAAACTCGTAGAAACGTACGAGTAGACTCGCGAGTTTGACAACCATGCCTATATAGATATCTTTAGTTAGATAAACATAAGAACAACATAAAAGAAAATTGATTCATGAACAAGAACAAAGTATGAACATATTATTGCTTTCTTAACCTCCATGAGTTTAGAAAACACACACTATGTTCATACTAAGCAAATGAACATAAGGAAAACTTAAAGAAGCATTACCTATGAAAGATAAACTAGAGAGAACTTTTGGAGAGATTTTGAGAGAGTAATTGTAGTGTATGAAAGATGTGAAGGAAATGGAAGGAAGAGGGGGTATTTATAGGAAAAAGTGGAGAGTAAATTGTGTTAATTAAATAAATGAAAAATAAAACAAATTGAGGGGAATGGGAAAGGAGGCCGGCACAAATTGAGTGGGAGAGAGAGGAGAGAAAATTTATTTTTTTTTGTATTTTTATTAATGAAAAGTAAGATATGAGAGATGTGAAGTTGTATTGGAAATGAAAATTATAAGAAAATAGATGTATGGATGTAAGAGTACGTTTTAAGAAAAAGTAGAGATAGATAAATAGTGTAGAATAGTAATGAATAGTGTAATGTAAAGTAGATATGACAAATAAAGTACCGGTAGTAAGAAAATACACGTATAATTACAATATCTGATATTTTCAGTTATCGAAAAATTATAAAACTAATATTTTTGAAAACCTTATATCTTTACGAGTCTAATGGTATATTTGGAATATTTTTACTATTCCAAGCCTCAAGATACACTTTTCGAAAACTGTATCCAATCGGGTTCAAAACAAATCGCGGTTTAACTAATATGATATTTTTAAGCTTTATTATGTTATTACGAACTATTCTACATGCTAAACTCTTACTTACTTACTTAGGGTTACGAACACAGGATTGCCGGACTTGAACGGTTACATCTTACTAGGGTTTTGTTGACTTTAGGATTTTCGGCTGACTTTCTAATTAGGGTTTGAGCTTAATCTATCGTAAAACTTTGGGGGTTTACTAATATACATCAACAAGATGATAGCCATCTACTGATCTTCCCTCTCCACAATAGTTACAAATACTCCATCCTCAAAATATTGTCCTACAATTTGGTCAAATCCCTAATAACTTGGCTTGCATAGAATTTAATAATGTATGCCACCTAGACAATGCATGAACTACAACATTAATATTACCGTTTTTATTTAATAGTATATGCAAATATCTCTAAGAACACAACCCATCTTGCATGCCTCTTGGACAATTTATTTTGACCTCTCAAATATTTCAAAGATTTATGGTAAAAAAATATGATGAACTCTATAGGTAGTAGATAGTGTTGCCATACTATAAGAGCTCGGATCAATGAATACAATTCCTTGTCATAAGTGGGATAGTTCAATGCAACTCCATGAAGCCTCTCGTTAAAATATGCAATAGGATGACTTTCTTGCATAAGAATTGCACCAACTCCAACCTTGGAGGCATCACATTCAAGCTAAAAAACTTTATTGAAATCAAGTGGCAATAACAACGATATTGAAGTGAATTTCTTCTTGGTCAACTCAAAACTCTAATTGACCGCTTGGCTTCAATGGAAAGACACTCCTTTCTTCGTTAACTCTGTCAAAGGTGCTGCAATAGTACTAAAATCTTTGATGAATCTCTTGTAAAAAGAAGTGGGTCCATGAAAACTATGTACCTTGGAAACATTAGTAGGAATAGGCCACTCAATGATAGCCTTGATCTTCTCATCATCAACACAAAGGCCCTCTCTAGACACAACAAATCTGAGAAATACCTCTTTAGGTTAGCAGAAGATACGCTTCTTCAAATTCGCATACAATTTCTCATTCCTCAACACCATAAAAATTGAAGTCAAGTGCATAATATGATTCTCTAAATTTGAACTATATACCAAAATATCATCAAAATAAACTACTAGAAACTTCCCTAACAACTCTCTTAATACATAATTCATCAATCTCATAAAAGTACCAGGAGCATTGAACAAGCCAAATGGCATTATCATCCATTTATATAAACCATGCTTGGTTTTAAAAGTTGTCTTCCATTCATCTCTAGTTTTCATCCTTATTTGATGATACCTACCCTTCAAGTTAATCTTCGAAAATAATTGAGCACCATACGACTCATCTAGCATGTCATTAAGACGTAGTATAGGATATCGATATTTCACAATGATGCAATTAATCACCCTACTACCCGCACATATCTTCCAACCACCATCTTTCTTGGGCACTAATAAAGCTAGCCAATAACATAGACTCATGCTTTCTTGCATAAACCCCTTCTCTAGCAATTCATCCACTTGTTTCTTTAACTCTTTAGCTTCTTCAAGATTCATTTGATAAACTGACCTATTAGCTCTATGTAATAAATAAATTTTATGCTCAATACCAGTCAATGGAGGTAATGCTTTTGGAAGTTCTCTCAAAAAATATGAGTAAATTGAGTTAATAAAATTTGGACTTCATTCGATATAGAAAGAACTCCTTTAACGTCCAGAGCTTGTTTCACATACAATAAATACCTTGGTTGTCCATTGGTCAATTCCTTCTCAACCTCTCTTTGTGTCATCAACAATGACTCCTTCTTAAGGGGATTCAATTGCTAATGTATTTGCCTCACCGCTTCGGGACTCATAGGAAATAACTTAATCTACTTGCCATTATATAATGCAGAGTAAGTGTTGTCTTTTCCGTTATGGTTCACATTCCGATCAAATAGACATAGCCGGCCTAAAAAAATATGAGACACATTCATAGGCACTACATCACAAAAAAATTCATCAATGTAATGGTTAAGTAAAGAGATAGGAACCAATACCTACCTAGTGACATGAATTGAGCCCTTATCATTTAGCCAATGCAAATGGTATGGTTGTAGATGGGGAATAGTTGGAAGTTTTAGCTTCTATACAAGTTTCATTGCCATAACATTGGTACAACTTCTGGAATCAATAATGGTGACATATATAGCTCCATTCACTAAGAATTTAATATGAAATATATTTTCCCTTTGCTCTTGATCAACAGCCGGTGTAATACTTAAGCTCCTCCTCACTAGCCGATTCAAAGGTATAGCAACCCCAACTAATGGTTCAGCCATCAACTCTTCACCTTCCTCCTCGGAATTAGAATAACGACTCCTTCCCTTTTCTCCTTCACTTTTCGCATAACCTCCATGGGTATAAACAACTCGTTTATTCGGACATTGAGCAGCTATATGTCCATATCTCAAGCATTTGAAACATTTAATATCTCTTGTTTTCGTTCCAACATTACTAGAATCACTCGGTTTCTAAACCGACTTTCTCTTTTCATCAACAGATTTGTCAAG
This sequence comes from Combretum micranthum, assembly GCA_024138025.1. Lineage (NCBI taxonomy): Eukaryota > Viridiplantae > Streptophyta > Magnoliopsida > Myrtales > Combretaceae > Combretum > Combretum micranthum. The sequence goes on along the minus strand of JAMXBD010000626.1, from coordinate 660,821 downwards.
AACAAAATCATGCTTCTCATCATGTTTATAACTACTAGTACCCTTCTTTTCATCATCATGCCAGCAAGACTTTTTGCTACTTTCATATTTAGAAGAGTTACCTAAAGATTTGTGAGATTTGCATTGCCTTTCAATCTTTTCTATGATCAACATTGCTTCTTTCAAGGTATCAATTCATTGAAGCTCAACAATATTGGAAATTTCATATTTTAAACCTATAATGAATCTAGCAATTGATTGATCCAGAGTTTCCATGATTTGACTTCTCGTAGTGAGGATCATAAACTCTTGAATATACTCAGCTATGCTTTTACTTCCTTGTTGCAAAGTATGTAACCTCATCAACAAATCTTAGCCATAGTAAACCAGAACAAACCTTCACTACAATAGCTTACCGTATCTCAGCCCATGTAGTTACATCTTGCTCTCTATTCCTCCTTCTACTAGCTAATACGTTCTTCTACCAATGTGAAGCATAGCCCTTAAATTCAATTGTAGCAAGTTTAACTCATTGTATATCATCACAATCATGATAGTCAAAGAACTTTTCAATTTGATCTTCCTAATCAAAATATTTATCTTCACCAATGGTGAAATCAAAAGATGGCACTTTCAATTTCACAAGTTGTATACCATGTAATCCTCTAGGCCTACACCTATCATGATGATCATCAAAATCATCATCATAATCTCTAACTCTACGACCATGTACCGGGTGATGCACATTCCCTCATCTCTTCTGTGGCCATCAATTAATCCACCATGAGGAACTTAAATCCTAGGGTTATCCTTTAATTCCTTAATATGCCCTTGTTCTTGTGTTTCATGGATTTTAGGGTTTCCCCTCACAATTTGTTCTATGCTCCTTAAGGTTTCACCTTGTTATTGCATCATATGTTCCATTCCCTACATCATCTCCTTCATAAAATCCATGAGCTCACCCATATTAATGTACATTCATCCTTAAGAGCCTTGCCATCTCCACTCTTAACATTAGATTTTATAGACATTCACACAAGAAATCAAACTTGCAGCAAAAGCAATCAAAATAAGAAAACTTACCGATGAAGAAATCCAAAATCGAAGCCCTAAGCTACAATCTACAACCCTAAGCTCTGACACCAAGATGGTACGGATGGGAGAATCTAAGTAATTTGCAAACCTAGTGCGTTTAATTGCAATTTAGGGTTTATAGTATGTTTTGAGTTTTTATGAACTATGAAACAAAAAAATTAGAAGATATGAATGATTAATCCTTAGATATGACATTACAAAGATAAAACCGAGCTAGTTGCTATAATTAATCCATATTATGCACGATGACAAAAAAACAACAAAGGAAAATCTTGAATAAAAAACTTAATTTTATTCAAGAAAGCAATTTGTCACAAAGGACATTACAAAGTTTATCAAGGGTAAAACAAGTAGCAAAAACTACTGAACATATCACTAATAATCTTTATTTACTCCCACAAATCAAGTAAGGGAAAATATGAGAAATAACAAGACAAACAAATAAAATAGGAAACGAGACTCTAATCAACATAGAAAATAGGGGTAGGAATCAAAGTGTTGATCACAACCCCTTAGATCAACTTTCTTCCTCTCTCTTCAAGCAATCATGGGCATAATAAAGCTTATTACAGTCAGCATCATGGGCATGACCACACCCATTATTTCCTTAAGGCCTTATTTCATTCATTGATGATGTGCTTACAGCCTCCAATACGACCGTATAGATCATGGGCATAATAGTGGTTGTGATCTCTATTGGTGCATGGTGGGCTCGTTAGTTAAAAACATTTAACAATATGAAGTTGAAGTTTTTCATAAATTTATATGAGACGCTAATAAGCTATGTTCAAATTTGGTCACAACTACCAACATTAAGCAATTGCACCTAATAAAGTAGCATAGGGAATATTACATCGTATTCCAAGGGATCGTTGGCATCTACCATACTCACTTTTCATCTATGATCTAATCAAAGAAAATTTGGTGGAAGATAATAAAAACAGAAGCTATACTAGGGTTAATGAATATATACATATTTTTTAGGGAAAATCATAAGGTAGGCTTGTTGATGTAAGGAAAAGCCTTGGGATTGCTTCATAAAGTCCTTATCATGTGATTTCTTAATAAACTCATAGAGTTGTACATTGGTATATTTGCACTATTGGATTCACTAGGGCAAGTTGAAGCCACTTTCATAGTCAGCAACTCTAGATCTAGACTAGACCACCAGAATCTCTTCACAAGTTATCAGCAATGTGGATTCACATAAAGTTTAAGAATCCTTTATTTTAAAACCAACCTAATGAATTTTAAAACAAGCAACATAAAAGTTTCACCATCCATCTCTCAAGGTGATTCTGAGCAACTCCATTAGTAGCTCGGATCTATTCAAAATAATGATCTCTCAATCTATTTAGTTGAAATCAAACATGGATCTAAAAGATGCACCATACATTTAGATCTATAAATTTAAGTTTTAGCTACAATTACAAATACCCAGTCGATATTCGTTAAAAAACTTTGAAATCATATGGATTAGGTCTTGAATTCGCAAACCCTAAGTTAAATGGTTTTTTCTTCATTGATGCAGACATTAAGCACAAATTCTAAAGAAATAATATAGAATTAAAGATAAAATTACAAATTAAGCACATAGTCTTGCAAAAAATAATAATAATAAGCATTGCGTTTATAATGAATTTACCCTAAAAACTTTGAGATTTCTCTATAAGAAGAAACAGTTCTTTTGCTCAAGAATTCTCTCATTAAACTACGTTAGAAATTTGTTATAAATATTCTACTTCCTCTCTCGCATGCTTGTGCATGTTTATTTACAGGATTAGGCACAAAAATCATGATGATTTTATCCATTGACGTGGCAGATTCTTTACAATCAAATTCATTCTTTTATTTTCATCCACACGTCTTAAATACTAGCTCATAGGGTCACTTTTCATGAGTTAAGGTCAAGGGCTCGAATGTTTCTTGGATGTCAAGGCTCGACTTGATCTATGGCCTTTTGCTAAAAAGCTCGAATTCTTATCTAGATTCAACCATGGGGTGCTATCAAGTTCATCAAGGGTTGATCATTCTGCTCATTGAAGTACAAGTGTTGAAGTCCCAAAAATGGTCATAGGTAGAGTTGAGGGCTTGAGCTTAAGGCATGATGGGCTACGGGCTATTTTGCCTTGTTTTGCCATGTTATTTTGCCCACAATGAGTTCTTTTACAGGCCTTAGCTATGTTCTGCTTTGCACAGTTGTTGTTTTACTCCAAATCTAATCCAAAACACTTTGTTTCTTCTTTTTTTGATTCTAGGAGTTGAAAAACAATCTTTAAATAATAAAAGCATAAGATTCAGAGGATTTATCCAAAAATATATTAGATTAAGCCTAAATTCCGATAAATAGAAGAGAGTAAAATAGACTTATCAAATTCCCTCACATTTAAGCTTTTGCTTATCCTCATGCAAAAGTCAGTTCAGCATAACCAGACAAGGTCTTTTTGAATAGGAAGTTAAATCATAAATGGAAATTTGGCTAGATCAATTAAGTTCAATTCACCTCAGTACTTTAAATATTCAATCATCTTCACTAAGTGTGCTAAAGTTACTTATGCTAAAATCACATAACTTATCCAAGTAGATCAGCTTTTACCCTTATTGTTTAATTAAGAATTCTAAACCAGAAATTAATCAAAAGGTCAAATGAAGAAGGAGGAACTCAATCAACTTTATCTCCTTATACATATAGGTATGCAGTTCTTTAATCATCTCTCTAAACGTCATAATTAAAGATGAAGTTATGCACATCAGTTCATCCCCTAAAATTTTCTCCTTATTTGTGCTTTTCATTTTATTTTTATTAATTATTTATGTACTTCAAAGATATAGAGGGGAAGGTTTTTGCTTTCTTCTTTACGTTTTCCTCTGAAGGGATTTTTACCCCCATCTTTTCACTTTTTCTTTTTTTTTTTTTTTGGCTCATTTAAAATTGAAAGAAGGGTTAAGAAATTGCTCTTCTGAGGGACCAACCCCTGCCCATTTCAACCCTAAATGCATGGTTTCCACTTTTTTTTTTTTTTTTTTTTTTGGTTAAATTGAGCATAAGGAAAAATCATCAAGTTATGAAAATCCTTTGAACCTTGCATCAAGGTTCACAAAACTCTCAAAATGACTAAATTGAAAAACCTATATCATTTAAGCTTTTACAAATTAATTAAGTAACCTTACTAGGGACTTTAAGCTAATTTTAGCTCTAAATTTCTAGATTAAATAACAAGTAAAACTACTCCATATGGATATTTGTAAAGTGATTTACACATAGTAAAGTTAATTCAATAATATGATGATATTCATTTTTCACTCTATTGAGTTAATTGGAGATTTTGTTTCAAATTTTTGAAAATTTTAACCATTTCATTAGTTTCCTATAATTTGGGGGGAAATTAATCAAAGCGCAGTTACTCTATTCTTTGAAAAAACTTCAACTTCAACCCAATCTTGCTAAATTCTCTTCCCCCACACTTAATGTGAACCTTGCTCTTAATGTTTAAAAACATTATAAAATAGACAGGGGATATTCAACAAATAATTGTAGAGCAAGATTTTTAAAAATTATTAGAAGTTTTCAGAAAACTTCTCTATGGTCAAGGGTTAAGTTTTTATGTGTAGCCGCATGCTTGATTTTTGACTCTAACCTATCCAGATTATCATTTGAAGATCAAAGAATTTGCTCATGTCTTGAAAACTTATTTATTCATAAAAAGAACAGGTTAGAGAAAAATTAAAAATGGGTTGCCTCTCACAAGCGCTTATTTAGTGTCTTTAACTTGATAAAACTTTCTTTAAGAGCTCAATGAGTCTGCATCAGGTGTAACTACTCCATCTTTCCTAAATCTTGCAATGGTCCTTGATATAATTTGGATCTTTGCCAATTAACCTTAAACATTTCATTGCCAGAGTTCTCAACTTCCATAATACCATGGGGAAAACCCTTTTTAACTTAAAAGGTCCTGACCATCTTGATTTTAATTTGCCTGGGAAGAGCTTCAGTCGAGACTTGAACAACAAAAATAAATCTCCTTCCTTGAATTCATCTGGGAGATTGATTTTCATATCATGCTACTTCTTGACCTTTTCTTTGTACAATCTGTTGTTCTCGTAGGCCTTCAAACGTAATTCATCTAACTCATTCATCTGAGAGAAGCTATGTTTACCAACAGCTACAAGTTCAGGATTCAATAATTTGATAGCCCAGCATGCCTTATGTTCTATTTCCATCGATAAGTGGCATGCCTTCCCATATACCAGTCTATAAGGAGTTGTTTGCAAAGGTGTTTCGAAATCAGTTCTATAGGCATACAGTGCGTCATCTAGTTTCTTCACCCAATCTTTTATATTGGCTACAACTATTTTTTCAAGATTCATTTAAGTTCTTTGTTAGACACCTCAGCCTACCCGCTTGTTTGCGGATGATAGGGGGTAGATACCCTATGGTGCACTCCAAATCATTTTAAAACTTTTTCAACTTGTGCAATACAAAAACGGGTACCTTATCAATGATTAACACTCATGGGCATCCGAATCTTGGAAATAACTTTATTAAAAAACTTGTGACAACTCTGGCATCATTGGTAGGTGAAGCTTAAGCTTTTACCCATTCTGAAATGTATTCGACTGCCACTAAAATATATTTGCTTCCAAAAGAAGTGGGAAATGGTCCCACAAAGTCAATGCCCCCAACATCAATGATTTCACATTCTAAAATAAATTTTTGGGGCATTTCATCCCTTTTTCAAATATTTCCAATTATTTGATAACTATCATAGTTTGCAACCGTTGATTTAGTATCTTTGAAAATTGAGGGCCAATGGAACCCTGCTTCCTAAGCTTTATGAGTTGTCATATTTGCACTATAATGACCACCTATTAGTCCATTATGATAGTGATAAAAATTTTTTAGCTTTACTCATGTGAAACACACCGTCTAATTATTTGGTCAGAGCATATTTGAAAAAGAAATGGATTCTCTCAAAAATAATATTCTAAATTGGAAAAGAACTTCTTTCTTTAATTATAGCTAAGTTCAATGGGGAGCTCCTTATCGACCAAATAATTAGCTATATATGCAAACTAAGGCTTAAGTTCATCATCTATAATGTAAATAGAGCAAAGCTTCTCATCATAAAAGGTATCATCAATCTCCTTCTCTTTCATTCTATCCAAAAATGGGTTATCAAGTCTAGATAAATGGAAATGGTTAGCAACTAAATTCTCACAACCCTTCTTATCCTTAATTTCCAAGTCAAACCCTTGAAGCAATAAAATCTAGCAGATTAAACATGCCTTAGCATCAGTTTTTGCAAGTAAATACTTTAAAGCATAATGATCAGTATAAACAATGACTTTAGAAAGGATAAGATATGACTTGAATTTTTTAATAGCAAAAATGACAGCTAACAACACTTTTTCAATCATGGTGTAATTTGCTTGTGCGGTTGTTAGAGTCTTGCTAGCGTAATGAATGGGTTAGAAGTGGTAATTTCTTCGTTGGCCTAGAACTACTTTTACAATCGAGTCATTAGCATCACACATGAGTTCAAAGGGTAAACTCTAGTCAGATACAACCATGATTGGAGCTTGTGTGAGTTTATCCTTTAACAAATTGAAAGCATCTAGATGCCCATCATCAAATTCAAATGGTGCATCTTTCTCTAGAAGTTTAGTTAATGGCTAAGCTATCTTCAAAAAATCCTTAATGAATCTTCTATAGAAACCAGCATGTCCCAGAATACTTATGATAGCTTTAACTTTACAATGACATCAATCTTTACCACATTCACTTCTATTCCTTTCTTAGAAATTTTGTGACCAAGAACTATCACTTCCTGGACCATAAAATGACACTTTTCCTAGCTTAAGAAAAAATTTGTGTCCTTACATCTATGAAGAAACTTGCCCAAATTTTGGAGACATTTATCATAAGAATCTCTAAAGAAAAAGAAGTCATCCATAAACATCTCCATGACATCCTCAATATACTCATCAAAAAATGACATCATGCATCTTTAAAAAGTTGTTGGGACGTTGCAAATGCTAAATGTCATTCTCCTATAACCAAATGTTCCATAAGTGCATGTGAAAGTTGTCTTTTCTTGGTCTTTAAGAGATATAGGCATCTGGAAATAGCCAGAAATTCCACCAAGGAAGTAATAATAATCATGGTTAAACCAACCTCTCAAGCATTTGATCAATAAAAGGCAATGTAAAATGATCTTTCCTAGTGACATCATTAAGTTTTTTATAGTCGATACAAACTCGCCAACCAGTAACAGTGCGCATCAATATAAGCTCATTCCTTTCATTAGGGACAACAATTATCCCACCCTTCTTTGGTACTACCTACGTTGAACTCACCCAAGTGCTATCAGAAATTGGATAGATAATTCCATCATCCAATAACTTCACCAACTCCTTCTTTACAACTTCTTTCATGTTTGGATTCAATGGTCTTCATGGCTCAACGATTGGTTTAAAGTCAACTTCCATAAAAAATTTATATGTGCAGTACAAAGGGCTTATACCCTTAATATCAACAATTTTCCAAGCTATTCCCTTCTCATGCTCCTTCTAGTACTTTCAAGAACTTTCCCTTCTATCCGCCATCAAGTTTTGAAGATATAATGACTAGTAGCTTAAAATTTTCTTCAACGGAAGTATATTCTAGATGGTTTTGTAATTGTTTCAACTTTAAATCAGGTGGCTCTTCAATAGAAGGCCTCAATCTTTCAATATCATCTCTATTCATCTCCTCATTCTTCTCATTTTTAACAACTTCTTTATTCGCTTCTATGTGCACAATCATTTCTATCTCCTAAATTGAATATGATTTCTCAACACTTCCTTTGCTCAAACATACTTCTAGAGTGTCTCCACAAGTCATATCTCTCATCACTCTCATTACTTCCAAATCTAGGGATTCTACAGCATAATAATCAACATCATTATTATTCTTTTCTTATTTGGTGCTTTAGGATAACTGAATGATCATTTCATCATCCTCCAATTTTAATGCTAATTTCCCATCCTCAACATCTATAATAGCTCTTGCAATTGCCAAGAAGGGTCTCCCTAAAATAAGAGGAAATTCTACATTCTTATCCATGTAAAAAATGACAAAGTCGACAAGGAATATGGAATCCTTCACTTCCACCAACACTTCTTCAATAATTCATCTAGGGTATCTAGTGGATCTACAGCTAATTGTAAACTCATTCTAGTAGCCTTTCATTCACCTAAACCCAGCTTCTTAAACAAGCTAGAAGGCATCAAATTTATGTTAGGTCCTAAATCTTCTTAAGCTTTTCCAACAAGTAAGTTCCCTATCAGATAGGGTATAATGAAATTGTCACACCCCAGTGTAAGGACCCGCTATTCTTACCCCTACATTTGAAATAGGAGATAATGGATCCCCAACCACATATAACCCCTAAGGTTATATGTAAGGTTGCCTAAAGAGATAGTTTGAGTAATTGTTTATAATTCTATAAGATAATATACAACAAACAACATAGATATTAGCAGCGGAAATAACTCTACTTCTAAATAGCTACATACATACATATATACATATTACATCCAAGGGCTTTTTATAAGCCTTAATCAAAATTTCTCAAAACACAACTCTACTAACACAACATTTACACCATCAACCAAAAATGAATCTCATCTAATCTATTACATTTATAGGGTCCATAGAGTCCATGGTCATCTCTAATCCTCCAACCCATCAAGAAAATCCTCGAAGTCAGTTCCGTACCCCATACTCGCATAGAACTCGTCGGGATCATCACCTGAAATAGATAAAATATGAGCCAAAGGCCCAGTACACAAGTAACGAATACAAATGCGAAGTGAGTCACACATTCTTAGGCTAGATGCATTATGCAACAATCCCTTATTCATTAATAAGTCTTTAATTAATAAGACAACACGGGAGTATTCAAACTCCGACAACAAGGTTCTAGTATTACGCCCGCCTCCCTGAGTGGTCCTACTGTTCATACAGACTAGGCAGCCCCACCTTCCGGCGTAGCCCGTAATACTAGGGGTTCCTGAGTAACGCATCACGACGCTCAGGGGGTTGATATGAGCAGCTCGGATACTCATATCTCCTAAACCATTCTAACCGTTAACGAGAAAGAACCCTGCCCCCAATCTGAGCAGGGTGCCGCTCTCCGAACCAGATTCAACGGCAAACACCGACAATCAACACATAAATAACAATAGTATTCTCTGATTTTTAGGTAGTTTAATCTTGATGCCTACCCTAGCAAAGAATCAAGCAAGTCACTGTGTACCTGATATAGCTCGGGAACTAACGGAGTCGACTGGGCGAAGATCTAACACTGTTTAAATCAATAATAAATTCACACTTAGCTTAAATTCTAATTGACTAGCTCACAATATAAATACATCCAAGAAATCTAAGTAAATTAATTCAAAATCAAAATAAAGCATTTAAGCACCCTATTATACCCTAGATCACTTAATAATTACATAATTACTCAAATAACAAACTTTGGAAAATTTTAGAAAAAGTTTTTAAAATTCAAAAGCTCAGGGGATACGCCGGCACTCAACGCCGGCGGCGTTGAGCCGGTGTTCAATATCCTGAAAATTCACACTGCCAACGCTGGCAGTGTTCAATGGTACGCCGTCAGCCTTTAGCCGGCGTTGAATCCAAAACCCAAAGTTTCAAAGCTGCATACGCCGGCGGCGTTGATTCCAAACAGCCGGCGTACAATATGGGTGAAAGAGCGCCGGCTCACATGTATAGCAAAAGCTGGTGGCGTTCGGTCGGCCTTAAGAAATTTGGTTCTGTGGCCTTTCAACGCCGCCTCTACGCTGGTAGCATAGAGACTCGAATTGCCGGCGTATGTTCTGAAGAACAGACGCTGGCAAATCTTCAACATAAAAGCCGGCGGCGTAATAGACGGCGTTAGGAAAATTGGTTCTGTGGGCTTTCTACACCGCCTCTACGCCGGCGGCGTAGAATCCCCAGATGCCGGCGTACGTTCAAAATCTAGCCTATACGAAAATGGTTTTTGAAATCCCCTGTTTTTATACATTTTGATCAAGTCTCAACACTTTTCCAAACTTAGTCCAAACTTTCTAAAGCTTGTTATATGATTCAAATACTATCCTAACAACATGAATTCCACCTCTAATCATTAAATCACCAATCATACTTCAAATTCACATATCAACTACTCATTCTTCAATTTTTCTATAATACTCATTCCCACACTTCCATATTCCTATGAGATGCAAACTACCACTTCATTAATCACATAATCCCATTCAAACTATCATTCATGTACCAATTAAATCCCATACAAAACATCACCTCAAAATCACATCTATTCTAACATTTATAAATAACATATTATAAAACATGAAATGCAAGATAAAAGTTGCATTAAACTTACATGGGTGAATCTTGGCTCAGAATGTTATTCAACTCCTTAAGCTTGTAGTAAACCTTGGCTTAGGGTTTAGAAATTTTGGTTAAGAAAAGGAAGAAAGAAAGTAGGAAAGAAAGGAAATGAAATTCGTATGGAAATTGTGGCTGCCAAAAAGGAGGGCTTATCTTGTCCAAATAGAGTAATTTGTTATCCAAATCTTACCTTTAAGGGGTATATTTGTCCTAGGTTTAATTTGGGAGAATTTCAAATGCATTTGAGTTAAATTTGAGCTCAAAATGTGGTTTAAAATTCACAAAATTTCTGTCATGATTTAAGCAACTTCAAAACAATTTGATTACATTCTAAACATAATGCATGCACATTAATTTACAAAAAGACACACACATTCATTAAGCTATTCACACATTTATTATACTATACAAACACTTATAAACATCCAACAATAATATTAATTTATAATACTAATCATATATAAAATAACACATTCCTTAATTATATTACTAAGCATAACACACACATATATATATATATATCATCCAATAACACATTAGCATAATATAAGGAATCATGGCTATTTCATTCTCTCCTCCTTCAAAAAGTTTCGTCCTCGAAACTTAGCTTACCTTAACGCTATTCAAATAACTCGGGGTATTTCTGCTTCATTTCGTTCTCGGGCTCCCATGTCGCTTCCCTCTCGGTTTGTCCCGTCCACAAAACCTTCACATAAGGGATTACTTTTCTCCTCAACACTTTATCAATCCTATCCAAGACTTTGATCGTTTCTCCACCGTGTTCAAATTTGGTTGAATCTCCGGTTGATGTGTAGAAAGAATAGTTTCGGGATCCGATATGCACTTTCGAAGTTGTGACACATGGAATACATCATGCACTTCCGACAAATTTGGTGGTAGAGCTAATCGATAAGCCAATGGTCCAATTCTTTCTAGAATCTCATACGGACCAATGTACCTTGGGTTCAATTTACCTCTAGCTCCAAATCTAATAATCCCTTTTGTTGGTGAAATTCTAAGAAACACATGATCACCCACTTCAAACTCCAATGGTCTTCTCCTCATGTCGGCATAGCTTTTATACCGATCTTGAGCCGTTTTCATCCTTTGCTTAACCACTTGAATTTTATCTACCGCCTGTTGCACTAATTCTGGACCCAAAATAACTCTTTCTCCAACTTCATCCCAATGTATTGGAGATCTGCATTTTCTACCATAGAGCGCTTCATAGGGTGCCATTTGAATTGTTACTTGAAAACTGTTGTTGTAGGCAAATTCAACTAGTGGCAAATAAGTATCCCACTTATTGCCAAAATCTAGAGCACATGCTCTAAGCATATCTTCTAGGATTTGAATTGTTCTTTCCGATTGCCCGTCTGTCTGTGGATGAAAGCGTACTAAACTGAAGTTGAGTACCTAAAGCGGCATGTAGACTTTTCCAAAATCGACTGACAAAACGAGAATCTCGATCAGAAGTGATTGTCTTCGGAATCCCATGTAATCTCACTATTTCTTTGATATAGGTATGTGCCATCCTTTCCAAAGAATCTCCAACCCTCAAAGGTATGAAATGAGCCGATTTCGTTAATCTATCCACGATTACCCAAATAACTTCATGCTTCGCAATAGTTTGGGTAAAGCTGATATGAAATCCATGGTAATATCATCCCATTTCCATTCAGGTATGGATAAAGGTCGAAGCTCTCCGGGTCGTTGATGCTCGATTTTTATTTGTTGACAAGTCAAACACTTGGATACATAATGAGCAATATCTCTCTTTAAACCTTCCCACCATAAATTTTTCTTCAAGTCTCTATACATTTTGGTGGTTCCCGGGTGGATCGAATATGAAGAAAATGAGCTTCCTCAAGATTTCTTCTCTCAACTCATATGGCACAAAAAGTCGATTCCCATATCTAATAACTCATCTTCACCAATTCTCAACTCTTTTCTCTTCCCTTCTCAATGGCTAACTTTATTCTTTTAACTTCATCATCTTGCTTTTGGACTTGTTTAATCCTTTCCAAAATTGTCGGTTGCAAGGATAATTGAGCCAATATCACATCAACTTGCTCTAATGTAACCTCAAGTTCTAATTTCATGAAATCCATCTGAATTCCTCTTTGGCTAGAGATCATAATCACATCATCCATTTGCTTCTTCCTACTAGTGCATCTGCTACTACATTAGCTTTCCCGGATGATAAAGTATTTCCACATCATAATCTTTAATCAACTCAAGCCATCTTCTTTGCCTCATATTAAGTTCTTTCTGGGTGAATATGTATTTCAAACTCTTGTGATCCGTATAGATCTTACATTTCTCTCCAAACAAATAATGTCTCCAAAGCTTCAATGCGAGAACCACTGCTGCCAATTCAAGATCATGCACCAGATAATTCTTCTCATGGGGTTTTAGCTGCCTTGATGCATAAGCTATAACTTTTCCATCTTGCATGAGAACACAACCAAGTCCTTGGATAGATGCATCACTGAAGACTTCAAATTCCTTTCCACTCACAGGCAATGCTAAAATAGGAGCCGATATCAATATTTCTTTCAACTCTTTAAAACTCCTCTCACAATTGTCATCCCACACATACTTGGTATTCTTCCGTGTTAACTTGGTTATTGGAGACGCCAGTTTAGAGAATCCTTCAACAAATCTTAGCTAATCCAAGAAAACTTCTAATTTCACTCACATTAGTAGGCCTTGCCCATTTCAAAATAGCTTCAATCTTCATTGGATCAACCGAAATACCTGCCTTTGAGATAATATGCCCAAGAAAAGATATTTCTTCCAACCAAAACTGACACTTGGTAAATTTCGCATAAAGTTTCTTCTCTCGGAGTTTTCGTAACACAAGTCTCAAATGCTCTCGATGCTCCTCCTTGTTCCGAGAATATATCAAAATATCATCAATGAATACTATGACAAATGAATCCAAATAATCTTTGAAAACTCTATTCATCAAATCCATGAATGCGGCTGGAGCATTGGTTAACCCAAAAGGCATTACCAAAAACTCGAAGTGTCCATACCGAGTCCGGAAAGCCGTCTTCTGAATATCTTGCGATTTGATCTTGAGTTGATAATATCCTGATCTCAGGTCGATCTTAGAGAACACTGTAGCTCCCTTTAACTGATCAAACAAATCATCGATCCTTGGTAAAGGGTATTTGTTCTTGATAGTAACTCGGTTCAATTCTCGGTAATCAATACACATGCGTAAACTTTCATCTTTCTTCTTGACAAACAGCACAGGAGCACCCCAAGGCGATATACTCGGTCTGATAAAGCCCAAGTCTTGTAACTCTTGTAATTGTAACTTCAATTCCTTCAATTCAGCTGGAGCCATCCTATATGGAGCTTTAGAGATAGGTACCGTTCCAGGCAAAACCTCAATCCCAAACTCTATCTCCCGATCCGGTGGTAATCCAGGTAACTTCTCAGGAAATACATCCATAAACTCATTCACAATGGGTGTCATTTTGATATCCACTTCTTCAATATTCATTGCTGCTACAACTGGTTTTTCCCACAGTTCCATAAACTTCATACTCCTAGGTCTCAACCTTTCCAATTTATGTGTGAAACTCCCATCAATCAAGCCAAAACTTAACTCCGCCTTACTACAATCTATAGTGACCTTATATTGATTTAGCCAATTCATTCCCAAAATCACATCAAAATCAGATAAAGGCAACACTATCATATCAATAGGCATGCTCACATTTGAAATCACAACATTTACTTTTACACACACAAGGATGTCTATTTTCAATCACCAACGGAGTAGTCACACACATAACACGATCAATCAACAATTCAGAGGTAAGCTCACAATCATTCATAAAATTTTCAGAAATACAAGCATGAGTCGCTCCAGTATCAATTAGCACATATGCATCCCTATTAGCAACACTCAGTATACCTGCCAAAGTGTCTACTGAGGGTGTGTCCTCAATCTGTTGTAAGGCAAAAACCCTCGGATTTGTCTTTCCCTTCTCTATCAATCCACTCTTCACATTAGGTCGGTCCTTGCAATTAGAAATGTGATGCCCTCTTTGCTTGCAATATGCACAAAAGACCGGTGGTAGTTTCGGATTCTTGCACTCTCTAGACTTATGCCCAACTTGACCACATGAGAAACATGCATTGGGAATCCACTTGCAATCGGACAACTCATGAGGACCATAGCATCTAAAACATTTCTTTTCAAATGCAAGTGTAGGAGCTTTATATATCAACTTTTGGTCTCCTTGTCGTCCCATAAATGGCTTCTTTCCTTTACCCACACCTCGATAACTATCATAAGATGAAGTAGGAGCGGGCCTCTTCCCTAGAAATGCAGCTCTCTTTGCTCTCCTAACTCTACTATCGTTCTGAATTTGCTCCATTAGCAAAGCTTTGGCCACCATATCCGATAAGGTATGCAACTCAAATTTCTTCACTTCACTTTGGATTTCTTCATTCAGTCCATTCTGAAATTTCTGAACTTTCATCCTCTCATCTCGGTAATCACCTCCCGCAAAACGCAACAGTCTACAGAATTCTCCATGATATTCATCTACAGTCTTACTCCCTTGTCTCAAGTTTAACCAATCGGTTATCATCCTCTCTCTCACTGAATTCGGAAAGTACTTGATGAAAAATATATCCTTGAATGCATTCCATGATATGGGTAATTGTAAATTTCCACTTGTTAATCTCCACCAATTATAAGCTTCTTTCTTCATCATGTAAACCGCTAAATCCACTTTATTATCTTCCGGGGTTCTACTGGCTGCAAACGTTTTCTCAAGTTCTCTATCCACCCTTCAGCTACTGTAGGGTCGGTACTAGTGCCATCAAACTCTGGAACCATCTTACTAAAATCATGTAACTTGATTTGATTGGATTGATCATTCACAAAAGTAGCCTCATTTGATCTCATCCCTTGCTGATTACCTTGCTGCATGAGATGTTGAGTTTGTTGATACATCATCATCTGATACTGCTGCATCATGGCCATCATATCCCTCATCATACCATACATCGAGTTCGGGTCACTAGTTGGTATTTGTGACATAGGAGGAATGGGTGGTATAGGTGGAGGTGGAGGAATTGAGTCTGTGGAGGAACTTGTGAAGCTGAAGCCGATGCAGGCGATGGAGTAGTCTCACTGCTCGGTGTAGAAGATGAAGTGGGAGCAAATGTAGACGATGACTGCGGTGGTGGTGGCATACTTTCTCTATCAGAATGTTGCCTAGTAGACCTCCTTAACCTGTCCATCTTTACAATTGCATAGATATATTCAACACACATTCATACATGCATCTAAATTCCTAATCACATACAAAACTTATCAAATTGACATTTACATTCAGGCATAGATAAGCAAACAATTCAATAAGACATCAACAAACAATAAGCAATTGGTAGACAAGAATCAAATAACAATTATATAAAACAAGCAAAAGAAGATTACACACAACTATTTGGATAGCTTAATTCTTTTCTATACTACTTAGTTGTGTCTAGGTCAAGTCTTAAATAATCATGACAATTAAATAAGCAATTAATCAAACTCCGCTCTGATACCAACTGTAAGGACCCGATTTTACCCCTATATTTGATATAGGAGATAACGGATCCCCAACCACATATAACCCCTAAGATTATATGTAAGGTTGCCTAAAGATAGTTTGAGTAATTGTTTATCTAATTCTATAAGATATATACAACAAACAACATAGATATTAGCAGCGGAAATAACTCTACTTCTAAATAGCTACATACATACATATATACATATTACATCCAAGGGCTTTTTATAAGCCTTAACAAAATCTCAAAACACAACTCTACTAACACAACATTTACACCATCAACCAAAAATGAATCTCATCTAATCTATTACATTTATAGGGTCCATTGAGTCCATGGTCATCTCTAATCCTCCAACCCATCAAGAAAATCCTCGAAGTCAGTTCCGTACCCCATACTCGTATAGAACTCATCGGGATCATCACCTGAAATAGATAAAATATGAGCCAAAGGCCCAGTACACAAGTAACGAATACAAATGCGAAGTGAATCACACATTCTTAGGCTAGATGCATTATGCAACAATCGCTTATTCATTAATAAGTCTTTAATTAATAAGACAACACGGGAGTATTCAAACTCCGGACAACAAGGTTCTAGTATTACGTCCGCCTCCCTGAGTGGTCCCTACTGTTCATACAGACTAGGCAGCCCCACCTTCCGGCGTAGCCCGTAATACTAGGGGTTCCTGAGTAACGCATCACGACGCTCAGGGGGTTGATATGAGCAGCTCGGATACTCATATCTCCTAAACCATTCTAACCGTTAACGAGAAAGAACCCTGCCCCCAATCTGAGCAGGGTGCCGCTCTCCGAACCAGATTCAACGGCAACACGACAATCAACACATAAATAACAATAGTATTCTATTTTTAGGTAGTTTAATCTTGATGCCTACCCTAGCAAAGAGTCAAGCAAGTCACTGTGTACCTGATATAGCTCGGGAATTAACGGAGTCGACTGGGCGAGGATCTAACACTGTTTAAATCAATAATAAATTCACACTTAGCTTAAACTCTAATTGACTAGCTCAAATATAAATTCATCCAAGAAATCCAAATAAATTATTCAAAATCAAAATAAAGCATTTAAGCACCCTATTATACCCTAGATCACTTAATAAATACATAATTACTCAAATAACAAACTTTGGAAAATTTTAGAAAAAGTTTTTAAAATTCAAAAGCTCAGGGGATACGCCGGCACTCAACGCCGGCGGCGTTGAGCCGGTGTTCAATGTCCTGAAAATTCACACTACCAACGCTGGCAGTGTTCAAGGATACATCGTCAGCCTTTGTTTCCTACGCCGGCGGCCTTTAGCCGGCGTTGAATCCAAAACCCAAAGTTTCAAAGCTGCATACGTCGGCGGCGTTGATTCCAAACAGCCGGCGTACAATATGGGTGAAAGAGCGCCGGCTCACATGTATAGCGAAAGCTGGCGGCGTTCGGTCGGCCTTAAGAAATTTGGTTCTGTGGCCTTTCAACGCCGCCTCTACGCTGGCAGCATAGAGACTCGAATTACCGGCGTATGTTCTGAAGAACAGACGCTGGCAAATCTTCAACATAAAAGCCGGCGGCGTAATAGACGGCGTTAGGAAAATTGGTTCTGTGGGCTTTCTACACCGCCTCTACGCCGGAGGCGTAGAATCCCCAGATGCCGGCGTACGTTCAAAATCTAGCCTATACGAAAATGGTTTTTGAAATCCCCTGTTTTTATACATTTTGATCAAGTCTCAACACTTTTCCAAACTTAGTCCAAACTTTCTAAAGCTTGTTATATGATTCAAATACTATCCTAACAACATGAATTCCACCTCTAATCATTAAATCACCAATCATACTTCAAATCCATATCAACTACTCATTCTTCAAATTTTTCTATAATACTCATTCCCACACTTCCATTCTATATGAGATGCAACTAACCACTTCATTAATCATAATCCATTCAACTATCATTCATGTTACCAATTAAATCCCATACAAAACATCACCTCAAAATCACATCTATTCTACATTTATAAATAATCATATTATAAAACATGAATGCAGATAAAGTTGCATTAAACTTACATGGGTGAATCTTGGCTCTGAATGTTATTCAATCCTTAAGCTTGTAGTAAACCTTGGCATAGGGTTTAGAAATTTTGGTTAAGAAAAGGAAGAAAGAATGTAGGAAAGAAAGGAAATGAAATTCGTATGGAAATTGGCTGCCAAAAAGGAGGGCTTATCTTGTCCAAATAGAGTAATTTGTTATCCAAATCTACCTTTAAGGGGTATATTTGTCCTAGGTTTAATTTGGGAGAATTTCAAATGCATTTGAGTTAAATTTGAGCTCAAAATGTGGTTTAAAATTCATAAAATTTCTGTCATGATTTAAGCAACTTCAAAACAATTTGATTCATCTAAACATAATGCATGCACATTAATTTACAAAAGACACACAACATTCATTAAGCTATTCACCATTTATATACTATACAAACACTTATAAACATCCAACAATAATATTAATTTATAATACTAATCATATATAAAATAACACATTCCTTACTTATATTACTAAGCATACACATATATATATATATATATATCATTCCAATAACACATTAGCATACATTATAAGGAATTCATGGCTATTTCACCGAGGATACCCTAGTAATAGTAAACACGATACACTTGAATACTATTACTAGTTTATCCTCTGAGAATGACATGTTTTCAATAAGCAGGATCTTTTAGTTACTTTGATAAGAAAGAGAAATATATATAAGACATAAATTAGCAAATAAATGTCATCCAAAGTAGTGAATATCATAATAATAATATTACAGACCATAACTTTTCTAGAAAATCTCCAAAAACATAACTAAAGTTTTGAATGCTAACTACTTGTAACTAGAGATAACTATAAATATCTTAACCCGAACTACTCCATAGGCTTCTAGCTTCTAAATGCTTACCAGGACCATGCTCCTGGAAGTAATGAGCCAAGGTCGTAGTGTAAACCTGAAAGGATTATTGGAGTGTGAGGGAAATCATGGGCTCAGTGAATAACCAGAACTTACCACATATCAAACAAGTTTATTAACAATCATATGAAATGCATCAATCAAGCATATGTATAAACACAAGCTTGGATAACCTAGAATTCAAAGCATGATGAAGATTTATGCCCTCTCATCAAGGTTGAAGGAACACAATACTATAGCCTACTTATCTAGGAGAGACTAAGCTTTCAAGAAAACAACAATTCTTACTTTAATTATCTCTTTGAATTTATCATGTCTTTAACACTCATTTCATGTTTTAGCTTTAGAAACTCCACTAATTGTTAGTCATTTTAAGCAATACCATAAGCGATATCCTTTATTTGCCATTTAGTTCCTATGGTATCAATAGAACAAAGGTAATCTTGTAATTAACTGATAGCTTCCTTGCCTAGATAACCCAAGCATCACTAGAGGTCTGAAATACTAACACGTAGTACGCTACCACTTACTCAAATGCTATTTTATGCAAATCATGCAACGCATGTTCAATTTCCTTTATGGTACCAGTAGTTTTATTCAAGTTTAAGGCAATCAATCAATACATAGACAATCAACATATTACACAACCAATATAGTCATATAGAATTCTATTATATTATTATTATTAGAGTGACTTGGAAATCAATATTTCATATAGCAAACAATTCGATAAACCCATACAGCACACTCTGGTTATTATCTTTTATTAAAGGTTCGCTAAGCTACAAGCACATACAATGTAATAAAACTGAGTTACTCACCTGCTCATATTGGCAAGTCGTAATAAAAGTAAGGAAAATATTCACAAGTACCAATGTCACTTATTGAGATGGTTAATATATTCATCAATATCACATAAACTATATGATTAAATTCCTATGAGTGTCTAAATGTCCTATACTGATATTGGGTCTTCATTCTATTACTATATTGGTCCTTTAATGGTCCTATGATAATCAAGTATTATTTAATATTTATTTTCATTTTACTTATCTTGATCTTGTTTGATACTTATATACATTGATTGGGTATTCAAAAAATTGTTATTTAGTCAACTATATTTTTATAGCTATTGTTATTGCTATTTTTATATTGTTCCTTATCTAACTCATTATAGTAAATCATATTTATTCATTATTGTTTAGTGTTATCGTGTTTCTCTTGATTTACTCGATATAATTTTCTTGTTATGTATAGATATCACTTTATTAAAAAATTTAGCTTATTTAAATTTCCATTGTTATATGTATATCTATATATATATAAATCAATAAATACTTAATAATTACCATAATTCTATTTTTACTTGAAAATATATAAGTTCATCTATAGTGATAATAAATTAGTAATATTAAGATTTGCAAAATTAAATTATTTTCAGAAATATTAATAATATTATCTTTGTGTCATAATAATAATAATAATAATAATAATAATAAAATAATAATAATAATAATAATAATTAATAATAATATAATAATAATAATAATAATAATAATAATTACGGAATTAATAATAATAACAATAAGTTTAACAATAATAATTATTATAATAATGGTAATACTCATAATATAAATAATATTAATAGTAATTCAAAATCTTACACATTAAAGTTAATACTAGTAGTAATATTAATACTTTTTAATGATATCAAAATAACCTTAAGCTTAACTTTTGGTTTTTAATATTAATATTAAGTATAGTAATATCCTAAAACAATAATTCCAGCAATATTATTAGTCAAAATACTTTTAATATTAATGGTAATGGCAATAATAATAATAATAATAATATAATAATGGCAAAGATATCATAAACTTTAATTAATTAAGTGATAATAATTGTATCTTAGTCTTAAATTTTTATGATATTAATAATATCCTATTACATGATAACTATATCAATATTAATAAGTACATCATAATGATAATAATATTATCCTCAAATACCATATTTTTAATAATATTGCAAATTTTAGTTACATTCCTTATAATATAAAAATAAAGAAATAATAATAAGATTAATAATATTAATTATGATAATTATTATCATAATATTTAGTCTAAACAAATCATTTTTTTAATTATTTATTTTTTTATAAAAAGGATGCCTAGAGGTCCACGAGGTGGAACACGCCCGTGTTCCTCCCGTGCTCATCTGGGGAAGATACTGTTCATCATCTTCCCCGATGAGCTTGATCCATTTTCTTTCATTTTTCACTTGCATGAAGCCTCTAAATCACTCTTATATGCTTATACATGATTGTTCTACACATATATCAACTTAAATGATCAAAACTCGTCCTTAATCCATGATTTTCGAAATTAACGAGTGTAACTTAGGGTTTGCAAAATTTACCTTGTTGGGCTTATTTGGTGCAATTCGAAGCTTGTTTTTGGTTGGGTAATGATCCTATAATCATCAGAAGTCAGTTTAAAATATTGTTTTTAGCAAATAAGAAGCCAAGACGAATCTACTTACCTTGTCTTCCTTTCTAAGCTTTAAGGGTTGTTTTAATGGAGTTTGATCTTTGTTTGAGTTGGTTTGGAGTTGTTGTTGAGTGATTCTCGTTTGCTAGCTTAGGAAGAGTTTGTTAAGATGTTTTATGGTGGGTTTGGTGTGTATAATTGAGTTTGTTTCCTTGCATATTAAGAGTTGTATATATATATATAAGAGGAGGAGGAGAAGACGTCTTATACTTGAGAATTGCTCAAGATTTTTCTTCATTTGAGCACTATTTCTTCAAGTTGTTTTAGATGCATTAATTAGTCATCTATTTGTCTCCATTTAATTGGGGTGTGTGTGTGTATTTTGTTGACTAATTTATGTATCATTTGGACCAAACTGGATGCATTTCGATTGCAACTTTTTCAAGAAAACCTCCACCGTTTTAGCTCAATTTGAAGAGAAAATCATTATTATATTTACTAGTTAATAATTATCTTATCTTTAGGGTAGTTTCTTAAGTTAATCGAGTACAATTATGATAATTATTTAAGAGTTTTATCTTCAAAAATTTATTTGGAGTTCTACAAATTTTCTAGATTGTCATTGAGTTCAGATTTAGGTTTAAAGCTTACGCGATTAATTATTTTTAGAATTTTATCTCCCGTGATTAGGGTTTTCTAAACTTAATAGATCAATTTTCATTTTAGGCTCCAATAGTTTAAGAATATCCTAACTAAAGTAATAGTGTGATCCAAATATTTATTTGGAGTCTAGATTATTAGTTATACATCTGCTTATATTTTTATTGTGTATTTATAACCCAAGCGGTTTATCTTTAGGTTATCGTTCCCTAACTATAAGCGTAATTGGTTATTTACTCATTATCGCATTTAATATCTTAGCCAAGTTATCTTGATATCTTGGGTTTCCAATACCTACTATGAAATCTTATTAGTATTCTTTAATACTATCTAGGAACCTTTGTTTTAGGGTCTAAATCTATATAAAGGACTCACTAATCATAGTTCTATTTCTAAATTCTTTGTTGAGTTCAATAGTAACCATCTATTCTCTATATTTATATATTTCTATCTGTTTCTATTTGTATGACAACTTTCGAGGTTTGAAAATTTGGGTTACTTTTAATTATATCTTGAGTTATCAGCTTAAGATACGAAATCTTGTTTTTGGTATCAATTAAGGTCAAAAAATTTTTTATTTAGGCTTTAAATCATAAACAAGCTAAATTCAACTCATAAATCTATTCTTGGGTTTTTGTTGAGTTATAGGTTTACTAGCTAATTCATATTTTATATTTTAATGTCATGTACTAGTGTGACAATTTTCGGGGTTTATGTTCTCCCCCCTTAAAATAAGCTTTGTCCTCAAAGCTTGTTTGCATACCTAAACTTTCAAACAGTTTCGAATAGTTTTTCTTGATCTCATCCGCTAGTTCCCATGTCATTTTATCAGTTCGAGAATCCCACAATTCTTTGGCATAATGGATTTCCTTATTTCTGAGCTTTTGCACTTTTCTATCTAATGTACGAACTAGATGCTTTTCATATGTTAAGTTCTCCTTCAGATCAATTGGTTCTAGTTCAACTACTTTATCTGGATCCGGTACATATTTTCTTAGTACCGATACATGGAAAACATTATGTATACTAGATAAGTTAAGTGGCAATGCAAGACGATATCACTACAACAAAAAAAAGCCTTTGTCTACGTTTAATAAATGTTGCTAAACATTAATTAAACATGATCAAAGATTTTTTGTCACAGTTTAATACATGTGGCCTATAGACGTCGCAATAGGTCCGTCGCAGATTAAATACATTACGTTAAAAAATTATACGTCGCCAAATGATATTTAGGCACCAAATAGACTTTGTTAGGCCACTCCTAAACGTGGCCTAGTGTTATGTATCAGCCACCTTACGCGTGGTTAAATACATTTAATCCTGATCCCGTCAAATTTAAACATAGCTAAAATTTTAATATAGTGACGTTTAAGACGTAACTGTATTATTTTATTAGCAACAGAATTAGCAATGTTTAGATATGACCATTATTAATATTAATGGCAGGATTATAATAGAATTAACTTTGTTTAAGCGTGACTAAATTATTTTATTGTGCAAAATTAATAACCATTATATGTGGTCATTGGACTAAAGCAATTATATATAAACGTGACAATTCTATTATATTCTCACCATTAAAACATGACTATTCAAATACATTGGCAATGTCTAAACATAGTCGTTCAATTAACTAGGTTTGATCTACCAATGTGTTCCTGTTTATTATATATTATATGAATAATTAGTGATATAAACCTATTTCATCACAATAGCTACTATTACTTCTGCACATGAATTTTAGAGCATACAATGTGCTCTATACAAAATAAGATCCAATAACACAAACAATACTTAAACTTCACCACATCCATACAATAAAAAAAGTGAAAAAACATAGAATAATATTGTTTTAGTATCCTTAAAAGAAACATAAACATGTGTTCTAAATTATGTCAAAATGAATGTCTAAATATCAACACATCCGACCTCAAGTCATGTCAATTGGTTCAACCAAAAAAAAAAAAAAAAAACCATTTGAGTCTTTAATTTTCTTTTTTGTTGTCGTCACCATTATCACCATGCAATGGATTTGGTGAAGGATCTCATGCACTTGGAGAAGGATCCCCTTCATTTGCATTTACTGTCATAAAATATATAGATATAATTATTGCAAGATTAAAAATCCCCAAATGAGATTATAAGAAAAAACTCATGAAAACCAACCTAAACTACTAGGAAAACTTGAGATAAGTTGTTGTACAAGCTAAGTTAGTTGAGGAAACTATAAACACCATTGAATAGCAAATCTAGTTCAAGAAGTCCAAAGAGATCTTACCAATATTTTAATAATGTATACATAATGATCTGAAGACTAAAATAATAGGATAAATGTTAAATGGAGCATTATTATAAAGCTAAAGCATCACTACTATACAGGGATTTGGCATGCCGTTATCACAACAACAAATCAAGACTTTTACGGCGAAATCATAGAGGCGGTTTTTATTTTCACCTCTAGTATAATAGCACTTTTTTTTTACGGCAGTATGTAGAGGTGTTTTTTAATTTCGCCTCTACGTAGAGGCAATTAATGGTGGCAAAGATTAAAACCGCCGCTATGTAGGCGAGTATAATTTTTTTTTTTTGACCAAAAGGCCAGTATAATTAGTGAATAGGAGCAGACCGCGGGAATTGGAGACAAATATTAAAAGAAAAAAAATAATGAAAAAGAAAGAAAAGAGGGAAAAAAAAAACCTCTTCATCATCTTTACCCTCCCATTTTCACTTTCCTCTTTGTTGGGTTCTTCTTCTCTGGCTATTTTGCTCGCCGGCCGGCCATTGCTTCTTCCTATGGTGCTCTCTCTCACTTAAGGTGCTCTGTTTCACTCTCTCTCTTTCTTCTATCCATCAAATGGGTTATGTAATTGATTAGTCTTTGTTAGGGTTTATCATTTTCATCGTACGTGCGTAGGTAAATAGCTCCACATAAATGCTTATAGTTATAGCCAGAAGTACACAAATTGTTATCATGCATTCAGGAGTTCTCATTGTTGTGATTATAGCTGTAAAAGTGTTTGTATAATTTACTCATGTACACTGTATCGGTTCCAGTGATGTTCTATTTCAAGTGATTAATGTACGTTTTTGGGTTGAGTTTTTAATCGGGTAACTGCATTTTGAGATGTTTTTGTCGACTTCAGTATCGTCGAACCTCATCACGGTTCGCTATCCCAACTTCGGTTCACCAGAATCTTTGTTCTACAGAAGTTGCTACCTATGTGGCAGAGTGATGGGCAAATATATCAATGTTTTTTAAAAAAGTAGTGAGCTCGATGTGTAGTTTTTATAAAAGTGCCCATATATAAATATATATATATATATATTGGTGTTTATATGTGTGGGAGAGTGTCCTGGTCTATTCTCATCGTTCTCTTCGTGTTCGTTGCGAATTCAAGGTAGTCAATTGCTTGTTTTAATTATTAAAGTTTATATTTTATATAAAATGCTTTGATTTAAATATTCGTTTAAAGATTTTACATTTTAATCTAACAATTGTTTCACTTTTCTTTTGAAAGACAAGTGATTTGTTTATACATAATTATTTGGGATCAAATTTCATATAAAAAATATACATAATCCAATTTTAAATTGCTTCTAAAGTTTCAATCATTGTTGCTGAGTTTTATACCTTGCTGATATTAAGTTAGAAGTCTACAAAAATGGGGCTTGGTTATTTATGATCCATGCAATTAATATTTTCCCCTGATAGAGGAATACTCTCATGCCGCAGCTCCTAGAAGAAATTTCTTTAGCAGCTATCATCACTTGTCATATAGAGATACTCTTTATTATTGTTCATAGATGATTAGAGAGCCTTCGATATCCTAGACTCAGCTTCCTGCACTAGAAAGATGTATATGGATTGATGATGTTGTCACATAACTTTTTAAAAGTAATACATAACTTTTTAATTGGATTTTTGTGTGTAGTATTCTTGATGTTCTGTATTGACTTGGAAGAATTAAATAATCAATGTTTGTGGTTAGATCTGGCTAAGGTCTGATTGGTTAGGATGTAATCAACTATGTTGGATAAATGAATGGAATGAAGCATAGCTTTTATCATTTTCCGTACTATTTTTCTACTGAAAGGAAAGTGTTTCTCTTAATCGGAATGTTCTTTGATCATTTACCTATGCTAAATTTCTTGTTACATTACAGTTCATGCTAGTAATTTAGTTTTAGATATTTTATATTTTTGGCGTAGTTGATACTAACATATATATGTGTATATTTATTTTGATCTCTTTTATGTTTATTTCTATATATGACAGGGGAGGCATCGAGGCTCTTGGATGAGTTGTTAAAAGGATCGAGTGGATTTTTAAATTGGGTTATTTTTGGAACTTCTGCAGATCGCGATCTAGATCTCCATTGCCTTTTGTAAGTGGATGACTAATGTGAATTAAATCAAAGAACTTACGTTTAAGATATTACGTGAACTTCATACGTTGGATTTTTTTCTTTCATTTTTAGTGCTTAAACTGCATTAAGATTTCCAATTAAAACAACATGTCTACTGGTTGGACACAGGACAGAACTCATATCACTTAACGCGTATTGGAAAGCTTTCCCCTTTTAACAGAACACCAACAACGTGAAAAATTAACAATAACATCATAGGTTGTTTTTCTGTTTATATGGTTCTGATCTTTGGCCCAGCCATCACACAATATGCAATTAAAATGGCAAATAATATGTATGCATGATTGGTTGGGATAGGGACGGGATATGTAATGTGGACAGGGAAACTTCATCCATGACATTAAACTTGGTAAATCCTTACCGGTTGAATAACTTTATGCCTCCTACGGATTACTATTGTCCTCGAGAAGAAAGGGGCAGAAAAAGCCCTCATTGCAAATTGCTTCGTTTCAGTTGAGGACTTCCAAAAAAGTTTTTATTTCTTAAGTTAGCAGATCGTCTGTCACGTATGTTCTTTTCCTAGTTTCCTGATCAGCATATGGTGTTGCAGTGAATATCGTGTGCTTTGCAATCCCACTAGATGTCTTCATGTCTATCATGTGTGTGGGAGAGAGTGTTTCTTATCTGGTTCCAACATCCAACTTCATTGGATTACCATGTTCATTGACCATTGTCGTGCAGTCCTATATCCCACTAGATGTCTTCATGTCTATAAAGTGTGTGGGGTAGAGTGTTTCTTATCTGGTTCCAACATCCAATTTCATTGGTCTACCATGTTCATTGCCATGAATCTTATATCCCACTAGATGTCTTCATGTCTATCAGCTGTGTGGGGTAGAGTGTTTCTTATCTGCTTCCAACATCCAACTTCATTGGTCTACCATGTTCGTTGCTGAGCAGTCTTCTGGATTGTTGTCTTAATTCTTCTTATGGTTAATTACAAAAATATGATATATGTTTTGGTCAATTTAAAAACCTATGTTAATTTTTTTGACAAATAGGTAATATGAGTTTTATATAAAAATTTAATTATAATTAATTACTATTAGAGAGGTATATGTTAGGGTCTTATTAGTCTAAAATATTAATTTAATAAAACTGAGATGGTTTTAAGATGTTATTGTTTAAATTTCAATATTTTTAGAAAAGTGTAATTTGCCCCTTTAAGGTTTGTACTAAACTGAGATGGTTTTAAGATGTTATTGTAAGGTTACATGCTATTGTTATGACTTGCCACACATTTCCATATGGAAAAGCTACTTTTAGGCTTTTTTTACTGTATTGTCCCAGGACTATGAATCTTTATTTGAAGAAATTTTATGAAGCTTTTCCTATGATATCAAATGTGTATTTATGTTGTGGGAAAGGAAAATCTAGGATGCTTTCATTGATTGAAACTTAAATTATTTGCTTATTGGTAAGAAAAGTTTTAAAATAAAACTTGCTACAAAAAGTAGTGCTAGATACTTCAAATTTTATATTAATTTTTATTCGAAATGTATCATAAATTTCGTTAATCATTTATATTAATACTCTTATGTTTAATTTAAATTTTATTTTTCCAGAATGGATAGGAGTTGGATAAACAAGGCTAGGAATAGTGTCGAGTATAGACAAGGTGTTGAAGAATTCCTTGATTTTGCATTTTGTAATTCATCTTATGATGGAAAGATAATGTGCCCTTGCGTAAAGTGTGTCAATCGATCCTTACAAACATATGATGATGCTAAGGTGCATCTGATTTGTGATGGTTTCTTGAGAGGATATACTTGTTGGGTTTGTCATGGGGAAGAGTTGCCAATTGATGTTACCTCTTCAACTTTTTCTCCCTCCACCTCTCATGCACAAAGAACTATACCTAATGAGCAATGCAATTCTATACATATGAATCAATGGAGAGCAGATGATATTGGGGGATTAATGAATGATGCATTTGGCATACATAATCAAGAAAATGAAGGGGCAATTGGTCAACAAGCAAGGATTAGTCAATTAGAAATGGATGAACCATTTATTGTGGGTAATGATTTACATCAAGGGCTTGATATAGAGCATGATATAGAAGGACCTAGTCATGGAACAAATAGGTTTCATGAGTTGCTTAAGGAATTTAAGGATGAGCTATACCCCGGATGCCCCACATCCTCGAAATTATCTTGCATCTTACGTCTGTACCATTTAAAATGTTTGAATGGGTGGTCAGCAAAATCATTTAGTATGTTTCTTGAATGTTTGGGTGATATGCTTCCACAAGGAACTACATTACCAAGATCCCATTATGAAGTCAAAAAATATATTAATGATTTAGGTTTGGGCTATGAAAAAATACATGCTTGTCAAAATGATTGCATGTTGTTTTGAAGAGATAGAGCAAATTTTGATGCTTGTACTAAATGTGGTTCATCACGTTGGATTTCACAAAAGAGAGAAGATTTGAATTGTGAGAATGGTTCAACTCGTTGTTCTACTAGTAAAAAGAAAAGGCCAGTAAAGATGTTACGATATTTTCCTCTAATTCCAAGGTTGCAAAGGCTTTATGTTTCAACAAAAACCTCAGGTGATATGCAGTGGCATGAGGAGGGACGCAAAAGGGATGGACTTTTGAGACATGTTGCCGATGGAGAAGCATGGAAAGCATTTGATGTTCGCCATCCAGATTTTTCATCAGATTCTCACAATGTAAGACTTGCTCTTTGTAGTGATGGATTTAACCCATTTAGGACAATGAATACGACATACAGTACTTGGCCAGTTGTGTTGTCCATTTATAATTTTCCGCCTTGGATTTGCATGAAACAAACCTCCCTTATCTTATAAATGATAATTCCAGGTGGGAAAGGTCCTGGCAATGACATAGATACTTATCTAGAACCATTAATTGAAGAATTATTGCAATTATGGGAAGGTGTTGAAACCTATGATGCTTCAACTCAGCAAACTTTCAATATGTGTGCTGCGTTGATGTGCACGATAAATGACTTTCCTGCTTATGGAAATTTATCTGGTTGGAGTACCAAGGGGAAATTTGCTTGTCCTATATGTGCTGAGTCTACAGATGGGAAATGGTTATACAAAGGGGGCAAGCATTGCTACATGAATCATCAACGATGGTTACCTGAAAATCATCGATTTCGCTACCAAAAAAATTGTTTTGATGGGAAAGAGGAGTTGAGAACATCACCTAAAAGAGAAAGTGGAAGTGAAATGTTGAGGCAACTTCATGGTATTCAATTTACATTAGGTAAACAAGTAAAATCTAAAGTGAGAATTGCTAAAAGAAAGAGGTCCAATATTGACTTGAACCTTATCATTCCAACTAATGTGGGTGAGAAATCAAGTGATCCTAAGAATTGGTGGAAGAAAAAAAGCATTTTCTTTAAGTTGCCTTATTAGGAGCATAATTTGTTGCGTCACAACCTTGATGTGATGCATATAGAAAAAAATGTTTGTGACAATTTGATTGGAACTTTATTGAATCTTGATGCAAAGTCAAAAGATAATTTGAAAGCTCGTCTTGACTTAGTGGACCTTGGCATTAGACATGATCTACACCCTTAAGTGCTTACCAATGGTAGAAGACGACTACCACCTGCATGCTTTACCATGACTACAAAGGAGAAAGAAACTTTTTGTCAGATTCTCAAAGATGTGAAAATGCCAGATGGATATGCATCAAACATATCAAGGTGTGTCAATCTCAAAGAGCGCAAAATTGTGGGGCTCAAAAGTCATGATTCTCATATTATGGAAAAATGATGGATATCATCGAGTTGAATTACTCAAATTGTTTGAAAGTTGTCCTACTTAAATGCAATTGGGTTAATGTCCATCAAAACATTGGTATTAAACAAGACGAATTTGTATTTACTCTTGTCAACTTTTCTCGCCTTATACATACAGGAGAAAAACTAGAAGATGATCCATTTGTTTTCTCCTCGCAAGTTGAGCAAGTTTTTTATGTACAGGATCCTAACAATAA
Organism: Combretum micranthum; assembly: GCA_024138025.1. NCBI lineage: Eukaryota > Viridiplantae > Streptophyta > Magnoliopsida > Myrtales > Combretaceae > Combretum > Combretum micranthum. Next base: position 630,190 of record JAMXBD010000626.1, on the reverse strand, counting down.
GAATTTATCAGTAGTGGTGAGGTTTAGACCTAGAGATGCATTTGATATTGGAGGAGAGGATGATGATGTAGATGAGGTTGAGCATTCAACAACTTTAAATGATCAAAGTTTCAATGATGATCATTTAAACTGGGTTCGGATTGATGTAGATGAAGATGAGATTGTATAGATCAAAGTCATGAATCTCAGTCACACTGCCAGACAAGCATGGAGGAGCTGGAGAATGTAGTAATTATTGTTCACATGACATGGGTCACATCTTTGCCTAGTGACAAGCATGGTGGAGCTGGAGAATGTAGTAATTATTTTCTGATATATTATGGATAAATATGACATGAACCTTGAGGATCCTGGTTATTAGCTACATATGAAGATGCATATGAGATAATTCTAGCTTATTTTACGTAACAAAAGTAGATTCTATGTTACAAAACTTAAATGTGTAATATGAAGCAAATTTCAGTTTCAAGATTGGTATAATAGCATGAGAGATGAATATTATTCTGTGTATGAAAGTTTTAATTGATGTGGTGGACCGCATATGACATATGAGAAGTTCCTTTTGAGATTTGCCCATCCATGTCTGAATAAATATTAATTGAGGTATTCCCAATGACTTACTGTAAAACTTTCTTTAGATTGGTTGTTATGAAGCAACTACAGTTCTTCTTTTATTTTTTTTATTTGGCCTTAACAACTGTTCTAGTTTACTGCAATTATTTTTTGGGATATTTTCATAATGTACGCTTTAGCAACTACAAATATCTTGAAGTTTCATGTTAGGATTTATTTTTTGCTGATTTACAAGGATATTCTGAGAGAGCATATAGGTTCACTGAAAAGATTCTGGGACCAATGATAGCCGAAAAGGTAAGTAAGGCACTGATTCCAGGACGAGGGCTGAGTTGACGAAGGCTGCTATGCAATAATGAGTGTGTTTCATTCATGACCAGCTCCATACTTTTTTCCATGACGCGTTTTGACTTCACTGTATCCTGTCCCGATACTGGGGGAGAAAAACCCATGTCCGTTCCATTATTGTTATTATCATGTCTATGATGTTATTCCCTTTCTTTGTTTTTCATCATTTATATATATATATATATATTAACTATCTATTGGGAAAAATTTATATAATTGGCCTTTTAATGAGAATATAACCTCCACGTTCTTGTTATGGTGTTACAGCAGTGGTTGTATACATGTTGTCTGTACCGTTGGTGAAGAAGCAAAGTTGTGTTGTCTATGCATGTGGTGTTTGTATGTCTAGATGTTGTTTGTTCAGGAAAAAAAAAATTTGTGTGGATGTGTGAGTTATTTATTTGTGTCCCAAGTCTTATGTAAATAAATGGCAGTTACACATTTTAAACTAAGTAATGTCTCTAACTTTTGAATTCTTATCTACAGGATTAATTATAGCTAAAGGTAAGCATACTTTGAAAAGAGTTAGACTAACTTCCAGATTACAGCAACAACCATCATTAACAAATGAAGAGAACTCACGTGGTCAACCTCAATGTGGAGATGGAGATCAACACTCAAATCCTTCTTTGCAATCTGAAACAGAAGTACAAACTCAAAGTGAAACTCAAGGAGAAACTGAACTTGATAAGGACTCTTTTGAGTACATCGGTATATCTTTCATTTGTTTTTCATTTGGGATGTTTTCTTGTTTGGAAAAGTGTATATATGCAATGATCTTTTTTTTTTTCCTGCTTCTTTACCATATAGACAAGAATGGGCGGAGATATAAAAAGAGGGGTAAAACCACAATGGCTTCTGTTTGGAATATGGATGGTAATGAAAGAATTTATGTTGAAGTTGATGATCATGGAATCCCTGTACTCGAGAAGGTGATACACTTAGTTTTTTTTAGGAACACTTGCTACAAATGGATCGTATGCACCTTTGAGCATTGTTAGATGGGACAAACCAGAATTTAGACCATTTAAAACAAAAATGTTGAATGCAGTCGAGGTATTAGATTCATTTTACTCTATATGGTTATATTAAGTTGGTAATTCTTATGAATAATTTTTTTCCTTCAATGTTGTGAGCAGTATAGGTTTATGTATCCTCTTAAAACAAAGGATTGGATCTTGAAAACATTGAATAAAAGATGGAGAGACTATAAAAGTGCATTGAAAGGAGCTTATTTTGATCCGGATAAAACAACAGAGGAAATGATGGAGAACATTCCTAATGATGTTAGATCAGATCAATGGTGTGCTAATGAATGGTTAAAGGCAGAATCACATGTAAGTTACATATATAATAAATAGATCTATTGCATATTTTGTAAATTTTTTTTATTATTTTCTTTTTTATATAGGCGATCAGTGAGATTAATACTACCAATGCTAATAAACAAAACAATGCTTACTTGTGGAAGAAAAAGCCATGCAAGACGAAGGAAGGAAATGGTGATAATTTTGTTCATATGATTATTTATGGAATGGATTTTATTTTTTTATCAAATGTGTTATAACAGACTAAGTTTTGTTACAGCAAATTGAAATGGGAAAGTGTCTGACAGACTTACTATGTATGACATAACACATAAGAGGAAAGATGGTAGTTATGTTCATGAAAATGCAAGGGAAAAGATGGTAAACCGACAACTTTATTTCATTCATCTTTTCTTTTTTATATGTTTTATCGATTAGTTAAGGAGATCAATTCATTTTTCAAGAAAATTCTAGGAATATGTTTTACTTTTATTATATGCTCTTATATATTGTAGGTAAGAGCTGAAGCTTTGCAAAAAGAAGGTGGTGGAGGCAAAATAGTACCTCAAGTGAATTGAATGAAGAAATATTTAGAGAGGTATTTGGTCCTGAGCACAATGGTAGAGTGAGAGGATAGGTTTAGGACCTACCTTCAAGATATTTTGGCTTAAGAGGATTTGATATTAATGTTGAAGGATCTACAAGTAGTACTAGTGCAAATGAAATAGCTAAGTTTAAAAAAAAGTTATCGGTAATGGGACGAAAGTGTGATATCCTTTTTGGTTTGTTGGTTGATAGATTTCCTGAAGTAAGGGACATGTTAAATGCAATTGATCAAGTACAAGTACATTTACTTTTCCCTCATTTACCTTTTTTTCCTCAATTTTTTTAAGTAAAATTAACTAATTTACTTCTTAATTGCAGGATGCTGATGGAAGTGATGATGTAAATGTTCAATCTCCTTCTATGAATCGTTCTTCACATTCAAGCCACCAACCTGCATCTAATGACCCCCTCATGATATTTGAGATGCTTTTTCTATCTCACGCTTTTGACTTATTGTCTTTACTAGTTTGCTAACAATGGAGAACTTCGAGTATTCAGTATTGGGAGCCATGGAATTTCTAGTACTCTAAGTTTATTACCATTGTAGTTGACAAAACTCATTGAGTAGGTGTTCTCATTTACTTTTGTATGGACTTAAATGTAGCTCCCCTTAACAATGAATTAAGACTTTGTATTTGTGAATGCCAAGCTTAAGCTTGCTTGGTTCTTAATTCAAGATATGAACCCATGTGTTCAAAATTTGACATTGAAGGAAATCTAGTGATTGGATGTGCCTTTTATATTTGCATTACACTAGATGTCATACTTCAAGGATCAATTGTTGTGGCGTATGAATTTGCCTTTACATTTAGTGAATATTATTTGTTAAAATTTTGGTTCCAAACCGTAGTGGTTTCATCCACATCTAGTGAAAGATTTTAGTACTAAATTCTTATACTCGTTCAAACAGCCACTAAAATGAATATTCTAAAATTTTTTCCTCATGTACCGGCGGTTTAGACCGCCAATACAATCCCCTTAAAATTTTCGTATGAAACATTGTGGCGGTCCAAAACGCCACTAACATAAACATCTTAAAAAATCCTCCATCGTGTACTGGCGGTTCAGACCACCAATAAAATCATTCAAAATTTAGCGCGAAACATTGTGGCAGCCTAAACTGCCACTAAATAAATCGTATGTAAACTTAATCGGTCATGTAGCGACGGTTTTGATTGTCGGTAGTACTCCTCACAACCGCCGCTACGAGATGATAGTCTACCCCGGCGAAGGGTAAAACCGCCTCTACATTGTAGAGACGGTGGCATTTACGACAGTAGTGAGGCGGTTTAAGGAATCGCCTCTACATGTATGTAGAGGCGGTTTGAGCCGCTGCTAAAGTATAAAAAAACCGCCGCCAAAGAGTTTTTTTGTAGTAGTGTATCTTGTCCTAATATGAAACAAATTATATCTCAACTCTCATAAACTCAATTTATTTGTCTTAGAATAACAATTTACTAAGTTGAACAACAAAAGATTAATCCTAATATTTTAAACTATCAACAATGCATATCTCCATTAATCAAGGCAACTATTAATTTCAATTTCCTAGTGAGGGGAAAAAATGGTACCCAAAAAAGGAGGGAAAAAAACTATCTCTTTCAACTTGAAGAAAATGTTTAATAAATATCTGTTTCTCCGTTCTTACAATAGTGTGTTTGTTGCATGAAACTAATATACGGGTATGTTATTATATTATATTTTTGTTCTTTTTATTTTTTATTTTTTGTTTTGGCCAGAATGCTATAATATTATATATATTTATATATTTTAATCACGTAGATAAATGTGGCTTATCACAAAAATTGGAAAACATACATAATATGTAAAAGATACATGTAGGTCCTATTTTTATGTACAAATATTGTCATGGAGGAAAAAGGAAAAAAAAAAGGATAATAATTCATGTTCAATTTGCAATCACACTCATATTCGCTTCTATGTCTGCTTTCGTTTCGCAATAATGAAAAAAAAAAAATGCATTGAAAGTGTCTCTACTTTGCAATTTTGGCAAATTAAAGTCTTCCTTTCAAATTTTTCATTTTTGATTTCTCTAGTTTTACTTTTTTTATTATATTAGTATCTCTAAAGACACAAGAAATACAAAGTTTGAAAGTTCAAATATTAATTTATCCAAATTGTAAAATAGAGATACTTTCAATGCCATTTGCCCTGCAATAATGCCATTACACATGCATTACCAGGTAAAACGAAAGAAAAAAGGAAACAAAAAAAAAAAAAAAAAAGAAATAACAATATAATAGGTAAATAAATAAATAAATGAGATGAGATGATAACTGACAAGTATGAATATATTTATCTCTACTTGTATGAATATATATACATATATTGATAATGATGACTCATTTTGTGGAGATACATTCATGGAGTACCTAAAAATTATAAAGTGCACGAAAGGCTTCATAGGCTTTCAAATATAATGCCAAAGACATGTTGGTTTTATATATATAAAAAAAAGGAAGTAATAAAAGAAGAATAATGAAAACGGATTATGGAATAAGAATATTAATGAAATGTTAATTAGGAATAAAATAATAAAAACATGGTCAAGAAATAATAATAATAATAATCGACATTAATGATAGTCTATACTAAATGCGATAGGAGAGGCAATAAAAACTTGATGATAAATTGTTTATCTACTGACATTAAGAATTTAGTAAAAATAGTATAAAAATATAATTAAATATTTATTTAAACACTTTAAATTCAGCTATAAATTATTTGAAATGTTAAATAAACATTTTTATTTTCAATAGCTATTAAAAAAAAAAAAAAAAAACTAGCAGCACGTGCTTTTCCAGAGTTGGAAAGCACTACCATTTATCTTATCCGAAGTAAATTGTGCAAATTATACATTTTTTCCTTACGGATTTAGAACCTGGACAAATACACCACTCCTTAAACCACTTGTTCAGAAGTCCGCTTAAACCTCCAAAACAAACAACAATTGTGAAAGCAGACAAAGGGGAGTAGGTCCCATGGTCACCCTCCACAACCCCGAAATTTTTTATAATTCTCCTTAAAAAATTTAAATTTAGCAGAAAGAAAAAAAAAATCTTAATTAAAGTTGTGGCATGCTTCCTTGGATAAAATGGCCCAAAAAAACTGAATATTTCATGGTTTTTTTTTTTTTTTACCATTTTTCTTTTTTTTTTCTCTGTTTATGTCGTTCCGATCCATTCACCATAATCCAACAACTACCCACTAACTGTATGATGTCAAAGACTTAAAAGATGCAATCTTTTAACTACAAAAATGGTTCAAGAAGCTATGAATTACCTATCATTAATATAGTGCAAGCTATCTATAAAAGTAGGAGAAGGAATATGCAATGTGGAAACGTGGACACTGTGTAACTCAATCTGAATGCAGATTGAATTGAGAGAATTGTTACTGGAATTCAAGTGATACAGTATACACTACACACACATTACATACGTAAATGGACAATGATATTTTGGTGTATTTTTCTGATGCCTTTCATTGTACTGTATACCTATATTTATATTGTGATGTGGTCCCTAGCTAACAGAATAGAATCTGTCACATCCTATTGGTTATAACAACCATAACAACAAATATTACAGTATCTTATTTGTATTCTAATTCTGTTTGCTATTCAGACTCCTTTGGTGCTTCATTCTGGTCTAAGCCCATGTTCTTTGATGGCCCAGCTAAAATTCCATTCGGCCCAGCCTTGTTTGTTTTGAACCCAGCTGCTTCAGTGTCCTTACGTGCACACACTTTCACTTCTTCACTTTCCCTTCTCGCAACTCCTTCTTCCGGTTTTGATAACCCTAGTCTCATTTCCTTTCCTAAATGATTCAACCCCGTTGCAATCCCTTCCTCTTCAAAATTCCTTGTCCATAAGGAACAATTAGGGAACCTCAACTTCAATTCACTGAAGAACTCCCATATAGCTTCTGATGGTGATAGATTTCTCCATGAGATAAGTAGCATAGTTTCTGCTTTGTTCTTCCTTTTCACCATCTTTCGATCTAGAATGGCCTCCGGTTCTAACAGTTGATCTTCTTGTTCTGCAGGTAAAGGGGAAGCTCCATTTGGTCGGGATCCATGGTAACGCTTCAACTGAGAAACGTGGAAAGTATGGTAGACCGCGGCTTCAGGAGGCAGATCTAGTTTGTAAGTCACTTCCCCTACTTTATCTAAAATTTTGTATGGCCCGTAATATTTCTGAATTAGCTTCTGACCCTTGATGCGCCTGAGTGATCCTTGCCTATAGGGTTGTAATTTTAGTAAAACCCAATCCCCGATTTGAAACCCTCGTTCACTCCTTTTCTTATCACACACCTGCTTCATCCTTTGCTGAGCTCTTCGTAGGTGGAATTTTAACATCTTTAGCATGTCCTCTCTGTGTGACAATATACTGTCTACTGTCGCGTTTCTTGTGTCTCTGGGTACATAGGGCATGTGTAAGGGAGGTGGGTATCCGCATGGTATTTGAAAAAGGGTGAACTTAGAGCTGGTGTGATAGTTGGTGTTGTACCACCACTCCGCCAAGGGTATGAAATGACTCCATTGGTTAGGGTATTCCCCTGTCATGCATCTAAGATAGGTCTCCAAGCATTTGTTGACCACTTCTGTCTGCCCGTCGGTTTGTGGGTGGTAGGAAATGGACAAATTGAGAGATACCCCTTGTAGATTTAAGAACTCCTTCCAAAAAGAACTCACGAAAATTGGATCTCTGTCACTAGTAATGGTTTCAAGCATGCCATGCAATTTATAGACTTGCTCCAAGTATAAATGAGCTACCTGTAAAGCTGTGTAAGGATGAGATAGAGTCAAGAAATGTGCATTTTGCTTAGTCTGTCCACCACTACCAGGATTACTTCCTTCCCATTTGATTTTGGAAGGCCTTCTATAAAATCCATGATAACCTCTTGCCAACACTCATTAAGCACTGGTAGTGGTTGTAGCAACCCAGGATGAGCTACATTCTCATACTTAAATTTTTGGCAAACATCACAACATCTCATAAACTGTCTGACCATTCTTTCCAATTTAGGCCAATAGAAGACTGTAGCAATCCTTTTATAGGTTGCTTATGATCCTGAGTGTCCTCCCAAAGCCCCTCCATGATACAAGGTCAGCAACTTCTTCCTTACCTCCTCAGATGGTCCTACTACCACCTTCCCCTTTCTTCTCAGCACTCCTTGGTGCTAACCGAAATGTTTGATGTCTTGTCCATCTTTTAGCTGATCAATTATCCTGCTATACCCCTGGGGTAAATCCCAATTGCTTTTAATTTATTCCATTAAGTCAGGAATAGTAGCTTGAATGGAAAGTTGATTTAACCGAGTTTCCCTTCGCCTGGACAAGGCATCAGCTGCATTGTTGGATTTCCCACTCTTGTATTCGATTGAGTAGTCTAACCCCAATAATTTAGTGAGCCATTTCTGTTGGCTTTGGGTTACCATTCTTTGTTCCAGCAAGTACTTGAGGGATTGGTGGTCTGTCCGTATGATAAACTGCCTTCCCAACAAATAGTGTCACCACTTATCAATGGCGTACACCAAAGCTAATAATTCTTTATCATAAACTGACATTCCTCTATGCTTTGGTGCAAGGGATTTGCTAATATAAGCAATAGGACGGTTTCCTTGCATCAACACAGCTCCTATTCCTTCTCTACAGGCATCCATTTCGATAATGAATCTCTATGTGTAATCTGGTAAACACAGAACTAGGGAGTTAACTAGGGCTTCCTTTAACTTTTCGAATGCTCCTTGAGTTTCTGAATTCCAATAGAATTGATCCTTACGAAGTAAATTCGTAAGTGGCTTAGCAATGATTCCAAAGCCATGTATAAACCTCCTATAGTAGCCTGCTAACCGAAGGAAGCCTCTTAGCTGTTTGACATTTATAGGAGTTAGCCAACGCACAATTGCTTCTATCTTCTTTGGATCAGTTGCCATCCCCTGCTTAGAAATAATGTGACCGAGGTAATCAATTTGATTTACCCCAAAGGCACATTTACTTTTCTTGAGATATAGCCTTTCTGCCTTCAACACCTCAAAAACCAGTCTTAAATGAATCTTATGTTGATCCAAATCAGAACTATACACTAAGATATCATAAAAAAAAAAAAAAAAAAACAGAACAAACTTCCTCAAGTAGGGTCTAAACAAGTCATTCATGAGACCCTGAAAGGTAGAGGGAGCGTTGGTTAATCCAAAGGGCATAACTAAGTACTCATAATGCCCTTCATGAGTCCTAAATGTGTTTTATAGATATCGTTCGGGTGCATTAAGATCTGATGATATCCCGACCTAAGGTCCAATTTACTAAAACAACTTGCCCCCTGCAACTCATCAAACAAATCTTCGATTATAGGTGTAGGGAACCTATCCTTGATAGTCATCTTGTTAAGGTCCCTATAGTCTACACACATACGCCAAGTGTTGTCCTTCTTCTTAACTAACACAACCGGAGATGCAAACGGACTGTGACTAGGACGTATAAGACCACTTAGGAGCATTTCATTAATCATATCCTCTAATACTGTCTTCTGTATAGATGAATAGCGATATGGTCTCAAGTTAACTGGAACTGTTTCATCATGTAAATGGATCCTATGGTTGTATGTCCTATTTGGGGGCAATGATTTTGGCTCCTCAAATAAGTCATAGAATTCTTCTAACAACTCAACCATGTTATGATGCATACATTGTTCACTCGTAGGATCATTAATAGATAAGGAGTTACTTATTACCCAGCATTGCACCTAAAGTGTAGGACTATAAGTGGACAAGAGAGTCATAAGTACCTTATCATTAATTGGGGTGAGTACCTCATTGCATCCTTGGAGTGTACAAGTTAAGCATTTCCACTGGAACTCCATCTTCAATTGGTTGAAGCTCCATTGCACCGTTCCTAACGTAGTTAACCAGGGCATACCCAATATCAGATCATAAGCGGTTAGGGGTAGTGCATAGAAATCAGAATGGAACTCAGCCTTATCCATTCTCCAGCTAAATTGTTGGACCATGTAATTACTGTAAATATTAGCTCCATTAGCTAAATTGATAGTTACTGGTTCCACCTGTGTCATTTTGCATTGTAAGCTCTGGGCTAATTCTTCATCTACAAAGTTAGATGAACTTCTAGTGTCGATGAGGATACTCATCTTCTTCTTCTTAAAATACGCCTTAACACACATGCTATGCGCTACATGGTTACTGTCCTCACCTATTGTACACAATGTTAGGGAAGCTAAATCTTCTTCCAGCTTCACCAGCTCCTCCTCCACGATTACTTCCTCCTCCTCCATTTCTTCTTTATCCACAACCAAGAGGTTCAATCTTTTACCCCTGCATTTATGACCTGGAACAAATGCTTCATCGCACCAGAAGCATTGTTTCTTCCTCCTTTTCTCATCCAATTCGTTAGATGAGAAACGACGGATGTTCCTGCTAGTATTTGAATTGTGGGTTGGGGTTTTGTTTGTGCTATTAGTGTATGTAGTTGGGTTGGGCTGAGTTATGGTTCGGTTAATTTGTGTGGATGAAGTGTTTGGTAATGTGGTGGAGTATTTCGGGTAGTTGGTGGGAAATGTGGGTTTCTGTGTTTTCGGAAGGGTTTTAGTGGTGGTATTGGTGGCTTCTTGTAGTTTAGCTAGTGTATAGGCTTGGGATAGGGTGCTAGGCTGGAACATGCGTATGTGATATTGAATTTCAGTTTTAAGCCACTAAGGAAGTAGCTTATCAGTTGGGTTTCCGTGAGTTGATTTTGGGCGGATAGGTGTATGAATTGATCTAAATAGTCCTGTAAGGTATCTGTCTGTTGTAGTTCTTTTAGTTCGGCCATAGGGTCTTCATAGACTCTTTCATTGAATCTAGCTTGCATAACCTAGGTTAACTCCTCCCATGAAATGGGGTTGGTATTTGTTCTTAGTTTGGAATAAGAAACATACTAGTCATAAGCCTTCCCATCTAAATGCATGATGGCCACCTTTGTCCTAAAATGAAGGGGTGTGTCGTCCAGCATGAAGAACTATTCGGCCTTCATTATCCAACTCTTGATATTGTCACCACTAAAAGTGGGAAAATCAATCTTAGTGCTACGCATGGGTAATTGGTAGTTACTACCCATATTGTTACCAAGCATATCACTATGATCTACCTGTTCCAACGTACTGGTTACCTCCGAAGCTTTAAAAGAACTGGGGGTTGCTTCTGTCTCCTTCTTCTTCCCTTTAAGCTGGTTTTTGATTTCTTCGATTGCCTTGGATTGTTGCTCTAATGCTGTTTGTTGCGTTTGCAGGGCCTCAAAAAGAGCTTGACCCAATTGTCTTGCTTCTCACTTTGCTCCTTCAACAAGTTTTTCATGGACTCTTCTATTCTTTTAAACTCACGGGTGCCCTCAGCCAGCAGTACCAGCTCCTAATGGCTCTGATACCAATTGCAATGTGGAAACGTGGACACTGTGTAACTCAATCTGAATGCAATTGAATTGAGAGAATTGTTACTGGAATTCAAGTGATATAGTACACACTACACACACATTACATACGTAAATGGACAATGATATTTTGGTGTATTTTTCTGATGCCTTTCATTGTACTGTATACCTATATTTATATTGTGATGTGGTCCCTAGCTAACAGAATAGAATCTATCACATCCTATTGGTTATAACAACCATAACAACAAATATTACAGTATCTTATTTGTATTCTAATTCTGTTTGCTATTCAGACTCCTTTGGTGCTTCATTCTGGTCTAAGCCCATGTTCTCTGATGGCCTAGCTAAAATCCCATTCGGCCCAGCCTTGTTTGTTTTGAACCCAGCTGCTTTAGTGTCCTCACGTGCACATACTTTCACTTCTTCACTTTCCCTTCTCGCAACTCCTTCTTCCTGTTTCGATAACCCTAATCTCATTTCCTTCCCTAAATGATTCAACCCCGTTGCAAAATACTAAGCAATCCGGTGTAAATCACTAATAATAATGTGGACCAAAGAGCTGTACAAATCAATAATAGACAATTAATACTCATGACAATATAAATTCGCACATTTCCTATCAGATTCATGGAATTCTTTGATGCAAATGCAAATGCCTGATATGACTGCTTGGAGTGCAATAGAACCATGTATAACATATTCTTGCTTCAAGTTTTATATGTGCAAATCAACCAAGAGCTAACATTGCACTCATTATTGGTAGAATGCCACTATAAAACTTCAAGAAGTGCAAGAATGTGAGATAATTAATAGAAGATAAATATGCGATTTAGCATGTTTATCAATATCTTCAAAGAAAAAAATAAAATAAGGACTGCATTACTTCGATGGTATCTGATAAAGATAGTAAAAACCACTGACAAAGTCAATTGAATCATAGTCACATATACACCTTCTTGTGGCTAACCCTTTTAACACTACATCAATAATCTGACTAGCATTGTTATTGTAATAGCTAATCTAACCATTGAAGTTGTTGGAGAGCTCCAAAACCAACTGGCTAGCTACAATGCATCAAGCACTTATAATGAACTAACACCTAATTGTGAATGGGCTGCAAGGTAACATATAAGATAGAATGTTAATTCATTATTGCAATCAATGGATAGGTAAGAATAGTTCTACTATAATGTGACTAAGCAACTTTACTAGTTTGGGGGGAAAAAAGCAAAATTATGAGGAAAAAAAAGGCACAACTAGAAGTAACAGACTAAAAATATAGATATAATAATTTCCTTTTGCCAAATATCTCTCAAAATTAAAAAAAAAAAAAAATTGAAACATTCATTTCTAAAGCGCAAAAACCAACATGTACGACACAATTTCAGGAAAAAAATAAGACAATTTGAACTTCATATTTGCATCACTGGAAACAACTTTCCATGTCCCATATGGCAACCCTTGTATTCACTTATACATTATATAGGAGGAAAATTTAATGCACAAACAAGGGTTTCACCGATCATCTTAATGTTTAGGGCTAGAAAAAGCTTCACAATTTGTTAATTTTGTTCTCCTTCCATGCTTAGTTAGGATTATCCAATATTTAAGAAAATCTCCATACTAAAATTAAAAAAAAAGGACTTTTAATATCCAAATGTCTTCTTGATGAATGCAAAAATAATGAAACTAGCACACATGCTATATATAACTGATACTGCCTAACTTAAGCAATATTTTGATGAAGTGAAATTCCATATTTGAGCTATCCACCTATTTATCTGACTAAAACCATTACCTAAGATCTCATGGAGGCAACAAAGGCACATTTGAAACATCAATCCTGTCAGAAGAATCCTAGTCATGTCTAAGAGGAGAAGTCAGCATCAGCATACGGTTCAATCTTGAGGTACGTTTCCAATGAAGCCTTTATGGGTATTAAAATCTGAAAACAATCACAGCAGCATTAACTTAAAATGGAGTATGAAAAGAGTGATCTAAAAGCACAAAACTTCAGCAATTTGACTTACAATCAAGTTGGCTAAAGCAATTCCCATTATATCCCTATTGTTGGCTATAAGTCCCAACAGAGAATTGTCGGGTAAGTTAGAAGCACTAGATTTAGGATCCATGACACACCTTCCATTTACAATAGCAAACAAGCTCTACCCTGAAGTAACTTAGAAGAGAACTGAATAGAGAGAACATAAAAGATACTGTAGTACACTAAGTGCTAGCATTTACTTTTTATATTCTTTAAGGCACAAACCGATCGAATTCAAAGAAATTAGGATAACTTTACACACCTCTGGGCTTCCCATTTGGGGCCGTATAAAAAATCTTCCCTAACTTGTGATCCCACAATGGTTAAGCCAAGTCTTCGGCAAACCTCAATGTAAATAATGCTAAGAAAATTTTTGTCAAAATGTCAATCATCATATTCATTGAGACATTGCCTTTTTCAATGGATATACTTAATATCAAGATATCAACATGAAAAAGAAAAGAAATATTAAAATTAGCATCATGGGGCATAGAACTTACCACTCCCACATTCAGAGCTTTGTACAGTGTGCAAGTATGAACACTTTGAATTTGTAAGAATAATAGTTCTTTTAAAGCCACCCACATCAAATAGAACTAAATTTACAACGTCTACAACTTCAACTAAATAGCCACTTATATCCCTTGAAATTAGTTATGCTTTCACTTGTTTAGAAAGGGCATCCAGTTCATTTAGTCACTCAGATATAATTTTTTCTAGCCAAAGGCTTATTCTCCAAGCAATCCCACTCTGAAGAATTACGTAGGGCTAAAAGAGCTCTCCTTTCACTTGAAATAGATCAAGCATCTGTCTCTCTTTGCAACCCCAAAAATGCTTCATCCTCAACTAACACATACATCAAAACCCATACCACAAGATTAGCAATGCATAAATCTTTAAGAATGGAATATATATAATTAAAATAATTAAGTAGTTTCAGTAACTAACGAGAGAAAATCGAATTGCTATATGTTATTCTTTATCCATCACATTGCAAATTGTATGGTTCAGTACAACATCTAATGTATGCTTGTAGGTTTTGTACATAAGGAAATCAACATAAACAAATGCCAGGAAAAACAAAAAAGAAATTCACTCCTCAGTAGAACAATAAGATCACAAAAATGAATATCGAATAATATTAAATCTATCAAAAAATAATTCATCATGAATGAATCAATTTGATACTTTTCATATAGAGATATGTCATTGTCCTTTGATTGAAAGGAAATCTCCTAAGTAAACTTCTATCTTGCAGCATTAAGAACGTGGAATCTCCATTGATAGAAGCAAATAAAAATGCTAAAGCATATTAGAATATTCAAGAATTTAATAATCACTCATCATAACACATCAAGACAAAATCATGCAACAACTCAACCTCCTGATAGAGTTAGGAACATGATAAGTCCTTTGTCATCTGATTGCTAGAAACTAGGGAAAATTAAGCTATAACTAAAACCATGACCAGGTCGTTTAGCGACCGGAATCCAATCTGTCTCACTGCTATGCAACTTTTTCCCCTTCTTATTACCATTCCAACACCTATGATTATAAAGAATAAAAGCATATTGGGTGTTGCCTACTATAAATCCTTTGTCCGCCTCTAATTCTAGATAAAAACACATAAACATCTCTCTCAACTCATCAAAGAATTGCTAAATTTCTCACTTTTTATTCAAACATACATTGGACTTACAACAAAAGACATGAAAAATCTTACATTCAAAACATTAATGTAGAACCGGTATAAGAATTACCTAATAAGTCCATGAGTGTTGTATCCCGTAAACAGCTGTGAAGAAGAACAAGCCATGTTGACTGGTATGTTTGTGCGTATTACAATACTAGAGCCGAGGCTATGATGATGTGACACACAATATGTCATACAAACTTTTTTGAACTTATCTTCTCCAAAACTAAAAACCTTATTCTATAGAAGAAAATGTTTTAAGGTTTCAAATTATAAAAGAATCCTAAATTTCCAAATGAATTTAGTCTTACACTTTGTAAAGAAACGATTTTTATGTTTGATTCATGGGATTTTAGGGTTTGTTTTCAATGGACTAGCCAAACAAAGGAAGAGCAGACTAGGATTTGTGGGTTATTGGCAGAAGCGTAAAATAGGTAGAGGAAATGGAGGCGGGGTGAGACAGAAATACAGAGTGAGCCCTAAAAGAGAGAGCGAGCGAGCGCCAAAAGTAGATGTTTACATAGGGATGCAACGGGTGGGTCGTTATAGGGTACCTCCGCCTACCCGTCCCGTTAAAAATCCTATAGGGTCAGACCCAATAGGGTTTAGGATCAGGTTTTGGGTTGTACTCATAACCCGTTGGGAAAACCCGATCCGTTATAATTAAAAAAATTAAAAATTTTAGTTTAAGGAATCTATTTGTTCATAAGTTGAATGATGCTTTTCATATAATTAGTTTTGGAAACCTCTCCTTGAGGAAATTCCCATCAAGTCTCACATCCCAGCACCCTTTCAAATCCAAGTGTTCAAGCTTTGGGCAATTGTACAGGATTTCAAGCACGCTTTTGGTGCTGACAAGCTGGTATGCGATCTCAAGGTGTTTGAGTTTTGGCATGGTTAAGGCAATGGCATGCGCCTCATCAGCTGGTAGAGATAAGCCTGATTTATCACATGGATGCATGTTCCTACACAACCCCATAAGCCTTTTGCAATTCTTCCCTATAGATTCCAAGCCTGGAACACCTATTTTGCTACAGTAGCTAATATCCAAGAAAGAAAGGGTAGAAAGCTTAAGAGTGATCTATTCTACTATCGTGTTTGTCATTTCACTTCGGGGAAGTTCTAATGTCTGGAGGGAACTAGCACTGGCAAAATCAAAGGATGGAAAAATAGAAAAAATTTTAGCACATAACAGTGAATTAACAAATGATTTCTACAAGCTAGATATGATCGATCAGAATGCTTTGGTAGCATCTCAGATAATACTCAATCAAACAGGTAATAGCTTTGACCTATTAAGCAATACTAACAATTGTTTCTCACTTTACTATCCTCATGGATTTTCTTCCTCTAGCGAATTTGTCAAGGTTAGAGGTTAATCATACAAAAAGATAATACAAAAAGAGAAAATGCTGTCATTTACGAGGCCAAGGTTGCAAACTCGAAGCGATAGAAATGGAAAGAGATAATAAAAAAAAATTAAATCAGGTTGGGTTAGGGTCGGGTCGGGTTTCTTAAAAAATCGGGTCGGGTTAGGTTCTGGGACTTAATGACCCATCTCAGACCCGCCCTGTTTACATCCTTATGTTTACATGATTTAGGTTATAATATTTTTTTTTCTAATAAGATAGTGATTTTTGGGGGGAAAAATATGGGCCTGCTCTTTTATTAAATTTAACTAACATAAAATATTATAATTTTTTAAAAGTTGGGTAGATTATTAAATAATAAAATTGTAACGTTTAATATAATGAAAGTGTTACAAATCAAATAAACATTTAACATAAGCTAAAATTGTTTTATAAACGTTACTAATAGTATATCATATTTGATGTTTAATAAACGTAACTAAATTATAAAGATAGGCAATGCTTGAAATATTTACAAATGTCGCCCAATGTCAAAATTTTTGTCGTGATGCCAGATTTCCAACTCGTTCCAATATCTCAAATGGTCCAATATATCTAGGACTCAACTTTCCTTTTGTTTATCCGCTATGAAGATTTTTGATCGGACTTATCTTCAAATAGACATGATCTCCTTCATTAAACTCTAATTCTCTTCTTTTCGAATTTACCTAGCTCTTTCGTCTGTCTTGAGCTTCTTTCATTCTTTGTTTTTTTACCATGACCTTGTCAATTGTTTTCTGAACCAATTCAGGTCTAATCAATACTTTCTCCAAGTTATCCCAAAATAATGGTGATCAACACTTCCTACCATATAATGCTCCATATGTTGTCATCCCTATACTTGAATGGTAACTGTTATTGTATGTGAATTCCACTAATGGTAAGTGTTGACCCCAATTTTCTTTGAATTCCAGGATACATGATCTTAACATATCCTCTAGTGTCTGAATGGTCCTCTCTGTCTGTCCATCGGTTTGAGGATGATAAGCCGTACTAAATTTCAATTGTGTTCCCAAGGCTTTTTGCAATCCTTACCAAAATCTGGAAACAAACCATGGATCTTGATCTGATACTATACTAACAAGTACACCATGTAATCTCACAATTTCCTTCAAGTATATTCGTGCTAGCTTTTCCAATGGATATGTCATATTGATTGGCAAGAAATAAGCTGACTTGGTGAGTCTATCCACAATGATCCAAACAGCATCATAACCTATACTTGTTTCAGGTAGTGAACATACAAAATCCATAAAAATTTGATCCCATTTCCATTCTGGAATTGGCAATGGTTTCAACAATCTACTAGGTTTTTGGTGTTTCACTTTTACCCTTTGGCATACATCATATTTGACAACAAATTAAGCAACATCATTTTTCATTCCACTCCACCAATATGTACTTTTTAGCTCTTGGTATGTCTTCATTTCTCCTGGATGTACGGTATATTCGGAATAATGTGCTTTGTCCATTAATTCCTCTCTCAAGCTTTCATCATGTGGCACACATAATCTCTTATTCATTCTCAATACACCTTCATCATCCACATGGGAATCCTTATATCTCCCTTGTGACATTCCTTGTACAATTTCTTGGAATTCCATATCTTCTTTCTGAGCTTCCTTGATTCGTTGAAGCAAAATAGGCTCTAAGATTAAGTTTCCAAGTTCTGCTTCCAAACCTTGTATTGCAAATTCCAAATTTAATTCTCGAATTCCTGGATGAGCTCTTTCTACTTGGTCAACATTGAGGCCACTTCTCCATAATTCTTACGGCTTAGTGCATCAGCTACAGCATTTACTTTACCGGGATGGTAATTGATGGTCAAGTCATAGTCTATGTTACCTCATGTTTAATTCTTTTTATGTAAATATATAGTTCAGACTTTTGTGATCTGTATATATTTCACAATTCTGTACGTACAAATAGTGATGCGAAATCTTGAGTGCGAAAACAATAGCAGCCAATTCAAGGTCATGAGTAGGATAATTTATCTCATGTGGTTTCAACTGTCTAGAAGTATATGCTATTACTTTTCCATTTCGCATTAGCATACATCCTAAACCATTTCTGGATGCATAACTGTAGACAGTACATGGATCTTTGTCATTGGGCAAAACCAATATTGGTGCCGACACTAACCTCTTTTTCAATTCTTGCAAACTCCGTTCTTGTTGATCATTCCACTCAGATTTCTCATTCTTCTTTGTCAATTACATCAATGGTCGTGCAATCTTTGAGAAATCCTATACAAATTTTCGGTAATATCCTGCTAGTCCCAAGAAACTTCTGACTTTTGTAACAGTTTCAGGTCTTTTCCATTCCACAATAGCTTTAACTTTCACATGATCAACAGATATTCCTTCACTAGAAACAATATGTCAAAGGAATGATATGCTCTTAAGCCAAAACTCATGTTTAGACAATTTGGCATATAGCTTATTGTCTCGTAGTATCTGCAACACACTTCTCAAGTGTTCGTCATGTTGCTCTTTTGTGGATGAATACACCAGTATATCATCTATAAAAACAATCACACAAATATCCAACAATGGTCTAAAGATATGGTTCATCAAGTCCACGAAAACAGCAGGTGCATTTGTTAGTCCAAATGGCATGACAAAAAATTTATAATGACCATACCTAGTTCAAAATGCAATATTTGATACATCTTTCGCCTTAATTCGGATTTGATGATAGCTAGACTTTAAATCAATTCGAGAAAATCCTTTTGCTCCCCTCAATTGTTCAAAAAGATCATCAATCCTTGGTAAAGGATTTTGTTCTTAATAGTTACTCTATTTAATTCTCTATAATCAATACAAAGTCTCATTGAAGTGGCTTTCTTCTTAATAAATAATACCGGTGCTCCCCATGGTGAAACACTAGGTCTAATAAATCCCTTATCCAACAATTCTTATAATTGTATCTTTAATTCTTTCAATTCCACAGATGCCATGCGATGCGGAGCTTTTGATATTGGTTCAGGCCCGTGTATCAAATCAATAGAAAACTCCATTTCTCTGCATGAGCGTAATCCAAGTAATTCATCTGGAAATACATCTGGATATTCACATACTGTTATGATAGTATGGACATGAAATTCTTTGGGTTCACCCTCGGTTGCTCCAAGAATACATCCATTTATCTCTATATCTTTTTCATTTTCAACTTCAATTGTTGTTATTCTACTTCCGGCTTCTTTCAGTATCTCGCCTCTATACTCATTTCTTTCTCCTTGATTATTAACAAAAGATATTGTTTTGAAGCGATAGTCAACTTTTGCTTTTACAGTAGTCAACCATGTCATTCTTAAAATAATATCACATTTCTGCATATCTACCAAGATTAAATCAACGGACGATTCTTGACCTCCAATCTTTGGTGAGTACCCTCTCATCATCTCTTGAGTTACCACTAAATCTCCTATTGGTGTGGTTGTAAACCCTGAAAATTTGTCACGTTAGTACACGACTCTAAAATAGAAAGTATGAACTAGATAGTAAATATAGAATCTAATAAAAACCTAGGAATAGATTCATAACTTGAATTTGGTTGGGTTAGGATCTAAGAATCGAATAAAGAACTTCTTTGACCCTAATTGATACCAAAAACAAGATTTCATATCTTGAACTAATAATTCAAGATATAAGTAAAGGAAACCTAAATTTTCAAATCCCGAAACTTGTCATAAATACGGAGATTAAATGATTACTATTGAACTCAACAATGACTTGAGACTAGAACAATGAGCAGTAATGAGCCTATACATGGATTTAAACCCTAAATTCAATATTCCTAGATAGTATTAAACACTACTGATAAGATTTCATAGTGGGCATCAAAACCTAAGATATATAGATAATTTGCTTCTATATCAAATGTGATTTTAAGTAGTTGATCAACTATGCTTATAATTAGGAAACGATAACCTAAAGATAAACCGTTAGGATCATAAATACACAATAAAAACATAAACAGATGTATAACTAATGATCTAGACTTTAAATAACTATTTGAATCATACCATTGTTCTTATTAGGGTTTTCTTAAGCTATTGGAGCCTAAAACAAAAATTGACCTAATAAGCTTAGAAAACCTTAATCGCGGAAGATAAAATTATAAAAAAAAAAAAAATCGTATAACTTTAAAACTTAAATTTGTATCGTTTGATAATCTAACCATTTTATAGAATTTAATAAAAATTATTTTTGTACAGAAACTCTCAAATATTAGCTAATTTATACTCGATTCACTTAATAAACTATCCAAAAATATATATAATTATTATCTAAATATTAGTATTATATATATGCTTGTAGGATCGGTTAGATGTATAAATGTACAGTTTGGATGTCCTTGAGAAGTGAGAATCGAAATTTTTCCAAATAATGCATATAAGGTAAAAAAAAAAAAGTCAACTCACTAAACTAATCAAACATTGCCAACTTAACCCTCATTAATGATAGCAAAAACAACTGATAAAACATTGTATAATTGTAGAGAATTCAGATGCAAATTGTCGAAGGAAATGCTCCAGCCGTCTTCTTCTTTTTCTCTTATATATATATATATATGTTTAAGCTTCATAATGGACAAGCAAACAACTCCCACTTAAGCTCAAATTTTCAGATAAAAACAACTCCAAGTAGCAGCCAAAACAACCTAAAAACGGAAATCAAATCGCTCTAAACGCTTCAGTTCGAATCAAGAAAACATACAATATGAAAAAACACAAAAACTGAGAATAAGGTAAGTTGATGTAATTTGGGTTTTTTTTTTTTTTTTAAACCAAAGATTGAAACTGATTTCTGATGATCATAGGATCACACAACACAAAAACAAGCTTCAATTTCATCGGATTGGCTCCAGTAAGGTAATTTTCGAAAACCCTAGTTACACCTTGTTGATCCGAAAACCATGAATCATGTTGTTGTTTTGATGTTTTGAGTTGATATTTAAGTAGTAAAATATTGTAGAAACTCATAGGAATTGAATCATGACTGTGGAACGTCAGAATTCGGCCAAAATCGGCTAAGCTCATCGGGGAAGATGATGAATAGTACTTCCCTTGATGAGCACAGGAGGAACACGGGCGTGTTCCACCCCGTGTACCTCTCGGCATTCATTTATTTAAAAAAAATTAAAAACCGAAGTTAATTAAACTAAATTATATAATAATTAATATTATAAATATTTTTAGGACTGTTAATTTTTTTATTAATTATTTATTTTCTGTAAATATTAAGAGTATTATTACTTATTAGTAATATAATATTGAAATTTTTTAAAATTGAGTTTAAAAATGAAATTTTTTTCTATATTAATAAATATATAGTATTTAAGTAATGTATAATGAGATTATTGACATAAGTATTATGAATTAATCATATTAACTTTATCAAGAAAGGATTATTAGTGATATAAATCATTAATTATTAATTTAATTCAAGTTCATTAAACTTTACAACTATAATTGTTAATATTCTAATATCAATAAAAATACTTAAATTAATAATGTTTTTGAACTTATATTTCTTAAAAATTATTATATGTAATATTTATAATTGAAACTCAAAAGCTACGTTTAAAGCTATTTTAGTAATATTACTATTAATTTTAACTTTAATAGTAAGGATTTGTGAATTAGTGTTGATTTAAATTACAAGTATTTTTATTATGAAAATCATTATTATTATTATCATTAAACTTGTTATTATTTATTTATTATTCGGCCAAAAAGAGAATATTATTGATATTCCGAAAATAATTCTTAAATTTAGCAAATCTTTATGTTATTAAATTTATTATCATTATGGATGTATTTAATTAGTTTTACAAGAAAAATTATAAGTTTAGTAATTACTAAGTGTTTATATAAATGGATACTTATAAATAATTGGATAACAATGGAAATTTAAATAGTCCAAATTTATGAATATAGAGATATATTTACATCACGAGAAAATTTGTATCAAATAAATCGAAAGAAAACCGATAGCTCTAAACAAAATAAATAAATACAAGTTACTACAATAAATTAAATAAGGAACAAAGTAAACATAACATATCTAACCATGAAAATGAACTCAATAGATATCAAATTCTCGAATATTCGATTTATAGATATAAGTATCAAACAAAATCAAGACAAGTAACTTGAAAATTAATTATGAAACGATACTCGATTATCTTAAGATCTCCAAAGAACTAATATAGTAATAGAATGAAAACCCAGCAGCACGATAGGACACTTAGACACTCATAGGAGTTTAATCATATAGTTTTTGTGTCATTGATGAATATATTAATCATCTCAATAGGTGACTTGGGTACTTGTGAGAACTTTCCTGACGATTACTACGATTGATCAACATGAGCAGGTGAGTGACTTAGTCTTATTACATTGTTTGTGCTTGTAACTTAGAGAACTATAAATAAAAGATAATAAATTGAGTGTGTTATGTGGGTTTATAGGATTTGTTTGTTGTATGATACATTGATTGCCAAGTCACTCTAATAATAATGATAACAGTATTATGTATGATTACATTGTTTGTGTAACATGGTTGAATGTCAGTATGTTGGTTGATCACCTTCAATTTAATTGAAACTATTGGTACCATAAATGAAATTGTACATGCATTGCATATTTTGCATAAAGCAGCATTTGAGTATGTGGTAGCCTACTACGTGTTAGTATTTCGGATCTCTGGTAATGCTTGGTTTATCTAGGCAAGAAAGCTATTAGTTAATTGCAAGATTACCTTTGTTTTGTTGATACCATAGGAACTAACTGGTAAATGAAGGACGCCGCTTATGGTATTGCTTGGAAATGACCAACACTTAGTGGAGTTTCTCAAGCTAAAGCAGGAAATGAATGTTAAGACACAATAAATTCAAAGAGACGATTAAATTGAGCATTGTTGTTTCCTGAAAGTTTAGTCTCTCATAGGTAGGTAGGCCATAGATTGTGATCCTTCAATCCCGATGAGAGGGCGCAAATCTTCATCCTGTTTGAATTCCAGGTTATCCAGTCTTGTAATTGTACATATGTTTGATTGATACATTTCATATGATTGTTAAATAACTTGTGTGTGTTATGTGATAAGTTTTGGTTATTCACTAAACTCGTGGTTTAGCTCACACTCCAACAGTCCTTTCAAGTTCACCCTGCGACCTTGGCTCATTACTACCAGGAGCATGGTCCCAGTAAGAATTTAGAAGATGGAAGTTTAAGGAATAGTATAGGATAAGATATATTTTCTATCTTTTAGTTGCAAGTATCTTGCATTAGAAACTTTAGTTATGTATTTGAAGGATTTTATAGAAATGTTATGGTTTGTAATATTTTTATTGTTCACAAATTAGGTATGATAGTTATTTACTAATTTATGTCTAATATATATTTGGTATTCTTATCCAAGCAACTAAAAGATCCTGTTTATTGAAAATATGTCATTCTCAACAAGTAAACTAGTAATAGTATTCAAGTGTATCTTGTTTACTACTACTAGGGTACTCTTGGAGCGTGACAATGGTGACTCTTAATTCCTTACTCATATTCTCAATTGGGAATCCTACACATCTTGCTAGTCCAGCATTTATGAAAGAATGGGTTGCTCCCATATCAAATAAAGCATACGCATTCTGATATCTCACTTGAATTGTTCCTGTTTATCATTTATTAATTATATGTTATTTCTAATTCATACGAATATTTATTGTTCATCTAATCATGTTTGTGTTTGATACTACAACTCAAGAAAAGCAATTATGATACTATATAACTGCAATGAGATTATAGTCATCAGGATCGGCTTCTTCCCATATAGTTCCTCCATCGTCCTCTTCTAATTCCATAGCCTCAATTGGAATTCCATACATAGCATAGACCCTAGTTGTTGTAGTGGCTTTGTTGGCATTAGTATTCCCATTTTTGGATCCGATCACATCGACTACTCCTTTAGATTGGGAAGGACCAACAATTGTATTTACTCGTTGTGGACAATGAGTTGATATGTGTCCAACCTTTTTATAGATGAAACAGGTCGCACCATTCTTCTTTGGGCATGTAGAAACCACATGTCCACTTTCGCCAAAATAATAACATTTTTGCTATAGCTATAGGCAATTTCTTAGGTAATGAGCACCCTTACATTTCCAGCATGAGATATTACTTCTTTTGACATTTCTACTTTTCATATTTCCCACAGTTTTAAAGAATTTCTTTTTCTTAGGAACAAAACTCGTTCCTATCTCCTCATGAGTTCTTTTACCAAATGTCTACCCACATTTTCTATATCTTTTGACCTCATATTTCTTGGCACGCTCAATGATTCGTGCTTTTTCTACCATAGTTGCAAAATCTGCAATCTCAAACTTAGCTAGTCCTTGTACTTTAGCAGCAGATTCATTAGGGTTTATTGGTCCATTTTCTTGAATTTGAACTAGTATCGTATACCTTCCATTTCCTCTAGGGGAGGCATTGCTGGCGCCTCAGCTAGTGGTACGGCATGTGTTGCTTACATGTTTTGCAAAGCTTGCAAAATTAATACATTTTGTTGTTGAAGGTTTTGCAACACATCTTCTAGTCGGTTTTGGGCTGGTGTAGGAGCATTTGCTAGTGGATTTTCAGATATTCTCACATTTCTACTCCTATCTTCTCTTCTTAGTTTTCTATTAACACTAAACATGTTATTATATTAAAACATGAGTTACCTTTACTAAAAGACATCAAGAACAGTCATATATATCACACATGTATATACATAACCAAAACACACATAATATTATATAGTTAGTGCTTTATGTACATTCCAAAATTTTTACTAATCCTGTTCCTAATTTCTTCTAGTGATAACATCAAAAAGGTAGATATCCATCATCCAACGTGTCATACACTACATACATATACATATCGTCAAACGTTTATCAAAATATTACAACTCCCATGTCATTTATCAAAACAAGCACATCATGATTTAAAACTAGGTTTGACTCTATCGACTAAGGTACAACTGTCCCTTGCCTTTTTCTTGGGGGCCTAACTGAGGGTAATGGTCCTCCTCCTCGGAGCTACTATCAACAATATCAATTCTCCCCTCTCAATCCCCTGGTGGTGCCAAAGTCAGATATGTATCCATCATCTGGATACCTTTAGGAGCAGGCCTCTGCTCATCCATAACACTAAGTGATGGTACATCTCTCGCAATCCATCCACCATGAGTAGTCTCGATCCATCGTGTATAATTGTAATTAGAAACAAATTTCTCAGCTTTCATTCTTCTCTTTTTTCCTTCTTTCTCATCTATCAAGGCAGTTGTCACACTCTACATATAAATTGTAGTATGGATTGTTGCTTGTTTTCTCTTGCCAAGTGGCTTAAGGAAGCGTTTGGTCTCACTTTCCTCCTCTAGAATAATAGAGAGCCTGTCTAATAAAACATCTCTGGGAAAGCTACTTCTGACCACATGAGTTAGCATCCAATCATCATCATAAGCAGTATCATTTCGAACCAGAGCATGATCATATCTAATATCATGTGCATATACCCAGTCGCCACCAATAGGAATCCAAACTCTAAAATCTGGAAGATCAGGTCTCACAAATCTGGCTGATACTATGAAAGTTATATTATCTATCTCCAAGCCTCCACCTCTCTAAATAATCAGCCTCCCAAATTTGTAAATGATCTCCACTACTGTCCCATTGTTGAGGAAGGCTCTTTCCATCAGAAATAACTAATTTTACAACAAAGGTTGTAGACCTCTCATCTAGGTACTGAAAATTTCATCTAGGGTCTTTGTGATGCTTGACAATGCCAAGTCTTCTACTAAGACTCTAAGTCGGTGTCTATGATCTGTAAGTGTTTCTTCCTCCATCATACTAAAAATTTGCCATTTAATATGGAAAACAGTTGGATTAGTCTACACATAATAAAATTTGTATGATTAGTAATTACACAAATTATTATCCCTAGTTGTTCATTTGATACTACTTATGATTACTCAACTAATCTAAAGGGTTCTAATTGGATCTAATCTTATACTGTTATCACTACATTTAGCAATTTACTTTCTTATACACATTTATCTTTCTTATACCAGTAACCACGCTCTGATACCAACTTAAAACTGTCACACCCCGAGGGTACCCTAGTAGTAGTAAACAAGATACACTTGAATACTATTATTAGTTTGCCTTCTAAGAATGATATGTTTTCAATAAATAAGATCTTTTAGTTGTTTTGATAAGAAGGAAAAATTTATATAAGACATAAATTAGCAAATAATTGTCATCCAAAGTAGTGAATATCATAATAATAATATTACAGACCATAACTTTTCTAGAAAATCTCCAAATACATAGCTAAAGTTTCGAATGCTAACTACTTGTAACTAGAGATAGATATAAATATCTTAACTCGAACTAGTCCATAAGCTTTCAGCTTCTAAATTCTTATCGGGACCATGCTCCTAGAAGTGATGAGTCAAGGTCGCAGTGTAAACCTGAAAGGACTGTTAGAGTGCGAGTGAAATCATAAGCTCGGTGAATAACCAGAACTTTCCACATATCAAACAAGTTTATTAACAATCATATGAAATGCATCAATTAAGCATATGTACAAATACAAGCCTGGATAACCCAGAATCCAAAGATGGATGAAGATTTACACCCTCTCATCGAGGTTGAAGGAACACAATACTATGGCTTACCTACCTAAGAGAGACTAAGCTTTTAGCAAAATAACAATACTAACTTTAATTGTCTCTTTGAATTTATCATGTCTTTAACACTCATTTCTTGTTTTAGCTTTAGCAACTCTACTAAGTGTTAGTCATTTCAAGCAATACCATGAGCGGCATCCTTCATTTGCCATTTAGTTCTTATGGTATCAACAGAATAAAGGTAATTTTGTGATTAGCTCATAGGTTTCTTGCCTAGATAACCCAAGCATTACTAAAGATTCGAAATACTAACATGTAGTAGACTACTACTTACTCAAATACTATTTTATGCAAATCATGCAATGCATGTTCAATTTCTTTTATGGTACCAGTAGTTTTATTCAAGTTTAAGGTGATCCATCAATACATAGACAATCAACATATTATACAACCAATATAGTCTACAAAATTCCGTTATTATTGTTATTAGAGTGACTTAGAAATCAATACTTCATACAACAAACAATTCCCATAAACCCATACAACACACTCTGGTTATTATCTTTTATTATAGGTTCGCTAAGCTACAAGCACATACAATGTAATAAGACTGAGTTACTCACTTGTTTATATTGGCTAGTTATAATAAAAGTAAGAAAAATCTTCACAAGTACCAAAGTCACCTATTAAGATGATTAATATATTCATCAATATCACATAAACTATATGATTAAATTCCTATGAGTGTTTAAATGTCCTATATTGATATTGGGTCTTCGTCTATTACTATATTGGTCCTTTAATGATCATATGATAATCAAGTATTATTTAATATTTATTTTTATTTTTCTTGTCTTAATCTTGTTTGATACTTATATACATTCATTGGGTGTTCGAAAAATTGATATTTAATCAGCTTATATTTTTATAGCTATTATTATTTCTATTTTTATATTGTTCCTTATCTAACTCATTATAATAACTTGTATTTATTCATTACTGTTTAGTGTTATCGTGTTTCTCTTGATTTACTTGATATAATTTTCTTGTTATGTATAGATATCACTTTATTAAAAAATTTAGCTCATTTAAATTTCCATTATTATATGTATGTCTATATGTATATAAATCAATAAATACTTAATAATTACCATAATTCTATTTTTACTTGTAAAATATACTAAGTTCTTCTATAATGATAATAAAATTAGTAATATTATAAATACATCATAATGATAATAATATTATCCTCAAATACCATATTTTTAATAATATTGCAAATTGTAGTTTTAATCTCAATATTCAATAATTACAATTACTACAATAATAATAATAACAACATTCCTTATAATATAAAAATAAAGAAATAATAATAATAACATTAATAATATTAATTATAATAATAATTATTAAAATATTTAGTTTAAATAAATCAGTTTTTAAAAAATTATCTTTTTTATAAAAAAGGATGCTGAGAGGTCCACGGGGTAGAACACATCGGTGTTCCTCCCATGCTCATCTGGCAAAGACACTGTTCATCGTCTTCCCTAATGAGTTTGATCCATTTTCTTCCATTTTTCATGTGCATGAATCCTTTAAATCACTCATATGCTAATACATGATTGTTCTATACATATATCAACTCAAATCATCAAAACTCATCCTAAATCCATGATTTTTGAAATTAACGAGTGTAATTTAAGGTTTGTGAAATTTACCTTGTTGGGCTTGTTTGGTGTAATTCGAAGCTTGTTTCTGGTTGGGTAATGATCCTATGATCATCAAAAGTTAGTTTAAAACATTGTTTTTAACAAATAACAAGCCAAGATGAATCTACTTACCTTGTCTTCCTTTCTAAGCTTTAAGGGTTGTTTTAATGGAGTTTGATCTTTGTTTGAGTTGGTTTGGAGTTGTGTGTTGAGTGATTGTCATTTACTGGCTTAAGGAGAGTTTGTTAAGATCTTTTATGGTCGATTTGGTGTGTATAAATGAGTTTGTTTCCTTACATAGTAAGAGTTATATACACATATATAAGAGGAGGAGAGAAGATGGCTTATACACGAGAATTGCTCTAGATTTTTCTTCATTTGTGCACTGTTTCATCAAGTTGTTTTAGCTGCATTAATTAGTCATCTATTTGTCTCCATTGATTGGTGTGTGTGTGTATTTTGTTGACTCATTTGTGTATTATTTGGACCAAATTGGATGCATTTTGGTTGCAACTTTTTCAAGAAAGCCTCCACCATATTTTAGCTCAATTTGAAGAGAAAATCATTATTATATTTATTAGTAAATAATTATCTTAGTTTTAGGGTAGTTTCTTAAGTTAATCAGGTATAATTATGACAATTATTCAAGAGTTTTCTAAATTGTCATTGAGTTCACGTTTAGGTTTAAAGCTTACATGATTAATTATTTTTAAAAGAATTTTATCTCTCACGATTAGGGTTTTCTAAGGTTAATAGGTCAATTTTCATTTTAGGTTCCAATAGCTTAAGAATATGTTAACTAAAATAATGGTGTGATCCAAATATTTATTTGGAGTCTAGATTATTAGTAATACATCTGTTTATGTCTTTATTGTGTATTTATAATCATAGCGGTTTATCTTTAGGTTATTGTTTCCTAACTATAAGCATAATTGGTTATTTACTCTTTATTGCATTTAATATCTTAGCCAAGTTATCTTGATATCTTGAGTTTTTGATACCTACTATAAAATCTTATTAGTAGTCTTTAGTACTATCTAGAAATCTTTGTTTTATGGTCTAAATCTATATAAAGACTCATTACTACTCATAGCCCTATTCTAAAGTCTTTGTTGAGTGCAATGGTAACCATCTATTTTTCTATATTTATATATTTTTATCTATTTCTATTTGTATGACAATTTTCGAGGTTTGAAAATTTGGGTTCCTTTTAATTATATCTTGAGTTATCAGTTCAAGATATAGAATCTCATTTTTGGTATCAATTAAGGTCAAAAAAGTTTTTATTCAGGCTTTTAAATCATAAACAAGCTAAATTCAACTCATAGATCTATTCTTGGGTTTTTGTTGAGTTCTAGGTTTATTAGCTAATTCACATTTTCT
>JAMXBD010000625.1:600000-784505 GCA_024138025.1 Combretum micranthum | reverse complement strand
TGTACTTGTGAATAGTAGGGCAAGACATCTACTTTACCGGTTGGTAACGAAAACAGGGGAAAAGCTTAACTGTAATTTTTTATAGCCCGGAAAATTATAAAATTGATATTTTTCGAATCCTTACAAAATTACGGTTCTAATGATATTCCGGAACATTTTTCTGAGTTGTAGTCCGGGGCACGCTTTTCCGTAATTGAGCTCGAAAGGCCGGAATGAAAAATTCCCGAATTTAAGACTTTCAAAGGTCTAAAATATACTTTAGAACAATAATTCAACTTCATTTACTTTATAAAACTTTTTTATTATGAACCGAAGGAAAGCCGGATTTAGGGTTCCTAAGCCCTCTCACTTGACTCAAATGGACGGATTAGGGTTTCGCTTCCAATTCCTGGGGTTTCTTAACTACTAAGAATACCAAGGTTTACAGTGGCTACACTGGGCTTAATCCTAATGCACCACTAACAGTGTTTTCTAATCTAATGGTTGCTATTACCTCTATCGGATTCAACTCAATGGCATTATCTAATTTATATTCAATAACTTAAATTTTCATTTTTCTTAAGCATTTATTAATTAATACATGGAATATCTTTAATAGTGAAAATAGTTTGTATACTTAAATTCAAAAGGAAAATATGGTATAATTTCATGCATATTTATGAGCTTGTTTCAAATTGTGGAAATGGAGTTATTTTTCCCTAAGTTTGATAATTATTACCCTCAAATAAAGTAAAATTGCATAGAATTAGGGTCACATATGACATTTCATTTAATATGGCATGTATGTAGTATGTTAGAATTAAAGCTAGGCATAGGGTCATGGCCCACGGGTTGGCCCATTTAAAAGCAGACTAAATTAGCATGACCCATTTAACCCGCAGGCCAAAGTGGGATAGCCCATGATGGCTAGGCCAACCTATGGGCCAAACATTAAAAATAAAAAGAAAAAGAAGAAGAAGAGGAAATTTAAAGAATAGTAATAATATAATATCATATTAGTGATTGTTTATGGTATGTTATGGAAGAAGATATATTGATACATGCAATACAAACACTACAACATTTTTTAAAAATATATTTATTGATTCAAATAATATAATATCTAATAAATCATTTTAAAAAATTATTTTTACATATAAGTAATCAAATTAACACAAAAATTAATCATTAATATATAAAAACCTTAAAATAAGAAATATTCTAATTTTACATAAACTAATATAAAAATAAAAATCTAAAAATAAAAAAAAATTAAATTCATTTTGGCTCACAGGCCAAAGCAGGCTAAGTCCATGCCTAGAAATTTTGACTCATTTAAAAGCGGGTCAAAATGGCATGGCCCATTTAACATGTAGACCAAGCTTGCTGGCCCAGTCCAACCTAGCTTACCTTTGCCTATTATAGTTAGAATATACTTGAAATGGAATTGCAATTCTAAATTCTAATACCATTTTTTTTTTTAGATGTATTTTTTAAAGGAATTACGTAAGATTTCAATTTATATATTTATTAGGAGAAATTGTAATTTTATTCCAACTAATGAAATGTAAATTACATTTTTAACCATATTAATATTATTTATAAATATATATGTTGTATTATATATTTTACATAATACATCGTTAAATATATTGTATATTTAATAATATTGAACAAGCAATCTTTTACTCGTTTCAAAAAATACAAAATAGGCTTTTAATTCTTCAGCATAAAAGATAAGTTTTTAATACTTTGCACATCTCGTTAACACATTAATTATTTTTTCTATAAATCTTTTCCTAAAATAATATAACAATTTTTCATAAATCATGATGTCCTTTATTATTATTTTCAAAATCTTTTTTGCATGTCGTCCTATTTTATTTCATTGATTTTGAAACCTTTCTAAAAATATACAAAAGATTTTGATAAATTTTAATAATCCTTATTATTATTATTTTAAAAATTTTTATAGTATGTTTTCCTATTTTATTAATTTGTAAATTTTTCCTAAAACTAGTAAACGTGCATCAAATTATAATAAAGTGGATAATAGAGTTTAAAACTTGCATAATCACTTAATTGGTATAACAAAAATCTAAATACATAAAAGGGGCGAATATTATAAATAAACATGGAAATTAATGCAAAAAGTGATTTTGTTAATTAATGTTATAGATTTATTAAGAATATGTATACTTGAAATTCGCATTGAAAAATATTTTTAGGATAGGATAATATGTATGTCTGAAATTATTAAATATATATATATATATTGATATAATGATAAGTGTCTTTAAATACTTTTAAAGGGGATTTGAACCGAACCACATTTGAAGCAATTTAGTTCAAATCCTTGAACCATTAAACACGGTTCTATTCATGAAGAGTTTAAACTGAACTGTTTCAAATATGGTTTGGTTCAGTTTGACCCTTGAACCAAACCAAACTAAGCTATGAACGTACTTACTCTTTAACATTGGTGTTCTATGAACAACTTATCCTATTAATTTGCATGCTACATACATAAATTATCAAGTTTTTCATTCATTTATCTATTTATTAATCAAAGGGAAGAAAATAGAAACAACAAGCACAACTAACAATGTGCTTCGATCCACTTTGAAAAGTGGAAATGGACGAAAACCAATGGAAAATGAAAGAAAAATTATGTTTGGCAATTTAAGTGAAAGTGGAAAACTATAGAAAAGAAGAGAAATGAGTGAATTGCGATAACATTACTATACTTTTATTCATATAAAGAAGCTCATTGTGTCTTAGACTTGAGTTTTAGTATATGAATATGTATGAGAAAACTTATCAAACATAGATTTTAATTATAGATTTAAACTAATTATTTTGTATATTTTCCCATTTGTTACTCTAAGGTTTCGAAAGGTATCACAATGATGCCTATCCTTCTTGTTTTTGCATTCTTAATTATTATTTCAAGTTTAATTTTATTTCTTCAAGTCTTAGTGATTAACTTAATTTAAGTTCATTACTCTACTTTTTAGTTAAAGCATATATAGTTATATTTAGTTTCATTTTGCTTATCTTGAGTTTTATTTTAAGTATGTAACTTTAGTTAATTTGATTATACCAACTAATATTTCTATGATTTACAACAATCTACACTTTATATCCTATAAGTGTCGAATTTCATACTTAGGGTTTTCGGGATTATTTCTAAGTTCAATTTCTCAATAATTTTTATATAATCTTGATTTTCTAATTTGTACTTAAATTACTTAAGTTTAATATCATACGTATAGGATTTTAATAGATAAACTTAATATGATTTAAGTATTATATAGATAAAAGTTAATTTAGCTTTGGATATGTAGATAAACTCAATAACAAGCCTATATGGACATATGGAGATTTTAACACATATAAAAGAATAAGATTCCTAAAACAAAAATTACGTAATTTAAGTACAAATTAGAAAATCAAGATTATATAAAAATTGTGATTGAGAAATTAAACTTAAGATATAATCCCGAAACCCTAAGTATGAAATTCGAAACTTATAGGATATAAAGTGTAGATTGTTGTAAATTGTAGAAATATTAGTTGGTACTTAAAATAAAACTCAAGATAAGCAAATGAAAATAAATATAAATACATATGCTTTAACTAAAAAGTAGAGTAATGAGCTTAATTAAGTTTAATAACTAAAACTTGAAGAAATAAAATTAAATTTGAAATAATAATTAAGAATACCAAATAAGAAAAATAGGCATTATTGTGATACTTTCGATCCTTAAGAGTAACAAAAGGGAAAATATACAAAGTAATTATTTTAAATCGATAATTAAAATCTATGTTCGATAAGTTTTCTCATACATATTCATATACTAAAACTCGAGTCTAAGACACAATAGGCTTTTTTATATGAATAAAAGTATAATAAGTACTTGTTATGCAATTCTCAGGGGATACAGGTCCATCTTCGGGTTTTTCTTGTAGATGTCTATGACAATTGAGCAAGGGTAGACATGTGAGTATATTTCGAGGACTTCATATCTGGTTGTACTTGTAGGTTTAGAGTATGATATTCTGTTAATATAAATTAATGATTCATGTGTGGGGTTAGGAAATTTATGTTTGTGGTTGCTCGTGTTTGTTATCTATATTGAAAATACTATACATTATTCTAAACATCAAGTATTGAGTGTTGCTTAATCATTTTGATTTTTGTGAATGTTGATAATTGTCTGATCGTCAAATAAATGGACTTAATAATTATTGGTGAGATAATTACAAAATTGAGTATGCATTGCACGATTGTATGTAGAAGGCCATCACCACTACACTTTGACACGGATGAGCCATACTGTTCAGTGAGGATGGTGAACATGGAGGACCAAAGTGGTATATGCCTAGTGTATACCATGAGTTTTTTTCTAGGGGAATGAGAACTAAGTCATCTTGGGAAGATGACCCATCTCCTAAGATCACATCGGGTCATTGTTATGAATATCTTACTTCAATGGGATGTTGTTATATGTATATTATTTTCTATATATGAAAAATTCCTTGAATAAATTTGATTCTCGAAGTTAGCAGTCAGGTATAATGTGGACGTACCCTAACCCAAGATTCGAAGGGTGTAAATCCGAATATATATATGGCTACCGATTAGCCATATACATTTGTTCATTTGTTTGTCTGCATTGTATATGCTTGTTTAATAACTTGTTTGTTTTTGCTTGAACGGTATGGAGCAAAGGTATACTTCACTTAGCTGGTTGTAGCTGACTCCCTAGTAGTTTCTTTTTGCTGGTAAATTGAAAACTGGGAAGAGATAGGATTTTAGTGCAGAGCGCACCAAGGATCAAGTTTCACAAGATAGGTAGATGACTGTAAATTTAGAGGAATAAACCTAGTTGAGAGATAAAAACTTAAAATGTAGTTTTCTCTCTCAATTAGACTTAGTTGATTTTTGTTAAACCTAAGTTTACCTTATCTTATTGTTTAGTAGGACATCCGATTCTCTTGGTCTTGTGATATGTGGAAGTTTCGATATCCAATAAATTATTTTCATAATAAATTTATATATGCACAATACAATGATAGGAGAATTAATTAGAGTCTTATAAACTCTGACTTACAAGGCGATCTTTATGTTGCGAGTGCACACCTGATATGACGATTTAGGGCAATCTTACTAGGCCCTATAGGATCGCTACAAATTTTTAGTTAAATAATATGATGTGATGGTATAATCAATGAAATACCCAAAACTCTCACCTAGTTAATTAGAAATGGTTTAATTGAATTATAGAAAAGAAATAGACAAATTAAGATAATTAAATTACTAAATAGGTTAAATGGAGATTAGTGATTTTAAATATTCTTTTTTTTATATTTATTCTTCCTTTAAATCGATTTGATAATCAATCTATTTAATTTATTTTATAAAATTCTTTTTCTGAATCAAATCCTTTTGTATCTAATTCAAATTCTTAAATTCCTAAACAAATATTTTTTAAAAATGTTTAGTGAAGTACTAAACCTTCAAATTTTAGTTAACTTTCATATTACTAAATCTTTGTAATTTTTGAAATCAAATATTTGTTTAAAAATATCAGTTTTTAACTAGAATCCAGATTAAATATCAAATTTTCATTTTTTAGCTTTTGAAATGTGTTTTTATAACTAGTCATAAATTTCTAATATATATATTCTCAAAATTATTTTCTAATTATTTATGGTCCTAAAAATAATTATTAGAAAGATTTAAATTTAATACCTTATTTTATAAATATCCTTTAAAATTTTTCTTTATCCTTATCTCTTTCTCTCTCTTTACAATTATGTGGCTGCTCCTTTTTCTCTTTCTCTCCATCGGTTTCTTCTTCTTCTTTTTCTTTCACTTTATCTTCAAAATCAAGCGCACAAATCTCCATTAAAATAAGAATTTATAAGGAATCAAGCTAGGAAAGAAGAGTAGAGAAGGAAAACAAGTTTGAAGTATAAAGAGAACTCAAGACTGCATGTGTTCCTAAAGGAGATAAATGTAATTTCTTTGTTAACTTCATTGTTTATTTTTGTAATTGGTAAATTGATTTGAACTAAATAAGTTAAAAGTGTTGTTTATATATGTATTTATTGGATTTATGGTTGATAGGAGTTGGGATTGTGATGAAGAATGATTAATAGTGAAGTTGGGGTTTGTTGGAATGATTTGATGTTTGATGTATATGATGAGGGAAATTTATGCTTTTGATGTTGTTTGAAGTGTATAATATGTTATATGAAGTTTTTATATGTTTAAGTTATATTAGAACATGTAAAAGTTGATATATTATATAAAGGAAACATGAACAAATGGATTGCTGTAAAAAAAATTTTCCCAGATCAGCCCTACCTGGTGCACGGGCGTGGACGAGCTTGTGCTGATTAAAATAAGCTTTCGGATCACTTTTTCAACCTCTATCCCTCCTTGTACACGGGAGTGTATGTGGTCGTGCAGGTCATAAAACCTTAAAAAAAAAACTCTCTCAGGTCACTTTTTAGTGGCCTACACGGCTCCGAGTACGGCCATGTATCAGGTCGTGTATTTTCCCTGTTTCGCAGCTTGATCGTATTTTGGCCATAACTTTTTATCCAACCTCCAATTGAGGTGATTTAAGTTGCGTTGGAAAGCTTGAAAAGAGATCTACAATTTACATGTTTTGAGTCCTTACAAATTCGAAAAGTATCGATGCTTAAATTTTAGTTCTTTCTAGTTGTTGTGTTTTCCTAAATAAAGTCAAAACTTGTTTTTGCTTTCTAAATATTTGTTGTTAAGTCTAAATGAATCTTTTTAAGTTAAAATGAGATAGGTATATGATATTTGATGTGTTATGTGATTTAATTGATATAATTAAGCATGAATTAAGTGGATTTATAGATTTAATAAATAGTTGAATTAAATATAGAAGTTAGATATAAAATGAACTTAGCTAACAAACTTAAGTTTAACTTGATTAAATAGACTTGAATGAGTTAAATGAATTAGATTGAGCTAGTTTGACCATTCTTGACTTAGTTTTTGAATTAAATGATTAAGGTTAATTAAATTGGCTAAATTTAAGTTAATGTAAGCTGAAGTTAACATGAATCCTACATGGGTAATGAATTAGTAATAAATATAAGTACAACTTGACTAAATAAACTTTACTAAGCGAAAATGAGTTAGATTGTTTAAGTTTAATCAACTTGACTCAGTAAATGACTTAAATGACTAATTCTAATCAATTTGGCTAAGATTAAGTAAAAATGAGTTTAATATCTAAAAATTGGACTAGATTGACATGTTAGAGAGATCTTTGAATATAATGAGGAGTATCTTGTTTTAAATGTTTGTTTGCTTTAGATATTAATGTTTTTGTATATGAGTTCTTTGTTAAAGTCCTTGTAATAAGATATGATAAATGAAGTGAAAAGACATACTTTGACAGACAAAAAAGAACTGTCTGTATTTTGGCAGGGAGATATTCACAACCATAGCAGGGTTCCTATTTAGTGTCTGATTACATAGGGCTTTAATAAAATAAGTTTGAGATAAGTGGATTAGTAGTTTAAGTTTTTATATGAGTTTAATTTCTTGAATCAGTGATGGAGATCTGATTCATCTTTTGAGACAGACTTTTGAAATACCTTCTAAGGCTTTGTTTGGATTTCATATTCAAGGTACACAGTAACTTACATGTTGAATGTTAAGATATGCATCTAAAATGGATTAAGAAATTTAACTCAGCTTAATAATTGATGAGTGTTGGTTGTCTATTATGCTATTGAATATGGTTCGGGGAGTGGTACCTTGTCATGATGCAATAACACGGTAGTTTTAGGTGCTTAGGTCACCCCTGTCATGATGCAATGACTTTCATAAGTAGTACGATGGGTAGTCGATGGGTTATTGGTATCGGTATAACGTTTGCTTATTCTTAAGATGAAATAATTTGATTTAGTTCAATGTTTATGGGAACACTTGAGCTAGGTGATATTATGTATTAAGTTAAGTGAAGATGAAAAATGGCTAAGAACTCTAGATGAGACTATTTTTCGTTTTAGATATATTATCTAGGAGATATAAGTCCCGAACAACTTATATCAACCCCTAAGCATCGAGGTCATTACTCAGGAACCCCCAAATATCCTTGTTGTTTAGAGTTTGAATACTCCAGTAATGTTTGGCTAATTAAAGATTATATAATAACTTGTTGATATTGCGTTGCATTTAGTTAGGCTCATGTACCAGTTCGTGTGTGATTGTGTTACTGTTTACTGGGTTTTGACTCATTATTGTTATTATTGTTCTTTTTACAAGTGTTGCTTGTTGTTGATGAAGTTGAGTTGAGTTGATGTTGATGTTTGATGATGGTGTTGATGTTGTGGTATTGTCTTGGGTTTGGATGCTTTGGATGATGCGGGAAGTAATAGTGGATAAGTGCTTGAGTTAGAAGCGTGATTTATTTCAGTTGTTTTATATCTTCTTTCTATTTTAAGAGCTAGATTTATATTTTAAGTTGTAATATTTCTTAAAAGAGGCTTATTGGTGCCCATGTTTTGTAATTAAGCTTTTGTAAAGCTTTGTTTAAGTGAAAGTTCTTCCACTTGAGTGAGTAGAAGTTTTGAAATATTTTTATTTAAAAATTGTTTTATAGAATTGACTTTCCGCCGCTAAATCCAGTTATTTGAAAATCTAATTAAACGATTTCATAACCTAAAATTGAATAGAAATGTTCAACACAAACAAAATCTTTTACAGAAAGCCTTAGCCTATAATACTTTAGATATTATACGTAGCGGTAGTGCCTTAAATTATTTAATTAATCAAATTGAATTCTTGGGGCATTACAATTAATATAATAAAGAAACATGGAACAATATTATCATGCATGTTATGTTTATTTTAAGTTATCAAGGAACATATATGGGCTAACTAGCTAGGAGAATGTTAGAATTTATGGCTAATTTTATTAATAAGAGTCATGACCTTTAATTTAGTTGACATGACTTTTCATGGTAGGATACGTTAACAGTTCATGAAGAAATATTATCCTTCCCTATTTTTTTTATATAAGTGAAAACTAAAAGACAATGAGATATTCACATTTCACAATTACTCCATCAAATTAAAAAGGTTAAGACAAAGAAATTATACTCACTTGGAGAAATAAGGTTGAATTGGGAGGATAAGGTGTTTTTTAAAGAAATAAGTATTTGTTTTCCAAAATTCAAGGATAATTTTATAGTCATAGATAAATGTATTAATCTTATCCATTTTATTTTGTGACGATTTTGATGCTTGAAGATT
Organism: Combretum micranthum; assembly: GCA_024138025.1. Taxonomy (NCBI): domain Eukaryota; kingdom Viridiplantae; phylum Streptophyta; class Magnoliopsida; order Myrtales; family Combretaceae; genus Combretum; species Combretum micranthum. Next base: position 775,213 of record JAMXBD010000625.1, on the reverse strand, counting down.
CAGGAAAATGACTTTACGAATTACATCTCATGAAAATTATGAAATTAACTTTCATATACGTGTTGAACCAAGGGAGATTAAAATCTTATTTTGATGAGGAAATGCATTGAATAAATGCTCAATGACTTAGTTAAGTTGAACTTAATAAAGAAATTATATTTGTAATGTGTTAATATGTAATTATGTATTTTTTTTATTTTGTGTTCTGTGTTTAATAGAATTGTGCAGGTCAAGATTACACTGGCTCGCTAGTACAATTTTTTCTTAAGCAAAGACATTCTGGTGCAACTAAAGTATAGGCATTTTGTAGGCAGTAGGATTTGGACTGCCACACCAGTATGATCAAAATTAGCCACTTGAGTGCATTTTTTATTCAACTGCTGGAGAAGTTTTTTTTAGGGTAACGGTTGGTTTTTTGGTGTGCTTATAACTAGAAGTGTTTGTTTTTATGCAAGAGAATAAGGCTTTTTTATTAATGTCAAAACTCTCTCAATTTGTATTGGTATTAGTTAAATGAAAATGTGAATAGTGCTATAGTAAGATTTGTGAGTAAATATTGTAAGGCACTATTCACCCATTTGTTTGTCTTTTGTTTGTATGTTTTAGTAAAGTCCTCATGTGCTTGAGACGTAAATAAAGTCTTCATATGTTGAGGCAATTGAATGAAGTCCTCTTTGTAAGGCATTTGTTGAAGTTTTCTTGTTAAGGCATTGTTTGAATTGAATTGATGATGTGAAGTTCTCCTTGACTAAGGCATTTTGTGGATCGTGGAGACTAGGTAGTAGGTCGAACTGCACATCAAATACGGTACAACCTATCCTTCTCTTATCTCTTTATTATTATTATTATTGAAATTGCATGAATTGGCATAAATTAGTAAAAAAAGTGTCGAAACATGGCTTACCTATTAGACATGCCTAGTCTCCAACCATGTATAACATATAAGTATTATACGTAAAGTTGTCTGAAAAGGTAATGTTTATGATGACTACTTGTTTAAACCTGAAATAACTTCATAAAACTTTCATATAAACTATTCAACACATGAATAGATCATCTTTTAAAAAAACTTGGAATGACTTTAGTGTCAAACAAGTGAAAATTCAAAAGATTATAAAATTTGCTCCAAAAAAGAAAGAAACTTTAAAAGAAAAACTTAAAATCTTATATTACAAACAAAGGCTTAACTAACGAGCCTAAAAAAAATTACATTTTATTTCCATTTGTCTTTTAGAAAAATTGATTAAAACATTCTTGCTTGCACATGGGTCCCTAGCTAAACCATTCATTAATAAAAGGTTCCTAACTAGCCTCATACCTTAAATTATCATAGTAATCATCATCAACAACACCTATAAAGTAACAACATGAGCTAAAGGCCCAATACATAGTACCACAAACAAATGTGAAGTGACAAGCACACTTTAACTAATGCAATGTGGCACCCAAAAGTTTGATTATCTTTTATTAAGTAAACAAATCAACACTGGAGTATTTAAACTTCGATTGCATTCCAAGGAATCTAGGAGTTCTGAGTAACAGTAGTTGCTTAGGAGGCTGATACAGACAACCCCAATACCTATATCTCCTATATCTAACTAAAAAAGAGAAGTAGCATCCTTTAGGGTTCACAACTATTTCTCATCTTAATCCATAATATCACTTAGTTCAACCGGTCCCATAAAAATGAACCAAATCATATTATTTCCTCTTAAAAATAAGCAAACATTACGTCAACTTCGTTAGCCCTATCAACTACCCACTAAGCCACTTATAAGCATCATTGCATCAGGACTAGGGCGGCCTAAGCACCTAACTTTCATGTTAACCTCATTAATAGGGTTGCCACTCCTCGATCGGATTCAACAACATACGCATATAAAATTCAAACACATTTAGGTCATCTTTGATATTACTTTATTCAAGTATGCCTAACTTAACAAACATCAATCTAGCTATTGCATACTTGTACGAAACATTATACTAGGCAAATGATCAATAAATGAATTCAAATTGATAGGAGAATCTGCAAACAAATAAATTCCATTTGTATAACTTTCAATATTAAAACATCAACATTAAGTTCTTTACCTAATAGAAAACTTAAAGAAAATTCATATTAAATTATTTATTATTCATATACACATAAATATAATACATTCCTTTATTTTAAATTTTGAAAATTTGATTAAATAATTATTTTTTTAAAGGGTACATGGCTAGATACACGGCCGTGTATACCCATGTGTTTCCTTTACAAAAGAAACATAGTGAAAACAATCCTTTAGCTTTGTGTTTTGTAAACTTAGTTTGAGAGAAACACGAGGTTAGACTATGTTTCACCCGTGTTTTCCTTTGAAATGAGAAATATGCCCAAAAACATTCGACGTGTATCATGTCTCATTTTACATATACAAAAATCCTCAATGATCAATGAAAAGCATGGTGGATAGGCTTATACCATGGTTCAATTTAATCAAATACATTTCATAAACAGTGAGAAGCATGGTGTGCTGCATGGAATTGTGTTTCACCCATGCTGTCACAATTTCCTCTTTGTCCCAAGCACAATGAGAAGCACGGTTAGAAACACTTGCTTGGTTCTACATGTGTTTTTTTGTGAAAACTTGATTTTCAAAATTAGTGAGTTACACGACTTAAGCACTACCCCATGTTTCCAATTCAAAAACAGAACATGCATTTTTCAAAACTTAACATCAAATTTCTCACTCTTACAAGCTTACATACACTTAATACATATTCTTATCAACTTTCAACATGCATAAACTCTACATTCCCAACTTTAAACAACTTCCTAATCAAAATATGAACACTTCACAAGCATCACCAATTCACTCATCAACTCAAACCAACTTCAACACACACATCATCTTATCTATCACCACTTCCAGGATCTAAATAACTCTATGGACTAACTTAGATTACCAAACTAAACAACTCATATAGAAAACGTTAAAATAGATATTTCATTTTCATGAAAGAAATAAATGAATAAATAATCACATAAACATGTAACTCATTACCTCATATAGCTTTAACTTGAATACTAGGTCTTGATATAAGCTTTGGGTGGATCGTTTGTGAAAAATAAAGAAGAAAACTGGGATTTGTTGTTGTTGTTGGAATTGTCGGTTTTGGTTTGTCTTTAAGGTCTATTTTAGGCTGTGATTTTTGCTAAAAGTTTTTTGTAATTATCTTACCTCTACTTTTGACTTTTAGGGTAACAAAATAGGAGAAAATAAAAAGGCTTTAGGCTTAGATTTAAGTTTTGGGCTTAGGTTTAAAGCTTCAAAATCTGCTAGGCTTGAATTTGAAGTTTAGGTTAGTTTTTGTTGAAAATCTTGTGCTCAACTTACATAAAACATATAATACAATACGATACAAATACCAAATCACACTAACACATTCAATTCATTAATTAAATGTATTCACAATTATTTTCACATGTCATAAATATATATATATATAAATATAATAAATAAATACAATTTATGCACAACACATTCACACTAATCATACAAGTCATATATATATATATATATATATTAAGCATGGATGTTAGGCTATTTCATTCTTTTCTTTAAGAAGTTTCGCCCTTAAAACTTGTCTTACCTTACTGATTGAATAACTCTAGATTTTTTTGTTTCATATCATTTTCAACTTCTTCAGTCGCTTCTCTTTTGTTTGTTTACTCTACTAAACTTTAATAAAAGGAATCATTTTCTATCTAAATACTTTATCCATCTTTTCTAGAATCTTGATAGGCTTTTCCACTGTGCTCAAAGTTGGTTAGATTTCTAGTTGGTGTACACTGATGATAGTATTGATTTGATATGCATTTCCTTAATTGAGACACATGAAAGAGATTATGTACACCTGATAAACTTAGAGGTAATACTAATCCATCCCTTAATGGTCTAATCTTCTCTAGAATCTCATATGGACTAATATATCTTGGATTCAATTTTTCTTTAACTTTTAATCAATCACATTTTGTTAGAGATATCTTAAGAAATACGTGATCACCAATATCAAACCATTAGCCTTCTTCTCATATCCGCATAACTTTTATATCTATTTTGTGCTACTTTCATTCTTTCTTAACCATTTGTATCTTATTTATTGCCTGTTGTACCAAATCCGGACCAAGAATAGTTTGCTCACCTACCTCATCCCAATGCAAAGGAGATTTACATTTCCTTCCATATAGAGCTTCATAGGGAGCTATTTGTATTATTGCTTGATAACTGTTGTTATAAGTGAACTTAATCAACATAAATGATCATCCCAACGATTTCCAAAGTCTAAAGCACACCTTGAGGATATCTACTAGAATCTGAATGGTTCTTTCAGATTGTCCATCAGCCTGTTGATGAAAAGTGGTTCTAAACTGAAGCTGAGTGCCAAGTGCTTCATGTAGACTTTTCGAAAATTGACTTACAAATGTCGTATATCTATCCAATGTAATAGTCATAGGTATTCCATGAAGTCTCATTATTTCTCTACTGTAGATCTTTGTCATCTTTTTTAAAGAGCAACCAACTCTTAATGGAATATATAAAATGTGTCGACTAAGTCCGTCTATAATTACCCATACCACTTCATTCTTAACCAAAGTCTTTGGTAAAGCTTTCATGAAATCTATTGTGATATCATTCCATTTCCATTCTAGAATTGATGCCTCTGGTGTTCAATGTTGATTTGTTGATAAGTCAAACACTTAGACCAAAATTTGCGATGTCTCTTTTCATACCTTCTCACCAATAATGCTTCTTTAAATCCTTATACACTTTAGTATTACCCGGATGTATATAGTAAGCTATCATGTGTGCTTCCTTCATCACTTCTTTTCTTAAATCATTTATCTTAGGCACCCATAACCGGTTTCTATATCTAATGTAACCATGGTCGTCAATTCTCAATTTCTTTCTTTTTCCATTTCTTATAGCACTTGTTAACTTTTCTCCTTCTAAGTCTTTCTTTTGGCCTTGTTTGATCTGTTCAAGAATAGAGGGTCATAGACTTAAACTTGCAAGCATCGCTTCTACCCTCTTGAAAGTTATGCCAACATCAAGTTGTTGGAGTTCTTTTAAAATTTCCTTTTGACTAGTGATCATGGTTGCCATATTTGTCATGCCCCAAAGGATATCTTAAATGTAACAATCCGCCACACTTAATATTGAAGTTAAGTATGAAAACCTTAGTCATTCCTATAAGCTTCGATATTAGATGTAAGACATGCTCTTACAATATTTAAAGTACCATACTTTGAAATATGAAGCTTAAGAAGATACAATAATAAATTAAGAAATGGAATTCATAATATTCATTCATTCATAATAATTATCTTACAAGCCTTAGGGGCATTATCTTGTGAAAAATATGCTAAAGCCTATTACAAGAAAGTCTATCTAAAGTAATGCTAAACTTCATCTAAAATTTCATAACTTTACTGCAAGGTCCCCGTCGCTTCAACCACAAATAGTTAAATTGCAAGAGATATCTATAGGGGTATAAGATAACACGCTTCGTGAGAATTATTTCATAAGTAAACAACTTAAGTAGCAAAATTCAAACAAGTTATTTAAGTATTCAAGTGAAATGCAATATACACATGAGCAAGCAAGGCATATGCATATAGTTTTTCAAGAACTATATGTTGAATGGATTTACGCTCTCCATTCGGAGTTTGGTGATAATAAGTAATCTCAAAACGAGTCATCTTAGTTAAGTTATGCTTTCTATCATTACCGCCAAGCATATTAAATCTACTCGTGTTGAGCCATACTTTTAGATTACAGCCAAGCATTGTTTTAAATTCCTTGTCTCTAAGCATTACTTTCAACCGTGTTACTATCCTTTCACCCAAGGATAATAACCCCATGTAATATAACTCACTACATGGTCTGCATGAATCAATTTATTTGAGATATCATAGTATTATTAATTTCAATTTTAGGTGGTCATAGAATTTCAGACATATCAAATTCTATACTAAGACAACCAATTCTTTACAATCAATTCCTGCCTTGATATTCTTAGTGCGCTTTCATACAACTTTACATACATAGCATTTGTCTTTCCTCTAATGCATCTATACTACAAGCACAATGAAGTACACAAGTTAAGGAATTAAACTCACATTACCATGGTGATACTTTTCTAAATGGAAGAGTCAATCGAACAATCCACTTAGTCAAAATAGTCCTTGGGATATGGATATTCTTCCTCGGGATCACCTAGTCAAGAAAAATACCCATAATGATTATTTTTCGATAACTCTCTTGAAATTTGACAAAACTATATCACAAGAACGTCAAAATTCGTGTGGAAGATAATTCCAACTTAAAATAGCCATAACTTTGTCATTTTAACTCGGAATTGCGCATATAATATACCGTTTTCTACCTATTTGAAAATATCTATCCATTTCTAAATCTATTTTCATCAAACTAGGTCATATGAGCTCTAAAATAGTGGCAATCAGATTCACCACGAAATTTCCCATCCCAAAAGTAATTGATTCAATCATCAAATCATCAAAAAATTGCTTTGATAAATACTTAGTTATCTATATAGTTGAGAAATTCCTTTTGATAGATGTATAGCTCATATTTCATTCATGTTCAAGGATTTGTTGTCCAAACAAAATTTTTTAGTAAAAATAATACTAGTTAGAAGTTCGGAAAAATCATAGTTTACAAGAAATCCTTTTTTGTAAATTCTTTAAAAATGAATATTTTGATTCTTTTGTTTTTGATATATACAAGTAAATAAACTATAACGAAGGGTAAAAAGGTAAATTTATGTTGTTTAAATGGATATTTTTGTCCTTGACTAGGTAGATTTGAGCTCGGGAAAGTTGTACGCGAGATATTTAATGAAAGGACTTACGTTGATGTCAAAGCTGCCAACTTTGACTTGAAGGCCGTAAGCCTATATGTAAAAGTCCACGGCGTGAAGCTTTAAGATATTTTGAAAAAAAAAATTGTTGAAAGCCTACAAGAAGGCTGCTGGCGTAAGGACATAAGTCGCCAACGTTGGATTAAAGGCCGCCAGCGTAAATGCCAACTTTCTTACCCGAAATGCTTTGTATAAATAGAACTTAAGGGTTTATATTTTTCAATAGTCCTTTTCTCCTTTGTCGTCCAGAGAGTGTTTTTAGGGTTCTTAAATGTTCTTGGAAGAGAGAATCACGTGGAGATCGGATTTGGATCAAAGTGTAAGTAATTCCGCCTTCATCTATCAAGTTCTTTACATATCAATCCGTCGCTTAGGGTTTTCTTTGGATTTTGAAGGGGATTTTTCTTAGAAACCCTAGTTTTGGATCAAGATCTAATCTTTCAAGAAATCAAGCAAGGATCAAGATTCAAATCAAGTAAATTATGTCTTTTTAATCGTAGATTTAAGCAAAGGAACAATTAGCAATGTATCATGTCTATTCTTGTTGGTTTATCTATCTAGGGTTTTGGAGAAAGTTTTCTTTTTGGAGTTTCAGTTCTATTATATTTGAGGAAACCTAGGATATGGAATCAGAGGAAATCTAAGGTAAATTCTTATCCTATAAAACATAGATTAAATAAAAGAATCGATTATGCGATGAATTATCTGATATTGCTGAAATTATAAATTAGGGTTTTGTGAAGAAAAGTCATTCTTGTTATGAGATTTTGTGGAGTTTGAATAAGGAAGAAGTTGCAGTTGAGGAGTTATTGAAAGGTTAGAGTTTTTGGGACTTTGATATGATAGGAATTGTTTTATAATTATGATGTTTAATATGATTTTGTTCATATGTGAATTATCAGGAGATTTGAGGATTGAGTTTGTTATTGTCGAGCTTGAATTTCGCTCCTTTTCTCCTAAAGGTCCCGATCCATATCAAACCCGACCCTTTGATATAAACCACTCGACAAGGATCTAGTAGGGTTTTCGTAAAAAGCCTGGTTTTCTGAAAAATATTTTAATTGGAGTCCCACCGGCTAAAGCCCGAAAAAGGTGAACCAAAAAACCAAATGGGTGGTTTGGTTTCTAGTTCGGCTACTAGTGTGTGGGAAAACCAAAAATTGATGAGTCCAGGGGCTGCTACTTTAAAACCTAAACGGTTATCTAAGCTTGGATGGGCTTTAAAAATCTTGAATTATATAGGCCAAAGAGGTAATTTTGGATTTTTTAAATTTTTCAATTTTTTTATTTGTTTATAAAAATGAATTTATTTGTTTACAAGAATATATATTTTTTTGTTTTTGTTTTAAAAAGGATCCTAAAAGTTTTTTATTTTTGTGACCGCCCCATAGGTGCCTATGTATCCACTAGTCGGAATCAGGTCCTCGTAGTTTGTTTTGATTTTATAAAATTTTTAATTTGTTTATATTTTTTAATTTTGGAAATCCGCCAAGTTTAAGCATTGAATCAATTTTTATTTTGGAAATTCCTAAAGAGATCTAATTTTTATGTTTTTGTTTTTTGAAAATTCCTAAAATACTAATTTTGGAAAAAACCTGTTTATTGTTTTTGTTAATTTAGAAAATAACTAGATGATATAATTATATAAAGCTAGGAAAACATTTTTTCTTTCTTATAATATTATGCTAAATATATATATATATAGAAAAAAATTATTTTGTAAATTTTTCTCTTTTTGTTTTTATATAAATAAAAAAAATTTATAAGGTAACTAAAACATGCTCAAGATATCACACCAAACATTTTGCGAATTCTAACAACTAATCCTTCAACTAAACAATCGTGATTTATAATTATAATACATGATATGACAATAATAATACTAATAACAAATGATAATAAAATGTTATTAATAATAAATAAAACTAACAAACCTGTTATTATTTTATTTTTGTTTTTATAATTTATTTTTTTATTGAAAATTATATTCTAAAATTTTATTTATTTACATCATCATTAGGAATATGTCACACAGATATAATCATACTCACACACACATATTTTTTTTTGTCTTTATAATCTAATTTAAAATTTATTTACTAATTGCATTTATATACTAAAACTTTTTTTTTTACCTAAATATGATATTATATCTCAAATATCTATACATAAATATATTTTTATTATTTTTTTTTTTTTTTTTTTGTTTGTTTTTTCTTTTTTATTTCTTACTATTTTTAGTTTTTTTATGCATTACATTAATATATCTTATAGAACAACAACAACAACAACAACAATAATAGAAACAACAACGACAACAACAACAACAATGACGGCGAGGACGACGATGACAACGACAACAACAACAACAACAACAACAACAACAATAATAATATAATAATAATAATAATAATAAAAATAAAAATTGGAACCTTGTCAAATGATTTGGTCGGCTTCGTCGAAGGCTGGGACGTGCAGCAGTGGTGGTAGTTGAAGCGGCTGGTCACGATATGAGTTTGGTGTATGATGGAGATAGAGGCGTTGAGAGAGAGAACAAGAAAAAGAGCTGCGAGAGAGATCAGTTTTTTTTAATCTATTTTCTATGTTTCGATCTCTGTCTATTGAAGAGGAGGAATTGCTTGTCATTTTATAGGAGCATGGAGGAAGATGGAGGGGTATACGGTCATCAGTGGCCGTTATAAGCAAGTGGAAAGATCGAAGGTTCTATTCATTATTAATCTTAAATCCACATTTAAACGATTTAAATTCTAGAATAATTCACACTTTTAATGACATAACGGATGGAAATTGAAACGATACGCATGAGTGGCAATGCATGCTCCCAAAAAAAAATTCCTATTGTGTTGCTTGCATGGATCGAACTTCAGTCCCCTCCCTTGCACTCCTCAGCCTTAACCAACTAAGCTATGCTTGGCTTTTGATTCATTTCCTCACCTAAACTTCCATTCAAACCAAGCCAAACACATTTTCAATAAAAATAGGCCAAATTTGATACAGGTTCAGGATCCAAATTAATTCCTAAATGTAACCAAAAATACTATAAAACCAATAACAAGCCCAAAAATGATTTTTTATTTTTTTTCTTTTTTCAATTTTTATTTTAATTCTAAAGGCTTATTTACTAAAAGATGGGATTTTTTTCATATTTCTTAATTTTCAAATTTTTATATTCATTTTCAATTTTGTATTTTTTTGTTGATTTGCAATTTAGCTAATCTTTTGTATTTTCTATCTTTTTACAATTTTTATGATTTTTGAATTTTTTTCTTTTATTTTTTAAAAAGGGTAAAAATGGGGTGTCGACAGCTGCCCCTCTTTATGGTGGAGTTTGAACAAAACTCTACTATAAAGACAAAAAAGACACCATTTTTGCCCAAGACCTAAACTTGGTGGATTAAACTACAAAACTTCACCCTGACAAGCAGGGATTTTGAGAATAGCCAACTTTGATAGTTAAGGATTTTTTGAAATGGTCACCTTGATAAACAAAAGTTTTTGAAAAGGTCACCCTGATAGGCAAGGATTTTAGTCACCTTGATAAACAAGGATTTTGGGTCACTTGATAAACAAGGATTTTTCGTCACCTTGATAAACAAGGGTTTTGGGTCACCTTGATAAACAAGGGTTTCTGGATCACCTTGATAGACAAGGGTTTTGTGTCACCTTGATCGACAAGGGTTTTGGGTTATCTTGATAAATAAGGGTTTTTGGTCACTTTGATAGACATGGGTTTTTGGGTCATCTTGACAGACAAGGGTTTTTGGGTCATCATGATAAACAAGGATTTTTTTATCATCTTGATAAACAAGGGTTTTTGGTCACCTTGATACACAAGGGTTTCGGGTCACCTTGATAGACAAGGGTTTCGTGTCACCTTGATAGACAAGGGTTTTTGGGGTCACCATGATAGACAAGGGTTTTGGGTCATCTTGATAAACAAGGATTTTGGGTCATCCTGATAAACAAGGATTTAGGTCATCTTGATAGATAAGGATTTTAGGTCACCTTGATAGATAAGGGTTTTGGGTCACCTTGATAGATAAGGGTTTTTTGGTCACCTTGATAAACAAGGGTTTTTTGTCACCTTGATAAAGATTTTTTTGTCACCTTGATAAACAAGGAATTTTGTTACCTTGATAAACAAGGATTTTTGTCACCTTGATAGACAAGGGTTTTTTGGTAACCTTGATAGACAAGGGTTTTGGGTCATATTGATAAACAAGGGTTTTGGGTCACCTTGATAAACAAGGGTTTTTGGATCATCTTGATAAACAAGGATTTTTTGTCACCTTAATAAACCAGGGTTGTTTAGTCACCTTGATAAACAAGGATTTTTGGGTCACCTTGATAGATAAGGGTTTTTGGTCACCTTGATAGACAAGGGTTTTTGGGTCACCTTGATAGACAAGGTTTTTGGAAAACTTGTGCCCCGAAGGTAGAAGAAATCTTTTTAGAATACTGAGGTTCCTAAAACTAAGATATACCAGGGTTCGAAATGTGATGGGAATACCGAAGCTCCTATAACTTAGGGTAACTAAGGTTCCAAATGTTTGTGGAAAATAGCTAGGGCTTTTCAAAATCAATGCAAGATGACAAAAAGGCTCATTCTTGAAAACATTTCTTAAAGATTGCTGAAGCGCCTGCAAATCACTTTTTTTTTTTCGAAAATTCTCTTTTTACATAAATATTTGAAAAATTATTAATGTTTCTGAAAAATTGGATTGCTAATAAGCAAGAAATTGTATTGACCCTTGAAAAACTTTGATCACATGGTGGACTTGCTTCATTGCTCAACAGCTGTCTTCTTTGGTTATGATAGGCTCAAAATTGGTTTTTATCAGGGGGTGATAATGGCATAAAATGTCTTTTCAGGGTGATTCTCATTGAAGGGGTATTTGGGACTTGCCCTACTCTAGCATTAAAGCTTTGGGTATGTGAAGTTCCTTAGTCAAAGGGAAATCATATTCCATGGGTTATCAATGATTCTGGAATCTGCTTAAGGTATCCAATCTTTCCTTTTAAATCAGTATAGAACCAGAACCATTTGAGGAAAAAACTATAAGCATTGCTAATCATTTATTACAGAGGGTCTTTCTCATTCCAAAATACCATTCGGGCGACATAGCTCATGCAAAAAGGGGGCGATTGGACTTTATTGGGCTTTCCATGTTTCTGATACATGCTCATTCTTATCTTTTCTTTTTTTTTTTTTAATTCAGGGGTGTTATCATGAACTCAGGGCCCATTCTTTTAACTCTTAAGATGCTTGTTCCTAGAGAAAGTTCTTTTAATGAAATTATCCAGTCTAAGAGGACTTTCTCACACTCTTCTGTGGTTTATTTTCACTCAAGACTTCAATTCCCTAAATTATGGTCCAACTTGGAAGTGATACATTCTAAGTTAATCCGATAGGCCTTTTTAGGATTGAAATGTAGGCTTTTGGTCAACGGTTAAGTAATGAAGGATACTCATGTGAAGGTCAAATTTTAAAATGGATTCAATTCAATCATCATCCCATGTTTACAAGTTAAGAACCTTTAGGAAGAACTAAGCTGTATTTGTCCCAGTTTCATGGGAGAATGTTCTTAGGATAAATTTAGTTCCTTTGATCAAAAGAGACTATTTAGGAGGAATGTGTATGAGTATGTGGGTTCTTTAAATTATGAAGCTTTAAGCCATGTAAAAAGTATTGGCATTGTGGCATTGAATTTGACAGGCCTAAAGTTTGAAGAATATTTTACAATCTATAAAAGGATTTGATAATCCTATGAGATCATATATGACCTGGAAATTTTTCGTCTGAGGGGCTATGATAGTGTATGGGCTAGCCTTTTTTTTTTTTTTTGTTTCTCTTCCTTTTCCTTTCTTTTTTTTTTTTTTTATTGACTAACTTTTTGAAAAGAATCACTTTTTGAATTTCTTTATTTTTCTACAAATAAATTTAAGCCCAGAAATGATCAGGTATGCATGGTAAAGACTCTTCTTCATTTCAAAAGGAACATGACATACAGTCACAATCATTACCTTGAATTGGTGTAATTAAGGCAAATACAGCACATTTTATCCTTTTTTCCTCCAATTTGATTGATTACCCTAACCTCCATTTTGCCCCAGTGTGGGTGGCTCTTGACAGGGTTTGATTTAAAAAGTTTCTCCTTATTTGTCTCAAATGGGTTGGCAAGGGATATAAGTGTTTGGGACAAAAGAATTGAATACTATCGTCATTTTGACTGATGTATCAAATACAAGGCAGACCTCCTCCAAGGAATAAGTCGATTTCCTCACTTGATTATCGCTCAGCTCTCTTGTGTTAAGTAAGTATTTGAGATCAGGTTTGCCTCTTGACATTCTGAACTATTCCGATTAAAAGATTCTTTCCCATGTGTAGAGATATTTTTGAAACTTCTAAGATCATTTGGTCTTTCAAATGCTATAATCCTTATCTTAGCAAATCCAAATATTCAAGATGCCCCTAAATGACTGACTCTTGTCTTCATCCAAAAACATGCCCTTATTTAAAACTTTGCCTCAATTTATGGCAGACCAATTAATGATTTCCTTCTTTAATTGCCTCAACCTTGGCTAACTTGTAAACAACAAATCCCTTTAGGATAGATTGGGTACCAGTATGATCTAATCTTGATTGGACCCTCATTCACTCTAAGCATTTTTTCACATGTGGAGGAGTAGGCGGGGAGCACATTTAAATGAGTATAGATGTGGGCTTTTGGACTTCTTTAATGTATGGGTATTTGGATTAGCTTATTGGCTCAAGTGAATGACTATCAAGTATTGGATTAAATCCTTCCATCTAAAGTAACTTTAGGGTTTGGAAATATTCCCACTTACTAGTAATTTTTATTAACTTTTTTTTTTTTTTCCTTGGAAAATTTTGTTTAAAAAGGAGCAAATAGTTCGAAGTTGCCCCAAAAAATTCAAAAGATAATTGTTTTATGAAAAATTTTTCATCACTTTTTTTAAGAAATTATTTACAAAATATGAGAGTTTTGAGAATTGCTCTAGAAAAACTTTTTTGAGCGCCTAAAGTTAGACTTCTACTGACAAGAGGTGGGTAAATCCTATTTATAAGGCCAAGACTGGACTTTATATAACAACTGATATTTATTGGATTTGATATTTTCAATGTTCCTATTGATGAACAGATAAACTCTATTGACTTTTATTAACAAAGGGATACTTTCTATAACTAGATAAGCTCTACTTGATGAGGATTTTTTTTTTTAATATTTTTCAAATGTAGCCTATGTTGGATTTGGTTTTCAAGAGTAACTACAAAGGTGTGATAAACTTTTATATACAAAATAATAGATTTTAACTAGATGTCTAAACAAGTTTTATCTACAAAGGTCATGATTTCTACCAAATTCTATACAGGTATGTATTTACAAGGGTATTAGTCTTAAAAAAGGATACTAAATTCTATTTAGAAAACTTTAGACATAAGCCCTTTTTCTCTTTTATCTTTTTAATTTTTTTTTTTATTTGTGAAGTTTATTGTTTTATGAACAATAATTATGTAAATATGATTGATCAGCTTATTTGGCATAAAAACTAAATGGATTGGATATTACAAGGTGGTCTTGAAGGGGCATTGAATTTTATTTAACAGGATTGTAAGCTTAAGACTTTTTTTTTGTATTTATTATTAATTTTTTTTGTAAGAAACATAAGCAAGTTTTTTTTTAACCACATGATTTATTTTATAGGGTTTATTTTTACATAATAACAGAAAAATATTTACAAAAATGCCCCATGGATAAGTTCTAACTTTTCATCCTATTCTTTTTTTTTTCATGCTTTTTTTTTATTTCTAATGTTTTCTATTATTTCTAAAAATAAATCATTTGCTTATTATCGATTTATTTATTTTTGCATAAAATTTTATCTTAAAAGGTTTATTTGCAAGTTTTATTGAGAAATATTACAAAAAAAAAAATGTTAGGCAAACATAGTCTTATTGTTTTATCCTTTTCTTTTTATTGTTTTCTAAATTCAACAAATTAAAACTATTTACAATTATAATTTATCATTAGTTTAAAAAGAATTGATTTTAATAATTTTTATTGTTTTTTGTGAAGGATATTATGAAAACAATAAGCATATACAAGCATACAAAAAATATTACAAATATTTACAACAATCAAAATTATGGTAGGTTCTAGGGGCACCATGTTCTATAATCTCACAGCCCTGTAGGAATAGGTCATCAATATATCAAAACGGGGCTGGAGAAGCCTAATCACCATCGGGCATGATAAGATCACATAAGCCCATAATACACAATGGCCCTCCAACTTAGTTTCTAATGGCCAGGTCTAACCTGTTCTAAATACATATAAAATTAAAAAAATCACAATATATACACACAAAATATGTACACATCACACATATATTGCAAAATATTTTATAAAAAAAAACACACCTCAAGATCCATTAGCTATTTTATATATTGACTCCTGCAAAACAAAAGACTTGAAGGCAAATATTTACAGTGATATGTACAAAGGCCCATGTTCAAAAATTCAAAATTTCTTAAGCCCATTAAGCCAAGACGAGTCCACTGAATTTATGTCCCCAGTGGAGTCGCCAAGCTGTTGAGCCCGAATTTTGCTCCTTTTCTCCTAAAGGTCCTAATCCATATCAAACCTGGCCCATTTGATACAGACTACTCGATAAGGATCCAATAAGGTTTTCGTAAAAAGCCCGGTTTTTTGAAAAATATTTTAATTGGAATCGCCATCGATAAAGCCGGAAAAAGGTGAACCAAAAAACCAAATGGGGATTTGTTTCTAGTTCGGCTACTGGTCGTGGGAAAACCAAAAAATGATGATCCGGGTTGCTACTTAAAACCTAAACTTATCTAGCTTGGATGCTTTTAGAAATCTTGAATTATATAGGTCAAAGTAATTTTGGATTTTTTTAATTTTCAATTTTTTTTGTTTGTTTATAAAAAGGAATTTATTTTTTTTACAAAAATATATATTTTTGTTTTTTTTTTGTGTTAAAAAGATCCTAAAAGTTTTATTTTTGTGACCACCCCACAGTGCCTACGTATCTACTAGTCAAAATCAGTCCTCCTAGTTCGTTTTGATTTTATAAAATTTTTAATTTGTTTATATTTTTTAATTTGGAAACCCGCCAAGTTTAAGTATTGAATCAATTTTTATTTTGGAAATTCCTAAAGATCTAATTTTTATGTTTTAATTTTTTGAAAATTCTTAAAAGATACTAATTTTGAAAAAAACCTGTTTATTTTTTTGTTAATTTAGAAAATAACTAGATGATATAATTATATAAAAGCTAGGAAAACATTTTTTTTTCTTTCTTATAATATTATGCTAAATATATATATAAATATAGAAAAAAATTTGTTTTGTAAATTTTTCTCTTTTTTTGTTTTATATATAATAAAAAAATTTATAGTGTAACTAAAACATGCTCAAGATACCCACCAAACATTTTGCAAATTCTAACAACTAATCCTTCACTAAACAATCACGATTTATAATTATAATACATGATATGACAATAACAATACTAATAACAAATGATAATAATAATGATATTAATAATATAAAAAACTAAAAACCTATTATTATTTATTTATTTTTATATTTTTATTTTTTTATTGAAAATTATACTCTAAAATTAATTTTATTTATTTATTTACATCATCATTAGAAATATGTCACACAAATATAATCATCACACACATATATTTTTTTGTCTTTATAATCTAATTTAAAATTTATTTACTAATTGCGTTTATATACTAAAACTTTTTTTTTACCTAAATATGATATTACTTCTCAAATATCTATACATACATATACTTTTTATTATTTTTTTCATTTTTTTGTTCGTTTTTCTTTATTTCTTACTATTTTATAGTTTTTTTATGCATTACATTAATATATCTTATAGAAAAACAACAACAATAACAACAACAATAAACAACAAGAAACAACAATGACAATGACGGTGACAACAATGACGACAACGACGACGACGACAACAACAACAACAATAATAATAATAACTAATAAAAAATTTTGGGAACCTTGTCAAAGGATCTGGTCGGCTTCGTCAGAGGCTGGGACGTGCAGTGGTGGTGGTAGTTGAAGTGGCTAGTCACGATATGGGTTTGGTGTATGATGGAGATAGAGGCATTGAGAGAGAGAGAAAAAGAAAGAGAGTTGTGAGAGAGATTTGTTTCTTTGTTTTTTTGAATCTATTTTCTATGTTCGATCTCTTTCTGTTGAAGAGGAGGAACTGCTCGTCATTTTATAGGAGCATGGAGGAAGATGGAGGGGTATACGATCGTTAATGGCCGTTACAAGCAAGTGAAAAGATCAAAGGTTGTTTTCATTATTGATCTTAAATCCACATTTAAATGATTTAAATTCTGGAATAATTCACACTTTTAATGACATAATGAATAGAAATTGAAAGGGTACTCATGAGCGGTAATGCATGCTCCCAAAAAAAAAATTCCTATTGTGTTGCTTGCATTGATCAAACTTCGGTCCCCTCCCTTGCACTCCTCAGCCTTAACCAACTAAGCTATTCTTGGCTTTTGATTCATTTCCTCACCTAAAATTCATTTAAATCATTCAAACTAAGCCAAACGCATTTTCAATAAAAATAGGCCAAATTTGATACAGGTTCAGGATCCAAATTAATTCCTAAATGTAACCAAAAATACTATAAGACCAATAACAAGCCCAAAAATAATTTTTTTTTTATTTTTTTTCTTTTTTCCAATTTTTATTTTAATTCTAAAGGCTTATTACAAAATGATGGGATTTTTTTAGATTTCTTAATTTTCAAATTTTATATTCTTTTTCAATTTTGTAATTTTTTGTTGATTTTCAATTTAGCTAATCTTTTGTATTTTTTGATAATTGTCAATTTTTATGTATTTTCTATCTTTTTACAATTTTATGATTTTTGAATTTTTTTTCTTTTATTTTTTAAAGGGGGTAAAAATGGGGTGTCGACAGTTATTCTTAAAGAATTTGTGGTTTTAGAGAATTTTCCTAAAATTAAAAAGGTACAACCTTTCCTTGTTGTTGTATGTGTTTGCATATTTAGTTTTATGTACGTTGTTGTAGGAACAGATGAATAATGAATCTAAATCTATTTGGCTTAATATTTTTTTTTTCTAGGTGTGTTTGGCTATAACCAGTAAAGATCTGGCAGACAGTGATACTGGTGTGGCACTCTGATGATCTATGTGTGAGGTTATCCTGAGTGGACTCATGCATAGAGATGATTCTGTTAGATTTAAGTAATTTGGTAGTATGGCCATGGGTGTTTGGGAGTACCCATTCACCAATATATGTATATAATTACTTATTTTTAGAAGAGTTGATTAATTTCTAATGGGGTTTAAGTTACTCTAGGTTTGAGACTAATGTACAGTAGTTCTGGACTGTGTTGATTTGTAGGCTTAATAAATATAATAATATGACTGTTTGCATTATGCATTTATTTTGTGGAATGGTGTATTAGGTGATTTCGCCCATTCCTTTCATTTTTCAGGTGTAGGTGATGAAGACATAGTTTATGATATTTTTTGTTATAATTTGTATTTTGATCATGGGGATGGCGATAGTGGTCAATATGACTGTTTGCATTATGCATTTATTTTGTGGAATGGTGTATTGGGTGATTTCGCCCATTCCTTTCATTTTTCAGGTGCAGGTAATAAAGACATAGTTTATGATATTTTTTGTTATGATCTGTATTTTGATCATGGGGATGGCGATAGTGGTCCAAACTTCCCTAAAGGCTTATTTACAAAATGATGGGATTTTTTTTAGATTTCTTAATTTTCAAATTTTTATATTCTTTTTCAATTTTGTAATTTTTTGTTGATTTTCAATTTAGCTAATCTTTTGTATTTTTTGATAATTGTCAATTTTTATTGTATTTTCTATCTTTTTACAATTTTTATGATTTTTGAATTTTTTTTCTTTTATTTTTTAAAAGGGGCTAAAAATGGGGTGTCGACAATTATTCTTAAAGAATTTGTGGTTTTAGAGAATTTTCCTAAAATTAAAAAGGTACAACCTTTCCTTGTGTTGTTGTATGTGTTTGCATATTTAGTTTTATGTACGTTGTTGTAGGAACAGATGAATAATGAATCTAAATCTATTTGGCTTAATATTTTTTTTTTCTGGGTGTGTTTGGCTATGACCAGTAAAGATCTGGTAGACAATGATACTGGTGTGGCACTCTGATGATCTATGTGTGAGGTTATCCTGAGTGGACTCGTGCATAGAGATGATTCCGTTAGATTTAAGTGATTTGGTAGTATGGCCATGGGTGTTTGGGAGTACCCATTCACCAATATATGTATATAATTACTTATTTTTAAAAGAGTTGATTAATTTCTAATGGGGTTTAAGTTACTCTAGGTTTGAGACTAATGTACAGTAGTTTTGGACTGTGTTGATTTGTAGGCTTAATAAATATAATAATATGACTGTTTGCATTATGCATTTATTTTGTGGAATGGTGTATTGGGTGATTTCGCCCATTCCTTTCATTTTTCAGGTGCAGGTGATGAAGACATAGTTTATGATATTTTTTGTTATGATCTGTATTTTGATCATGGGGATGGCGATAGTGGTCCAAACTTCCCTACTGAGGAATAGATGCGGATATGATTTTGGTGAAAAGTGCGTTTAGTTCTTTTGCGGATTTAGGAATAATGTTAAAACTCATTTTTTTAATGGATTGTGAATTTTTATGTTTTGAGATCTTTAATAGTTTTCTAAGACTTTTTAATGATTTTTATGTAGTTAGACAGGATATTAGGATTTTTTGGCTTTGGTTTATGCCAATGAGTTTTGATCAACAGGATGTTTGGAAAGATTGTTATTTTTATGTTAAACAAGTTTTGAATTTTCTACTGTACCCTCTGAGAGAGTTATGCAGATTATATTTTATGTGTTTTTAATTGTGGTTTTAGATTCAAAGCCTTTGTGTGTCTTTTTGAGTGAAAGACATGTGGCATGGTGTAATTGCCTTAATTTAGGGCGTTACAGCTTATTTGGTATCAAAGCTTTAGGTTTGAATCTTTTTGGTTTAAGAAATTGATTCCTTAGGACGGTGAGCATTGATGAGTGGGGTAGAGTATAGTAGGGTTGATGTTTAGTAAAGTTTGTTATTTTCTTTTAGATTTCAAGTTTTGATCTTTAAGTTAGATTACCCTATTTCTTATGTGGTTGTGTTTTTCTTGTATTAGAATGCCTCCAAGGAGAAGAATGCCTAATGTGGGTTCCTCCAGAGCTGGAGAGGAGGAAGTGAATAATGGGTAGAATGATCAATAGCCTCAGAATCATGATTTACCACCACTACCACCACCAGTTCCACCTGTAGGACAGCAAATGGTTCAAGTGAATGCTAAAGCCTAGAGACTGAAGACTCAAAGGCTTAATGGGAATGGAGGTAATGGAGTTAGGCATGTTGATGTTTTAAGCTTGAACAAGTTTGTAGATCTGGTCTACAAGTTTGAACCTACACCTAGTAGACCTCTGGATGTACAGTTATGGATGGAGGAGGTCAAGAAGACATTTACTGCTCTGGACATTTTAGAGAACAAGAAAGTAGAATATGCCTCATATTTGCTGATAGGGAGAGCAAACAACTAGTGGATGTGCACCTAGCATCATATGCCTACAATTATTACTTGGCAGATGTTCTAGCAGACATTTAATAGAGAGTTCTTTCCTGATAGTGTGAAGCAAAAGATGCTTCAAGAGTACTATACCCTACAGTAGGGTAAGATGGCAGTAGAGGAATAAGAGGCTAAGCTACATAAATTGATGAGCTTCACACCGGATCCATTAAAGGAAAGTGAAGAGGCTAAAGTTAGTTGGTTCATCACTGGATTAGAGCCTGAGATCCAGTGTCAGGTGAATCTAATGGATTTGATTGATTACTCAGCAGGAGTGAACAAGGCCAAGACAATAGAGCAAGGTTTGAATAGAATGAAGAGTAAAGAGCCACAGAGAAGCCATATATTTTTTAGTAAGAAACCAACATCGAGTGTGTGGACACAGGACAAGGGTAAGTGACCTACTATATTGGCTTTCAAGCCAACAGTACAGAGTGTTGATAAGTGATGCCCAGATGCCTAGGGCTACATGATCTGAAGGAGTGTAAGTAGGTAGAGAATACATGTTTTTCATGTGGTAGAGTTGGACACATCAACAAATTCTACATAGAGAAAACTCTTCCTCAAGTGTTCTATTTCAAGTGTAAGCAAAAAGGACACAGAGCTGTAGATTGTAAAGAGGCTGGAAGGTAGACTGTTCTAGTTGGCAGATACTTTTCTTCTGGTCAAGGACAATGAGCACCAACGAAGGTATATGCTCTTCAGTGTAATGAGACATTTAATGTGGACACTATTGTAGGTATGTTTCCTATACTCTTGCATAGTACATATGCTCTGTTTGATACTGGTGCTAGTTTTTCCTGTATTTCATAATCTTTTGTATCTGTTTGTGGTGAATCTATTGGGTTTATGTATGAATGTTTGTCTGTTAATACACCATTGGGAAGTGGATATGTGTTGAATAGAATTTGGAGAGATGTGGATATTGAGATAGAAGGTAGGCATTTGCCTGTAGATCTTATACTGTTGGATATGTTGGACTTTGATGTGATTTTGGGAGTAGACTGGTTGACTAAGTATAAGGCCGTGATTAATTATCACAATCTTATAGTAGAGTGTAGTTTGCCTGATGGAGACCAGTTTGCTTATAAGTTAGTAGTGCAAAGACCTCCAGTTCAACCTACCTATGAATTTTGGGGAAGGTTTATGTTAGTAGCTTTGATGAAAGAGGATAAGCAGAGAATGGAAATATCTGAGATACTAGTTGCGTGTAAGTACCCAGAAGTTTTTCCAAAAGATTTACCAAGGTTACCACCATAAAGAGAAGTGGAGTTTAGTATTGATTCGGTACCAAGTACTATACCAATTTCTAAGACTCCTTATCACATGGATCCTATAGAACTAGCAAAGCTTAACGTATAATTGGATGATCTGTTGAAGAAGAAGTTCATTAGACCCAGCGTTTCACCCTGGGAGCTCCAATTCTATTTGTGAAGAAGAAAGATGGCAGTATGAGGTTCTGCATAGATTATAGAGAGTTGAATCAAGTGACAGTCAAGAACAAGTACCCTCTGCTAAGAATTGATGATTTGTTTGACCAGCTGGTAGGAGCATCAATATTTTCAAAGATTGATCTGTGATCAGGATATCACCAGCTGAGAGTTAAGACGGAAGATATATAGAAGACTGCTTTCAGGACCAGGTATGGACACTATGAATTTGTTGTCATGCCTTTTGTCTTACCAATGCACCAGACGTGTTTATGGATCTGATGAATAGAAATTTTAGAGATTATCTGGATATGTCTGTTGTGGTATTCATTGATGATGCGCTGGTATATTCTAATTCTAAGGAAGAGCATCTGAGATTGGTTTTGACCAGATTACAAGAGGAGAGATTATATGCTAAGTTTTCAAAATGCGAGTTCTGATTGGAACAAGTTTCTTTCTTGGGACATATAGTTGATGGAAATGGAATTTCTGTTGATCCTAAGAAAGAAGAAGCAGTTGTCGAATGGCTAAGACCCAAGACTGTGTCAGAAATCAGAAGTTTTCTGGAATGGCGAGATATTACAAAAGGTTTGTAGAAGATTTTTCAAAGATTGCTAGTCCATTGACTAGATTGATATGAAATGGAGTTAAGTATGTATGGAGCGAAGACTGTGAAGCCAGTTTCCAACTGTTGAAAAATAAATTAGTGTCGGCTCTAATGCTAGCCTTACTAGTAAGTGGTGAGGAGTATTGTAAACCCCGGTGTTCTCAGTAGCTAAGAAACCTCGGGAATTGGAAGCGAAACCCTAATCCGATCAGGTTGAGTATTGTGAGTGAAACTTAGGAACCCTAAATCCGGCTTTCCTTCTGTTTCATAGTAAAATAAATATTATAAAGTGAATGAATTTAAATTATTGTTCCAAAGTACATTTCAAACCTTTGAAAGTTTTAAATTCGGGAATTTTTCAATTCCGGGCCTTCCCGAGCCCAATTACGGAAAAGCGTGCCCCAGGCCACGGATTCAGAAAAATGTTCCGGAATATTCATTGGAACCTTAATTTTATAAGGATTCCAAAAATATCAATTTTATAATTTTCCGAGTTATAAAGATTACAGTTATAGCTTTTCCCGTGTTTTCGGAACAACCGGTAAAGTAGATGTCTTGTCTACTATTCACAAGTACAACCTACACTACACACTATCCATACCCTATTCTTACATCCTTATAACTACTCATTTCAATTTTCTTTTCCAATGAATTTTGTCTCTTAACCAATTATTACATTTATTACATTTTCATTTACTAAATTACAAATATCAAATTTTTAAACACACACACACACACACACATAATGTGTGGCCGCGCTCCCCCCCCCCCCCCCCCCCCCCCCCCCCCCCCCTCCCCCCCTAGTTTCCCTCTCAATGTAATTATTTTTACTATATTTTTATTAACTAAACCCTAATACACTTAATATATATACTAAATATTCTCTCTCTCTCTTCATTTTCTTCTTATTTCAAATTGGTAAAAGAGCAAAACCCTCTCCTTTCCTCTAAGGTTGCCGTGAGCCCCTCTCCCCCATTCCCTCTCATTTCCAACTTTGTTCCTTCTCTTTTTCACTTCAAGACTCCATTGGTATGTTGATTTAAGCTTTGTTTCTTCCTAATCTTGTAATGGCAAAGCTATATCTTGTGTGTTTTCTCATTTAATCCCAATGAGCTCATGCTAGGGACATGAAAACACATGAACAAGAATATCAAGCCATCACAAGACATAGATCTAGTGTTTAGATGTGTTTTTGTTAAGATCTCATAATGTTCATGCATGTAAAGTAGTGATCTTGCAAATATATTGTTGTTCATGCCATGAGATCCATGATTTATGCATCATACTTAGTAGATCTAAAGTTTAGATACCCACATTGTCATTTACATGTATGATCATAGAGATATTTTTGCTTTCATGCATTGATGATCATAAAAATATAGTCTTGTATATGTATAGAGATGCTAGATAGTGGATAATCATATATGGAAGGCAAGAACATTGAAAAAGGAAGGACTTTGTCAAATATGGAAGGTTGAAAATTCGGATGAAATGGAAACCCTACCTTGAAAACCACCAAAATCATTTTTAAACTTATATTTCATAAGAAAAATGAAGGGTATGTGTAATAGACATGTTGAAGGAATTATTTTCATGAGTTTAGATGAGTTTAGGCATAATAAAAATAAGAAAACAAGAAGTGAAGTTAGAAGGAAAAATGTTGACTTTGGATGTGTAGTCAAATTCGTAATTTTGGGTAATGCCTAAATAAACACTTAGTATTTAAGTCTAAAATGGATGTTTTATAAGCTAAATGAAGTCCTTGGGTAACATATACATTGGAGCTTCAATTTTTAATGCATTAGATAAGCTTTCCCTTAAGAAAGATACAAGAAAATGAAATTTAGAAAATTCGGATTTTTACAAAAAGCTAGTTCAAAAACATGTTTACCAAATGAAAAATGTGGATTTTTATGCATGAATGGAGGCCATGACTATTATAGACTTTGGGAACTTATTTTTAGATAGAAAACAAGTGAACTACAAGGTTAAAAGCCAAAGAAACCCTAAGGAGTATAATGTTGCAAAATTAGCTTCTTAGAGATAATCTTTATGGGAACTTTCCAACACTTAAGAGTTCATAAGAGTTATTATCACAAAAATTATTAGGACCACGCATATATTAAGTTCATCACATGGCCTTCATAATAGAAATTCATTCCCATATCATTCATGCATGAATCACCAACTAGGAACAATTCTTATCAAAAGCAAAACGCGTTTTCGAAATTGGAATGTTCGCGGAACAGATCTGATCCCACTGTTCTGTGACCTTACTATTTTCAAAACTTGAAAATAATACTTGAAATAGATAGATCTTTCTAAGTAAATAGAGATCGATATAAAATTTGCGAAATTCCGAGTTAAAATGACCAAGTTATGGCCGTTTTAAGTCGAAACTTCTGAAAATAGCGAGAAATCCGAATTCATCTAGTCTAGATATATAGTTTGATTTAGTTACATGATGAGAATCTCATTAGGATTATTCTTGCTTGGTAGGTGATCCCGAGCAGGACGACACTCTACCTCCCGACTACTACTATTAGGAAGTTGGCGTCCAATGGCCGAGTGAGTTTTACTTCCAATCTCAATTAATGAATGTGATTGTAATGTAGTGGCACTAGTGGTGTAGGCAAAGATAAAAGAAATTGTATATGCATGATGGGGTATATGGGAACTATATATGTTGTCTACTATTGTTAAGTGAAATGGAGCTTAAGGAATATCGAAACCGGGTGTGAAGCTATTGTCTGATTGGCAAGTACCTTATGATGAATGTTTGTGAATACTTGATGGTCACCTGAAAGAATTGAATTAATGAATATTCGGTTTCAAACTTAAATTGAATCCATTCATATCACGATGGGGTTGGAGCATTTGCATTGGTTGGTTTTTCGTGATCCATAAAACGAATATGTTGGTTAATCGTGATCCATAAAACGAATTTGTTGGTTAATCGTGATCCATAAAACGAAGTATTGTTAGTTGACCGTGAGCTTAAACGGCGTCGTACCGCAGGATTCGTTAATCTGCTAACCCGGGATGGAGGGCGCAAGTCCATCCACATATGATTTCCGGATGGTCATATGTTTGATGATCACATTTGTTTGATGCATTCACTTGCCTAGATAATTACTTGTTTGAATGAATTACGCTTAATTGTGTTATGGAAGTTATTACTCACTAAGCTAGTTAGCTTACGCCCCCATAGTTTCTATCTTTTGCAGCACGATTTTATATGGCTTAGGCCGAGACAAGCCACAGCGCAGGTACCGGAGATAGGAGTTTCCCATAGAAGTTTAATCCATTTCCTTTTGTATAGACTTCCATTAGAAACTAAAGACTCTGGATGACTGTAATAGACTGTTATTCTTTTGCAGGGGAATGCCCCTTAGATCTTGTAAACTTTAAATTATGCGTTTTGATTTATTATCTATGGCTTATGAATGCCTCGTTAAACTGTTTAACTCCATTTGTTGAAGTATTCTATTGTCGTAAAGGAACGCTTTACATCTACTTAAGACTTCCGAAGGCCCCGGGTAGGGAACTCTAGAGTCTTACTTAGTATGTGGCGGGCTGTTACGATTAGAATACCCTACGGGGGCGTGAGAAGTATGCTATATACAGTGATGCCTCTATACAAGGTTTAGGATGTGTGTTGATGCAAAGAGGTAGGGTAATAGCATATGCTTCCAAAAAGTTGAAGCCATATGAGAAAAACTATTCTACACATGATTTGGAACTAGCAGTAATAGTGCATGCGTTGAAGCTGTGGAGACATTACCTATACGAGGAAAGATGTAAAGTATATACAGATTACAAGAGTTTAAAGTACATCTTTACCTAGAAAGAGCTGAACATGAGACAAAGAAGGTGGCTAGAACTAATCAAGGACTATGAATGTGAATGTTGTAGCAAATGCTTTGAGCAAAAAGAGAGTGGATAATTTAGCGGCTATGATTACAATAGAACGCCATTTGATTGATGATATGAGGAAGTTTGAGCTAGAGATAGTCACAAAACAAATAGGTGAAAGATTGGCGAATTTGAGATTACAACCTACTTTTGTAGAGAGAATCAAGACAACTTAGGCGGATGATCAGAGTATCCTGGAGATAAAGAAGAGAGCGGAGATCGGTAGAGCACCAGAGTTTTATGTTGATAAAGAACGTATTCTGAGATACAAAGGAAGGTTATGTGTGCCAGTTCAAGGAGATCTTACGAGAGAGTTGTTAAAAGAAGCACACTACTCCAGTTATTCTATCCATCCAGGAGGTAATAAGATGTACCAAGACTTAAAGAAGTTAAACTGGTGAAATAATATGAAAAAGGAGATAGCTGAGTATATATCCAAGTGCCATATGTGTCAGTTGATCAACATAGAACATAGAAGATTGGTAGGTTAGTTGAAGCCTTTGCCAATACCATAGTGGAAATGGGTACACATCACCATGGACTTCGTTATGGCTTTGCTAAAGACAAGAGATAAGTTTAATTCGGTTTGGGTGATTGTGGATAGACTCACTAAAGTAGCTCATTTCATACCAATCAAGACTGGGTACAAATTGGAACGATTGACACAGTTTACATCAAAGAGATAGTGCGTTTGCATGGGATACCGGTAACCATTGTGTTAGACAGGGATACCATATTGGTTAGGAGATTCTAGAAAAGTCTACACCAATCTTTGGGTACCAAAGTAGTTTTCAGCACAACTTATCATCCCCAAACTGATGGACAATCTGAGAGGACAATTTAGATTCTTGAAGATATGTTGAAAGCGTGTGTTTTAGATTTTAAAGGAAGTTGGGATGAGCATTTATCATTGGTGGAATTTGCTTATAACAACAGTTATCAAGTGTCGATTGGTATGCCTTTGTTTGAAGCTCTATATAGCAGAAAGTGTAGATCACCTATTCATTGGGATGGGTGAAAAACATATGTGAGGACCTAAATTAGTACAAGATGCAGTTAACAAGGTTAAGTTGATCAAACAAAGATTGCAAGCTGCTCAAAGACTGTAGGAGACTTATGTCGATAAGCGAAGAAGACTTTTGGAATTTCAAGTGGAGGAGCATGTTTTTCTTAAGATATCACCAACAAAAGGAGTTGTTAGATTTTGATTAAGAGGAAAGTTGAATCCTAGATATGTGGGACCATATGAAATATTGAAAAAGATAGGTGATGCGGCATACAAGTTGGCTTTACCACCTAATTTGGAAGGAGTACATAATGTGTTTTATGTATCTATGCTCAGAACGTATGTCAGAGATCCCAAAAAGATAGTAGCTCTTGAACCGTTGGAAATGCAGCTAAATCTTTCAACAATTGAAAGACCGGTGAAGATTTTGGATACGAAAGAGAAAGTCCTAAGAAACAAGGTGATTAAGTACTTGAAGGCTTAGTGGACAAATCAAATAGAAAGAGAAGTGACGTAGGAAATAAAGGAAGATATGAGAGCGAGACATCCCGAAATGTTTCAACAATCCAGATAACTTTCGAAGATGAAAGTTTTTTAGGAGGGGAGAGATGTAATATATAAGTAAAGAAATTATAAAGAAGGGTAAAAACGTAAATTCATGTTGTTTAAATGGATATTTTTGTCCTTAAATTGGTAGATTTGAGCCCAGGAAAGTTGTACGCGAAATGTTTAATGAAAGGACTTAGGCTGATGTCAAAGCCACCAGCTTTGACTTGAAGGCTGCCGGCCTATATGTAAAAGCCATCGACGTGAAGCGCTCGGAGATTTTGAAGAAAAAAATGGTGAAAGTCGGCAAGAAAACTACCGGCGTTGGATTAAAGGCTGCCGGCATAAGTGCCAACTTTCTTGCCTAAAATGCTTTATATAAATAGAACTTTAGGGTTTGTGTTTTTCATTAATCCTTTTCCCCTTTGTCGTCTAGAGAGTGTTTTTAAGGTTCTTGAGGGTTCTTAGAAGAGAGAATCACGTGGAGAGTAGATTTGGATCAAAGTGTAAGTAATTTCACCTTCATCTATCAAGTTCTTTACATATCAATCTATCGCTTAGGGTTTTGTTTAGATTTTGAAGGGGATTTTTCTTAGAAACCCTAGTTTTGGATCAAGATCTAATCTTTCAGGAAATCAAGCAAGGATCAAGATTTAAATCAAGTAAATTATGTCTTTTTAATTGTAGATTTAAGCAAAGGAACAATTAGCAATGTATCATGTCTATTCTTGTTGGTTTATCTATCTAGGGTTTTGGAGAAAGTTTTCCTTTTGGAGTTTTAGTTCTATTATATTTGAGGAAACCTAGGATATGGAATCAGAAGAAATCTAAGGTAAATTCTTATCCTATAAAACATAGATTAAATAAAAGGATTGATTATGCGATGAATTATCTGATATTGCTGAATTTATAAATTAGGGTTTTGTGAAGAAAAGTCATTCTTGTTGCGAGATTTTGTGGAGTTTGAATAAGGAAGAATTTGCCGTTGACGAGTTCTTGAAAGGTTAGGGTTTTTGGGAGACTTTGATATGATAGGAATTGTTTTATAATTATGATGTTTAATGTGATTTTGTTCATATGTGAATTATCAGGAGATTTGAGGATTGGGGTTTTTTATTCTTAAAGAATTTGTGGTTTTGGAGAATTTTCCTAAAATTAAAAAGGTACAACCTTTTTCTTGTTTGTTTTATGTGTTTGCAAGTTTAGTTTTATGTACATTGTTGTAGGAACAGATGCATAATTAATCTAAATCTATTTCGCTTGATTAAATTGTTTTTCTAGGTGTGTTTGGCTATGACCGATAAAGACCTGGCAGACAATGATACTGGTGTGACACCCTGATGATATATGTGTGAGGTTGTCTCGAGTGGACATGTGCGTAGAGATGATTCTGATAGATTTAGGTGATTTGGCAGTATGGCCGCAGGTGTTTGGGGAGTACCCATTCACCAATATATGTATATAATTACTTATTTTCAAAGGAGTTTGTTGATTTCTAATGGGGTTTAAGTTACTCCGGATTTGGGACTAATGTATTGTAGTTTTGGACTGTGTTGATTTGCAAGCTTAATAAAGATAATAATTTGACTGTTTCCATTAGTTAAGTTGCACTTAACATTATATGTTGTTTATGTATATACATTTGTTTTATGGAATGGCGTACTAGGCAATTTCACTTATTTCTTTCATTTTTCAAGTGCAGGTGATGAAGACATAGTTGATGATATTTCTAATTATGATCTTTATTTTGATCATGGAGATGGTGATAATGCTCTAGACTTCCCTACTGAGGAATAGATGCGGATATGATTTAGAGAAAAGTGCTTTTCATTCTTTTGCGGATTAAGGAATAATGTTAAAATTCATATTTTTTTAAAGGATTATGGATTTTTATGTTTTGAGATCTTTAATAGTTTTCAAAGACTTTTTAATGATTTTTATGGAGTTAGAAAGGATATTCAGATTTGTTGACTTTGATTTATGCTAACTGAGTTTTGATCAACAGGATATTTGGAAAGATTGTTATTTTTATGTTAAACAGGTTTTGAATTTTCTGATGTATCATCTGAGAGAGTTATGCAGATTATATTTTATGTGTTTTTAATTGTGGTTTTAGATTCAAAGCCTTTGCGAGTCTTTTTGAGTGAAGGACACGTGGCCGGTAGTAATCCCCTTAATTTAGGGCCTTACGATTTTCAAAGAATATTTTATATTTATCTTACTATTTGCCTTGGTGTCTTTTCCATAAAAATAAATTTCTCTATTCTTCCTTTTTGAAACTTTTAATATTAGTGTCACTTATCTTATTTATCATGCCCCGAGGGTACCCTAGTAGCAGTAAACAAGTCATACTTAAGTACTATCACTAGATTACCTTCAGAGAATTTCAAAACAATAGGATCTTTTAGTTGCTTGATAAGAAATGATAAATACATGTAAGAAATAAATTGGTAAATAACTGTTATCTTAATCATAAAGTATTATAGAACTATTACAAACCAAGTGGTCTTCTTGTAGTTCACAACTGATACATTAGCACTAACTAATCTATTTTAAGAAAGCATAACCATAACTCCCAAGTATAACCATAGACTTTCAGCTCCTAAGCTCTTACTGGAGCTATGTTCCTAGAAGTGACTAACCAGGGTCGTAGAGTAAACCTGAAAAGACTGTTGGAGTATGAGCGAAATCATGGCTCAGTGAATAACCAGACATATTATACATCACACAAGTTATTAGCAAATCATATATAATGCAAACACTCAATCATATGCACAGATACAACCTTGGATGATCTAGAATCCAAACAGGGAAAAAGATTTACGCCCTCTTTTTCACGGTTGAAGAACAATTACCTCATGACCTACCTGCCCATGAGAGACTAAGTTTACATGAAAATCAACGATTTCTCGTTTTAGGGTTATCACTTTAAATATAATAAATTTAACTGACCATTTCATGTATCCACCTTAGAAACTCCCTAAGTATTAATCATTTCAAAGTGATACTACGGGCGGCGTTCTACATTGCCACTTAGTTCCCGTAGAGCCAACGGAACAAAGAAAACTTTGGAAGAACTAACACTTTAGAACAACCAAGTGTTAATAGAGAACCGAAATATTAATACGTAGCAGGCTGTCACCCATGTTTATATGCAATAATGCAGTACGTGCAATGCATGACCAGATTATTTTATTAATTCAATAGTTCTTATTCAATTTCATGGTGATCATACATTATACACATTCATCATCATAATAATTCACAACATCAAATTATTGTATTATCACTTTTGTAATGATAGATTAACAATCATACAATCAGATCACAACATACTTTCAACAAAACATTCGTTTGATTGTCTTTGAATTATATATTCAACTATTTACAAGCACAAACAGTACAATATGACTGAATTACTCACATGCTCATACTAACTTAATCGTAATAATCGGCTGGAAGATCTTCTAGGGTATCAAAGTCACCTATTAAGATGAATAAAGTATTCATTAATATAGATTATATAGCTAAATTCCTATATGTGACTAGTGTCCTAAACTTAATATTTATCAAGTTTTGTAGTGACTAATACTAATTTTATGTTATCCTATACCGAACTCAATTTAGAAAATTATATTTATTTATTACTTAGTGTCATTGTGTTTCTCTTAATTTATTTCGTATAATTATTTTGTTATTTTAAGAAGTCACATTATTTGTAAATTTAGCTTGTTTCAATTTCCATTCTTACCTAGTTTATCTATTTAGAACAAATATTTGATTATTTATAACTTTTATTAACACTTAATATTTTTCTCTAATTCTAAGGTTTTAAGAATTATTAAATAATACATAAATTTATTCCAAATTTTTGTATCTAGTTGTCTTCTTAATAAATTCTATGTTATCGTATATATATAATATATGTTTAGGAGGCTTATTGTATATATATATTCGGTTCTTATCAAAAGAAGCTTCCGTAGAATAAATATGGGTGTACGCCGACTCAAAGCCGCAGTCTTTGAAGCCCAGGTGCCGGTGTTTATTTGTTTTGCATATAAATTCATATCGGTTGTACCGGTTTTGAAAGCTATCGGCTTTCAACGTACACCAGGCCTTACACCGCCGGCTTAGAATCCCAGATGTCCATTCTTCGTTTATTTTTACATGAAAATAATTTTTACGCAGCTTCTGTTCAATGTAAGCCGTCTCTACACCGCCGGCCTATCCTTATAAGCAGCCGGCGTTGAACGTCTATACTGCCAGCTTATGGACAGTGTTAGCACTGTTCATCATCTTCCTCAATGATCTAATTCATATTTCTTAAATTTTCTACGTTAAAAACATTCCTAAACCATTCCTAAATGTTTCTATATCTTATATTAGACATACAACCACTTCTAACACTTCTTCATGCATATAATCTTAAATTTCGATCTTAATAGAGTACAACTAGGGTTTCGGATTTTTACCTTAGTTGAGCCGATCCGATGGAATTCGAAGCTTGTGTTTGTGTTGGTTATGTTCCTATGTTTATCAAAAGTTAGTTCTAATCCTTTTATTTAAAAGAAAACCATTCGAATTACATCAACTCATCTTTGAACTCGTTCAAGCGTTTCTCGTACTAGATTTTCTTCCGATTCGAACTTGGTTGATTCGAGCAGTTTGATTTTTGTTTTTAGGTTGTTTTGGCTGCTAATTAGAAGTAGTTTTAGTCTGGAAAGTTTGAGAGTGTTTAACGTTTGTTGGTTTCTTTATTAAGAGCTTTAAATATGTATATATATAGAGAGAAGAAGGAGAAGCTTACGGCTGCGTTTTTCTCCGAATTTGATCCGAATGTCTCCTACATTTAGCTATGTTTGATCTGTCGTTTTCATTTCCATTAATGAGAGGTTGAGTTTGTAAACTTCCGAAGTTTTTCGATCAAATTAAATGCTTAAACCCTAATCAGAAATCAACCGGATTTTCAAGTCAACAATACCCTAGTTTACCGTAACCGCTTAACTCCGGTATTGCCGTTTTCTTTAACCCTAGGAAACGAAGTTAGAATAATTAGCTATAATAGTTCGTAATAGTTATAGGTTATGTAAAAATATCAGTTTTGCGAAATTCGAGTGTCCTTTGAACCCGAACGGACACAGCTCTTGAAAAACATGTTCCGGGACTCGGAATAGTAAAAACATTCCGAATATACCGTTAGACTCGTAAAAATATAAAATTTCCAAAAATATTAATTTTGTAATTTTTCGGTAGCTAAAAATATCGGATATCGCATTTATACGCGTATTTCCTTACTACGGCATTTAATTGTCATGTTTACTTTTACATTACACTATTTACTACTTTATACACTATTCACCTTTCTACTTTTTTTAACTATTTTTACTACCTATACACCTATTTCTTACACATTTTCATTTTTAATACAACTTCACATCTTTCATTTCTTACTTTTAATAACAAAAACAAAAAATAATTTTTCCTCTCTCTTCCCCTTATTTGCGTCGGCCACCCTCCATGCATGCCCAATTTGTTTTATTTTTACTTATTTAATTAACACAAATTATCTCCCACATTTTCCTATAAATACCGCCTCATACCTTCACTTCTTTCACACCACTTCTTTACTAAAGTTACTCTCTCAAAATCTCTCAAGAATTCTCTCCAAGAAAGTTCTTCCAAGAAGCTCTCTTTAGTTCATCTCTTTTAGGTAAAAATTCTTCAAGAAATTCATATGTTCATCTACTTAGTATGAACTTAATGTGTTTTCCAAAACCATAAAGGTTAAGAAAGCAACAATAGGTTTATACTATTTTTTTGTTCATAATATCAATTCCTTTATGTTCCTTTATGTTTCTTTATATTTCCTTTATGTTTATAACTATCTAAATATCTATATAGCTATATATATTATTTAGAGCATATAAGCTCCTTGTCTTGCAATTTATTTATCTTCCATGCAATTTATTTACTTCATTGCAATTTATTTAATTTCAAGTTGTTCTCAAGACTAGTCTTTCTAGTCTTAGACTTGTCCTCATCAAGTCAAAACATTTTCTTTTTCTTTTCTTTTCGGGAATAGTCTTTTCTTAGTCTGGGGTACCTTGATGAAGTTAAGGTCCCAATACTTGATTTATTACTTTATATGCTTATTCTTTTAAGTTATTATGATCTTTTGTATTTTCATAAGTTATGATTCATATCATGCATGAACATAATGTTTTTGTCTCAACAAAAATAAATGAGGAAGTGTTTTTTTAAACTAAAGATTATTTCTAAAGAAATAAATGTAGAAAATAGATTTCTTGAAAACTCATAAACATGCTTAGAAATGGTTTTTCTTAAAACAAAAGGTTTTATGAAAACTTATTTTTCAAATGTTGGAAATTCTTTTAGAGTCATTACAAGAAACAAAAATATCATTATATGAAATTGTTATTACTTTGGAAAGTTGTTGGAATCCAAGTTTAGAAAATAAAACCACTCTTTAGGAATTTAAAGTAATTACAAGAGATTAAATTTAGAATATTCATCTCAAATAACTCAAGATCTTTTCAAAAGTAAAATGAATAGTCCAACAAATCTCAAGTTCAAAATCTTTTAAACTTTACTTTTTCATAAGTTGAGGCAACTTCATTTACTTCATTCATTTGTTATGTGTCAATACATATATGTATATATCTTCCAAAAAGTTTATAAAAATACTTGGAACTTTCATCTCTTCAAGTGTGTTTTATTTTAAAAGAGGAACTCAAGTTTTTACAAATTCGTGGAGAATCTGGTCGCTGCTTTTTTGGGACCCAAACGACTTAGTTTTATGAAAATAAGCTTAGAAATGCGTATATCTTTTTAAATAGGTAGAAAACGATATATTATACGCAAAATTCCGAGTTAAAATGAGCAAGTTATGTTTATTTTAAGTTGGAATTTTCTCTTATACGATTTTACCGCGATTTTAAGAAAAGCTTAGAATCTTCAAGAATAGAAGTGTTATGAAAAACTCATTTTGGGTATTTCATCTTGTTTAGGTAACGAAGAATCCGAGATCATCTTTCTGGAGGACTATTTCGATCAAATTCTATCGATATGGAGTGAGTTAATTCTTTTCCTAAGTTACATTTCCTTGTTTGTACTTATAATTAGTGGCACTCGAAATTTAAGAAAAGATAAATGAACAATTGTTGTGAAATATTTGTTGAATGAAAATTAAGTATATCGAAGGACGATATGTTAAATAAAAGTGTGATTCTTGTATTGATATGATGAAATTATGGTTGACCACCTTTAACATGAATTCAACTTACATGATTAAATGTATAAATTGAAATTTATTCATGCATATCATACTTGTGAGTCACATTTATTTCACTACCATTTTTTGTGTGGGGAAACGAGGAAGTAGTAGTGGTGGCTGGTAGGAGCCGGAAAGTCTACATGGGCCAGTAGGAGCCAGGAAGTCTACAGGGCGAGCAGGAGCCGGCAAATCTACAAATATTGATGGTCGTATGGGCTTGTAACCTCCCAACCCTTGCCATGGAGGGCGTTAAATCCATGCTACACTTGATTTCCGGTTAATCTTGTGTATTTGTTTGCTCATGTGATTGATGCATTACATATGTTTGAATTAAATAACTTGGTTGTTATATGGAAATGTTATACAGTTAGGAATTATCTCATTAGGCTAGATTTACTTATACCCTTATAGTTTTCTATTACAATATGATTATCTATGGTTGGCCCCGAGGAGCCCCGTGTGCCAGGTACGCATTTAAGCTACTAAGAGTTTTTGGAAGAAGTTTATGTATTTTTAGTTTTGAACATAGACTTCTAGGAAAAATCTCTATAGTAGGCTTATGTGGTAGTTATGTTTATTTTGTTAGTAGTGTAGTTGAACAAAGACTTTAAGGCGGGGGAATGCCCCTAAGATGATGTACGAACTTGTTATTGAATGAAGATCTTATGTTTATCTATTTAAGTTCATGCTTGCTTTTGCTATCTATTTAAACGTAATACCCCTATGAGTGTCCTACTATCTTGGAAGCACGCCTTGCATGTGATATCGAAGCTTCTGCGTGACTAAGGTTGTCATTCATTAGCTTTAATATTATATGCGGCGGACTGCCACGTTTAGGGTACCTTCTGGGGAGTGACAGAGTTGGCATCCTTTGATTGGTCTTTAAGGTTGATTTTGTTGACTAATGGGTGCATTATTGATCAAATTTCGGCTCTCTCTTCTTCAATGCAATCCAAGTCTTCCAAAGCAATCTTGCAGCCGAAATCTCCATCGAAAATATACATATATATATATATATATATATTAGTTAGTTTATTAACTTAGTTTTAGGATAATTTACTAAGTTATATGGGTATAATTTAACTAGTATTTGAAAGTTTTTGTACAAAAATATGTTTATAGGATTCTACAAAATTCTTAGATTATCAAACAATTCAATTTAAAGTTTTATATTTACGGGATTAATTGTTTGTAGAATTTTATCTTCCGCGATTAAGGTTTCCTAAACTCATTAGGTCAATTTTTGTTTTAGGCTCCAATAACTTAAGAAAACTCGAGTTAGAACAATAGCGTGATTCAATTATTTATTTGAAGTTTAGAGCTTAAGTTATACGACAGTTTATGTTTTCGTTGTGTATTTATAATTTTGACGGTTTATCTTTAGGTTATCGTTTCTTATCTATAAGCGTAGTTGTTTAACTACTTAATATTGCACTTGATATAGAAGTTAGATTATATATATATCTTTAGTTTTTTATACCTATCATGAAATTTTATTAGTAGATTTTAATACTAACTAGGAATCTTGAATTTAGGGTTTAAATCCAAGCATAGGCTCATTACTACTAATTGTTCTAATCTCAAATCATTGTTGAGTTCAAAAGTAATCATTTAATTTTTATATTTACATTTTTCTATTTAAATCTATTTGTATAACAAGTTTCGGGTTTGAATTTAAGAGTTTCTTTTAATCATATCTTGAATTATTCATTCAAGATACGAAATCTCATTTTTGGTATCAATTAGGGTTAAAGAAGTTCTTTATTTGATTTCTAAGTTCTTATTTAGTCAAATTCCATGCATTGATCTATTCTTAGACTTTTATTAGGATCTAATTCTATTAGCTAGTTCATACATACTACTTTAGAGTAAGATACTAATGTGGAAAATTTCCGAGGTTTACATTATTAGCTTCCTATGTATTTCTTTTGATTTTTATTGTGATCTTTTTAAACCTTAGTTTGAAAACTTACAATTCCCTTTTTATGGGGTTTCCTTTATGTTGTTTAAGGAAAACATTTTTTTTAAATCATCTTCCTTATTTTTAAAAAACAATCTATTACTATTATAGTTATGGTTTTAGAAAAAGTCTTTCAAAATAATAGTATTTCCAAAATTTTAATGAGTTCTTCCTAAGGCTCTGAGAAAAATGGATTTCTTTTTATAAATTTAGAACTCTAGATTTCTTTTTAGAACTTTCATTTGGTGATGAAAACCCCTTTTGTGACAAATATAGGTTGAACTTTTTGGTTTAGACAACAACTTTTATTTTGCATGAATATGAGAATAATAATAAGCAAAAATTATAACAACAAAATAATAAGAAAAATAATATAAGTCAAGTATTGAGAGTCTTAGCTTTGAATCAAGGCTCTCAGACTAAAAAATAGACTAGTCCCGAAAAGAAAAGAAAAGTGTTTTGGCTTGATGAGGATAAGTCTAAGACTAGAAAGACTAGTCTTAAAATAGTATGAAAGTAAATAAATTGCATTGCATGAAAATAAATAAATAACAAGTGAACTTATATGCTTTAAAGAATATATATATATATATATATATAGATCTATAAATATCTTAGCATAATAACAACAATAATATGTGCAAAACATAATAACAACACGAAAATATAGATATAGATTTTCATGAACAAGAACAATACATGAACATAGTATAGCTTCCATAACAACAAGTTTAGAAAACTCACATCATGGCCATGTAAAGTTACATGACATGGTAGTAAATATGAAAGAAGTTGTACCTAAAGAGAAGTTGGAAGTAGTATGTATAAATGGGTTTTGTGTGTGGAAAAGAATAAAGTTTTGGGAGTATTTTAGGAGAGTTTTGGAGAGAGTATATGGAGAGAGTTTTGAGAGAAGAATTTTGAGGAGTTTTGGTAGTGAATTTGCGGGTAGATGAAGTATGAAAAAAATGAAAGAGGATGGGAATATTTATAGGAAAATGAGGAGTGGAATTTATGTGATTTTATTAAAGAAAATAAGAAAGAGGGAGGAGGGAGGAGGGGGAGAAGGGGGAGGGGGGGTGGTGGGTGTGTGGTAGGGGCATGTGCATCGGCCATGAGTGAGATAGAGAGGGAGAGATTTATTTTTTTTTTAAATTTTATGTATTAAAAGTAATAATATATAAGGTAAATGTAATATAAAATTATAGGGAAGGTAAAAAATAAGGAAAATAGGTATGTAGAGTGTAAGAATAGGTGGTAGAAAAAGTAGAGATAGAGAAATAGTGTAGAATAGTAATGAATAGTGTAATGTAAAGTAGATGTGACTAATAAAGTACTGGTAGTAAGAAAATGTGTGTATAAATGCAATATCTGTTATTTTTAGTTACCGAAAAATTATAAAACTGATATTTTTGAAAACCTTATATTTTTACGAGTCTAATAGTATATCAAGAATGTTTTTACTATTTCGAGCCCCAAGATGAGTTTTTCGAAAACTGTATCCGATTGGGTTCAAAACGAATTGCAATTTGACTAATATGATATTTTTAAGCTTTCTTATATCATTATGAACTATTTTACATACTAATCTCTTACTTAATCACTTAGGGTTATAAACATGGGTTTACCGGACTTAAAATGTTATGTCTAACTAGGGTATTGTTGACTTTAAGGTTTCTGGTTGACCTTCAAATTAGGGTTTGAGCTTAACCGATCACAAAACTTTGGGGGTTTACAATATTTACCTCTTTTTTTTTTTTTGGCTTAAAGCGTCTACAACTACATTAGCTTTTCTAAGATTATATAGAATCTCCACATCATAGTCTTTAATTAACTCAAGTTATCTTCATTGTTGCATATTATGTTCCTTCTAAGTGAAGATATACTTCAAGCTTTTGTGATCAATATATATCTTGCTTTTCTCTTCAAATAAGTAGTGTCTCTACAATTTTAAAGCCAATACTGCAATCACAAGTTCTAAATCTTGAACTAGCTAATTTTTTTCATAGGGTTTTAATTGTCTTGAAGCATAAGCAATCACCCTATCATCTTGAGTAAGAACACATCCCAATCCCTGAATTGAAGCATCACTATAGATCATGAATTCTTTTCCACTTATTGATAGTGTTAATATAGGCACCAACACCAATCGATCCTTCAATTCTTGAGAACTCTTTTCACATTTATCATCCCAATCAAATCTCATGTATTTTTGAGTTAATCTTGTCATCAAAGATGCAATCTTTGAGAATCCTTAAACAAATCTTCTATAGTAGCTTGCTAAACTTAGAAAACTTCACTCTTCTGTGACACTTGTAGGTGTTGGCTAATCCAATACAGCTTTAATCTTTTTTGGATCAACTGAGATTCCATTCTTTGTAAAAATATGGCCTAGAAATGCAACTTCTTCCAACCAAAGCTTACATTTGCTAAACTTTACATATATCTTCTTTTCTCTTAATCTTCGTAAAACAAGTCTTAAATGCTTTGCATGTTCCTCTAAGCTTCTTGAATATACCAATATGTCATTAGTGAAGACAATGACAAACTGATCAAGATAATCTTTAAACACTCGATTCATCAAGTCCATGAAAGTAGTAGGGGAGTTCATCAAACCAAATGGCATGGCCAAGAACTTGAAATATCCATATCTTGTACGGAAAGTAATCTTAGAAATATCTTGTTGTTTAATCTTCAAAAACACAACTACAACTCTCAACTGATCAAACAAATCATCTATTATAGGTAGAGGATATTTGTTCTTAATGGTCACTTGACTCAGCTTTTAGTAATCTATGCACATCGTCGAACTTTCTTCTTTCTTTTTTCACAAATAATACTGAAGCACCCAATGGTGAAATGCTAAGACGAATAAATCTAAGGTTCCATAACTCTTCCAATTGGTTTTTTAGTTCCATTAGTTCTATAGGGGCCATTCTATAAGGAGCTTTTGATATAGGAGCGGTTCTTGATATGACATCGATTCTAAATTCAATTACTCTTTCTGGTGGTAAAATCGGTAATTGTTCAGGAAAACATCTACAAAATCTTTCACCACTAGTACCATATCAACATCTAGCTCTTCAACATTCATTATCGTTCCTGTAGCCTTTCCCATAGTTCTATGGTACACAAGTCACTTTTCTAATTTCCAAATCAAAACTTAATTCTGCTTTGTTAAAATCTCAGGTGACTTTATAAAATTTAACCATTTCATTCCCAATATCATATCAAAACCAGTCATAGGTAAAATTAACATGTCAATTGGCATATTTACATTAGCAATCAACACATCAAAATTTCTACATATACAAGGCTCCTTAGATTTTACACTTAAAGGGGTATTAATGCTCATTATTCTATCAGACAACACTTCAAAACTTAAACCACATTCATTCATGAATTTTTCAGCTATGCAAGCATGTGTTGTGTCTGTATCTATTAGTGCATAGGCATGATGTTTCGCAATCAAGAGAGTACCTGCAAACGCATCAACTGATGGGGCTTCTTCACATTGCTGCAAGGCAAATATTCTAGCTGCCATCATCCCTTTCCCAGAAGTAGGACAATCACTCTTAGGTTTTTCCTTACAATCAGCCACATGGTGTCCTCTTTGTTTACAGTAAGTGCAAAAGATAGGTTGCATTACCAGATTTTTGCACTCCGATGCCCTATGTCCTTCCTTGCCACAAGCAAAACATGCTCTTGGGTACCATTTACGTTATGTTAATTCATGCGGTCCAAAACACCTAATACATCTTCTTTCAAAAGTAGTGGAAGCAAAGATCTCAGACTTGCTTTCTTTCCTAGAAATGGTCTTTTTCCCTTCCCAAAATTGCCATATCTTTTATAAGAAGCAGATGGTACTAGTTTCTTACTAAGAAATGCAGTCGTCTTTCTCTTTGCCTTGGTCACTACGTCTATTAGTGTCAAAAGTTGAAACATTTTAACCTTACCTTTGATTTCCATATTTAACCCATTTTGAAATTTTTGAACTTTTATTCTTTCATCATTATATCCTTTACCCACAAATCTTAGTAATCTAGAGAACTTCGCATGATACTCTTCAACAGTCTTACTTCCTTGTCTTAAATTCAATCAATTTGGGATAATTTGTTCTCTGACCATAGTTGAAAAGTATTGCAAGAAGAAAGCTTCCTTGGACCTGATCCAAGGAACTGGTCTCACTAGATTTTCACTCATTAGTCTCCACCATTTGTATGCATATCTTTTAAGCATATATACTGCCAAATTAACTTTTCTATTATCAGGTACTTCACATGCAGCGAATTCTTTCTCTAGTTCCTCCATACAAATCTCATTAGTTGTTGGATCTGAGATAATCTCATCAAAATCAGAAACAAGTTTAACAAAATCACGTAGTTTCACTTAATCATTTCGTTCACCCACTTGTACATTACCCCCTTGCATAACAGCCTATGCATTATATTGTTCCATGAACTATTGTTGTTGTTGATACATCATATGCTGATAATGTTATATTATAGCAAACATAACATTGTGCACATTGTATTTGGATCTCCCACTAACACTTAGGGCATTGAGGGAATAGTGGCATCTGTGGTGGTGGTGGTGGATTCTGAGTCATTGATGCCGATGGAGGAAAGGAGTAGTAGCAGAAGCTGGAACAGATGATGAAGTAGAGGCTGAAGCAGTCAATTGAGGAGGCGGAGGAGGCATATTCTCTCTTTTTAGCTTTTGTTGAGTGTGTCTCCATGACCTATCCATCTTTAGCACA
The DNA here is from genome assembly GCA_024138025.1 of Combretum micranthum. Lineage (NCBI taxonomy): Eukaryota > Viridiplantae > Streptophyta > Magnoliopsida > Myrtales > Combretaceae > Combretum > Combretum micranthum. The sequence goes on along the minus strand of JAMXBD010000625.1, from coordinate 733,043 downwards.
ACATACAATATATATACATGACATATATTAAACCATGCAATTTTAATTAAATTAAATTCATATAAGCAACAAGGAAAACAACCATATAAAACCTCATTCAACAAAACCTAAACTTTTTATACTAAACTCACCGCATCTGAGGTCAAGTCACTCTTAGGATTTTTTTTTTAATAGAAAGTTATATAAATTGAAATTGCCAACATTCCTATTATATATATAAGTGTGTGTGTGCGTGTTAATAAATTTGTGCATGTTAGAATAAAAATTTAAAGTATAGTATATAAGTTTGTGTTGATATAAAAATGTGCTAATGTTTATGTTAGTGTAATTTGATATTGATATTAATATAATGTATCAGTGTAATAGATATTGGTGTTTAATTGTTGTCCTTGTGCTTGTTTAAAAAAAATTTGAGTTTCTAAAATCAAAACCAAAGTTAAAACCAAACTAACTTAGTAGATTTTACTATTTAGGTCCTTCAAACCAAGCCTAAATCTAATTTTCTTTTATAACCTAAAACCCAAACACAAGTCAAGACCAAGCCCAAGCCCAAGCCCATGTCTGATACACTCTTCCATAAGCTTCTATGTCTCAAAAGTCGGCATAAGGGCAAAATATCCCTATCCAAAACAGACCTACTCTCTCTCCATTGGATCTCTCTCTCTCTCTCTCTGTTTCTTCTCTTCCCAAGCCTAAAACTAACTCCAAATTTCCTCCATTAAAATTCTTTCTAAGCCATAATAAGCTTGATACAAAGGCTAGGAAGTGAGATTTAAGCCCAAGTGGAGTAAGAAGAAAGTCAAGAAAGCGGGAGAAGTAAACTTGATCTCTAGAGATAACTAAACAAGTAAGAAAAGTGATTTTCTTGTTTGCCTTGTTTATCAATGATTTTGGTTGGTGTTAGTGTTAGTTAGAGGTAAAACTTTGATGTTTTATGTGGATTGAAGGCATATTATCATGTATGTTGAAGTAGATAAGCAAAAAGAAATACATACTCTAAATGTTTGATAATATGAAAGATGATATTTGTAGTGATATGATGTGTATATAGATATTATTGGTGATAAATAAGTATAACTTGAAGGATTAGGATGATAGTAGAGTTTAATAAGCTTAAAGATGAGATTATGTTTTTGAGTTAGGGTGTTGTGTGTATATTTGCGAGAAATAGACTTGTGAAAGCTTGATGATGTTAATATTGTGTTAAAGACTAGTTTAACATGTTTTATGAACATATAAGGTCTTATTAAAGGGATTGGAAGCCATAAAACTTAGAGAAATTTCAAAACAAGTACCATAAGGTAATTGCTCTGTTCATCACGGGCATGATCATGGCCATTATCCTCTTAGGTGTAAATTTCTTGTCAATTACGGCCGTTTTTGGGCCGTCATCTTGTTGGATAGATTTGTTGGTCCCGAAATGATAACCAAGAGGGGGGGTGAATTGGTTATAATAAAAATTTTGACCAAATTTTCACACACTTGGTTATACTAATAAAATGGCTTTTGATCTTAATAAAATAAATGAATTTGATGAAAAACTTCTTTAAAAATAATAAACCAAAATTATCCTATATGAATAATCTCACGAATATTTAAACTATAGTTTGAAAACTTTCTTCTCGGAACCTTCTGACCAACTCTCTGACTCAAGAACAATAAGAACAACACTCTCTGATTAACCTTCTGACTGACGATCAAATGCAATAAAACAAATTAAAATTACACAAATTAAAGAGAGATGAGTAAGAGAGAAATGCAAAACGAATTATAGAGGTTCCGCCTTGAGCGTCAATCCTCTCTTCTAGCTCCAAGCCAGGGTCACCGGTAATCCACACCGGTATTGTTCCACTAATCCAATAAATAAGAATAGTTACAAGAAGTTCACAATTCACTCAGCTTGATTCTCTCAACAACCAATCTACTGAGCCTACTTGCAACTCACAATCACTAAAATAATTTATCAAAATCTGAGGAGAATAAAGTAAAGGTCCTCGACGGTTTTTGAACAATACGAAGGAACAAAAAATAATGACAGTAATTTCGCTCTTGAATGCTTTTGAATTCTCGTTTATTTGTTCTACGTTCTGCCCTCTATTTATAGTTGTTCGTATATATTTGTTCTTCTCAACACTTGAAAACAATCTGCTGCGTTCCAGATTAACTTGTTTTCCAGATTTCTCGCAAAAATGAAGATTTGTTCCGGATATGTCGAGTACAATATCTCTTCAAGTCTATCCTCATCTGGATTTGAATTTTGAATCGTCTGATAAGCTTCCTCGAGAGTGAGATAACTTCAAATCTCTACAATCTTGCATGAATATCTCAAACAAACAATTTCAAATATTCCTCTTGTTGATCACGTCTTGAATCTGTTCAAAGTATCACGCCTGGGATATTTATTTTTCTGTTTCATGAATTTCTGACTTCGGACAAGCTCCTGAAATCTTGTATATGTATTAAAAAAATATCCGAACATTACTTGCATAATCTTATCCCAAATTAATTTTCAAATTACTTAAACTTCCTCATCTTATTTTAATTAAAAAATAAAATACCCTGTGGATTATGAACCAACTTTTGTGGAACAGATTAGATATATTTCCCAAATATATTTAATCATTGGAGCTAGGTCTTCATCATATCAAATATTTTGTTTTTCTTCATATCGTATCTTCTGACATTCCTTCTGCCTTTCATCTGTGTACTTGTTCATAACTAACGTTCCTTCTGCCTAAGCTTCTGACTTATCATTTTTCCTTTGTTCATAATAGATGTTCCTTCTGCCTAAGCTTCTGACTTATCATAAATATTTGAATCCTCTTGAATAAACTTTCTGGATAACTTTCTGATAAAACATACTCAAAATAATCGTTATTTCATTAATTTTTGTTATCATCAAAATCCTTGATTGAGAGAAACCAACATTCTCCCCCTTTTTGATGATAACAAAACCCATATATAAACAAAATAAATAAAAATTACACATTCATACATATTCATCCAGAAATTTTGAACGCCACGCATTCTCATTTCATTTAAAGATTGAAAAGATTGAAAAAGCAAGTGTCCTAAATTTTATTATCCAAAAGGGTTATCCAAAAGAACCAACATATCTAGTGATTTTGTTTATTGAACCAACATATCTAGTGATTTTGTTTATTTGTCTCCCCCTTTTTGTTAGCATCAAAGAAACCAGCATTAAGAAAATAAATGCTCCCCCTAAGAATATGCCAAAAGTAAACATTCATGCGTTTGAAAAATAAAATGTGCAGAGTCTGAAATATCAAAATACAGACATATTCAAGGAGTTCTGAAAACAAAAAAAATGTAAATCATTTTTTCTTTGATTGCCTAGTTATTACTGTCTTGCGGGCTGGTTGTTTTTTCCTTTGAGGAAAGTCTTTGGAGGAGGAACAGATGATTGAGGTTGAGATTGAGTGGGCTGATCAGGTTTTTGAGTTTTGTTTAAAGTGAGAATATCCTCAGCAACCTTATGAAGAGCTTCCAAATCTGCAGAGGGAATTGGCTCAATATGTTCAACAGTAACAGCTTGGATCCCTTCATCAGGTGGAGCCTGCACGTTTTCTTCTGGTTGTGGATTCAAAGCTTCAGAGGGTGGAATTTGAGAAGACAGTTGTGGGTCACTGGTAGTGAGAGGAACAGCTGGATCAAAGTTCTCAGGAGGTAGATCATCCATGACGACCTCTGGATGTGAGTCCTGTTGTGGGTCAAGATGCTGGGACTCGTCTTTTTGCTGCAAATCAATAGTTTGAAGAATAGATTTTGTTAAATTGTTCTTCAAATCATTGATTTTCTTATCAATGAGACCTAATAAAGCAGATTGGAGGCCTGATCGTGAAGTCTCTCCTGGAGGTGGAGGAACAACATCCTCTGAGTCACTCTCTGATACTTTCAATCCTAGTATCACCTTCCCTAATCTCAAACTTTCCACCAGTGCGAACACGATATGATTTCTTTTTCTTGCTTTTCATCTTCTCTTTTCCAGTATTTTTAGAAGATAAATTCTTCTCTCTATCTTCTGCAATATCCTCTGCCTCACTTTCTGTCCCATTCTCTGAATCTAGAAGCAGTTCACCTTCAGCCAAGGATTTTATCTTTTCCCAATCAAATCGAAATTTACTAAACTTAGAATGTCTATACCAAGCACCATCTTTGGAAAACCACAGTTTTTGAGATACAAGAATCCCCATTTTCTTCAAATTTGTTTCTCCAAATTTCTTTAAACCGACTGTAGGTGTAACATTTGGGGACAAGGTAAAACATTCTTGTATTTAAAAAATTTCATTAAAACATTTCCATAGGGTTTGTTTCTTCGTGTTCTCCATATGTGTTTCAAAATCATGGTGGGTATATCTATTTCTAAGTTCTTTTTCATTGCCAAAACAATCATAGCTTCCTCGATTGAAATGGTTGTTGTACTACCATTCTTTGGCAAAATACAATCTACAACAGCTTTATGTAACAACCGAATAAGTAATTCAAAATCAGTTGAAAAGATATCCTTCTCTTTAAAACTACCAACCCCATCATTCAATTCTTGAAATATTGCATTCCTAGACAGTGTCAATATTTTTCTATCATCTTGCATGTCCTTCATCTCAAAGCAGTGTAGAAGATCTTTCCTTGTGATCTTAATAACTTTGCCTCCCGCTCTAGATTTTAAAGACAAATCCTCTAACTGAGACAAGTTTTCATAAAATTCCTTTATGACCCTTTCATCAACTACGTCAAGAACATGACATATGTTCTTGCATCCAATCCTATTCAGCCAATGATTCCAATAAAAGCCATTGTTCGAAAAGAATTTGAAATCGATGTAAGAACATTCTCTTACCTTTTTCGACAACCGTGAAGAAGATCAAGGATTTCTTTCCCCTTTTTCTTTTGGCTGGGGTTTGCACTCGTTCTTCTTGAGAGACGGTATGCTCTGAGTCATCTTCTGACTCAAGCATGGGGCCTTCAGATTGTCGTTCCTCAGCCTGTTGAGGATCCACAGTTGTTTGCTTCTCAGTTTGTGATTCATCGTTTCTTTCCTTTGAACGAGATTCCCGTAGAGTTCCATCTTTAGTTGTGGTTTCTACATGATTTTCTGAGATGGACTGAGTTTCTTCAATGTTTATTTCCTCTGTAATTTTCTTGGATTTGAAACCTTTCGAGAGGAGACGTGAGGATTTTCTTGCCATTGTTTAGGGTTTCGATTTGAGAGAGTTGAGAATGTCAGAGGAGAGAAAGATAGTTGTTTTTGAGAGGGAAAAGAAGGTGTAGGTGGGATACGAAGAGGCAAAAAAATGCCGCCCATCATGAAATTATTTCCCTTTTTTTTTTTAATAAAAAAATCGTTTGTAACATTATCATTATAAAATAATTTAAAAAGGAAAACACATTCCAACCTCATTTCTGAGAAATTCAAATCTGATTTTATCCAACGGTTTTGTAAAAATATCAGCATATTGATTTTCAGTTGAGACAAACTCAATACATATGTTACCATTTTGTACATGATCTCTAATAAAATGATGTCTAATTTCTATATGCTTAGATCTAGAATGATGCACAGGATTTTTTGTTAAGTTGATTGCACTTGTATTATCACACTTTATTGAAATATTTTTATAATGCAAACCAAAATCTTGTAGTTGTTGTTTTATCCAAAGAATTTGTGCAACAATTTCCTATTGAGACATATTCAGCTTCTGCTGTAGAAGGCAACTGAATTGTTTCTTGGAAGACCAAGAAATTAATTTATTTCCTAAAAATTGACAAGTTTCCAGAAGTGCTTTTCTATCAATCTTACATCCTGCATAATCAGCATCTGAATATCCATGAATTCAAAAATTTTCATCATTTTTAGGATACCAAATTCCTAATTTTGCAGTACCTGCAATATACTTAAAAATTCTTTTCACAGCTTTTAAATGAGTTTCAGTAGGACTACTTTGAAATCTTGCACAGATACACACAGAGAACAATATCTGGCCTAGATGCAGTCAAATACAACAAAGAACCAATTAAGCTTCTATAAAGTTTTTCATTAATTTTCTTACCTTTAGAATCGGCATCTAACCTTATAGATGAACTCATTGGTGTAGCAGCTTCTTTTGAGTTCTCAAATCCAAACTTTTTCAGAATTTGTTTGGTATATATTCTCTTGATGAATGAAGATTCCATCCTTTGTTTGTTTGATTTGTAATCCCAAAAAGAAATTTAATTCTCCCATCATGGACATCTCAAATTCAGCCTGCATAAGCTTTGCAAATTCTTGACAATACTTTTCATTAGTAGATCCAAAAATTATGTCATCAACATATATTTGCACAACAATTATATCATCATTGTAATATTTCAAAAATAAAGTTGTGTCAATAGCACCTCTTTGATATCCACTAGTTATGAGATATCACTAAGTCTCTCATACCATGCTCTTGGTGCTTGTTTTAAACCATACAAAGCTTTCCTTAACTTGAAAACATGATTAGGTTTAAGATGATCTTCAAATCCGGGTGGTTGTTCAACATATACTTCTTCTTTAATATAGCCATTCAAAAATGCACTCTTTACATCCATTTGATATATTTGAAATCTTTATAACAAGCATAAGCAAGTAATAATCTTATTGCTTCTAATCTAGCTACTGGTGCAAAAGTTTCATCATAGTCTATTCCTTCTTCTTGAGAATATCCTTTAGCTACAAGTCTTGCTTTATTTCTAACAATTTTACCATTTTCATCTAATTTATTTTTATATACCCATTTAGTTCCTATAATTGATTTATCTTCAGGCCTAGGGACTAAATTCCAAACATTATTTCTTTGAAATTGATTTAATTCCTCATGCATAGCATTTATCCAATTTTCATCATTCAATGCTTATCTATGTTACTTGGTTCTATTCAGATATCAAAGCAAAATGATTTTCAAGTTCTTGTAATTCAGATCTAGTTCTAGTTCCACAATCAATATCACCAATAATTAAACTTGATGGATGTGAAGATTTATATCTCCAACCCTTTGAACTTTCAGGAGTATTAAAATTTAATTTTTGCTTACCTTCTGTCTTACTTTCTGTTTTACCTTTTGTCCTACCTTCTGTCTGACTGTCGTTCTGACTTTTTGCCTTACTTTCTGTCTTAGCAGATTTTTGTTGATTTGCAGACTCATGTATATCAGCTGTATCAACCTTCTTCTCATTTACATCATTAGTTTTAATACTAATAACATCATCATCATCAACATCATCTTTTACGTCAATAAATCTCACATTTATAGATTCTTCAACTATTTTTGTTGTTTTGTTAAACACACGATATGCTTTACTATGTTGTGAATATCCAAGAAAAATTGCTTCATCTGATCTTTCATCAAATTTTCCAAGGTTATGTAAATTCTTTTTCACATAACAAGTACAACCAAACACATGAAAATATGAAACGGATGGTTTTCTACCACGAAATAATTCATAAGATGTTTTTGTAGTATGAGATCTAATATATACTCTATTCATAATATAGCATGCAGTTGCTACTGCTTCAGCCCAAAAATGTTTAGCTATATTACTTTCATTTAACATAGAACGTGTCATTTCTTGAATAGTTCTATTCTTTCTTTCAACTACCCCATTTTGTTGAGGTGTATGGAGCAGAAAATATGTGTATTCCATGTTCTTCACAAAATGATATAATGATGCATTATCAATTCTGTACCATGATCAGTTCTAAAGAAATATAGAAAAACCTTTTTCATTTGTATTTGTTTAGCAAACCTTTGAAAAGTCTCAAAAGTTTCTGATTTATACTTTAAAAGAATACCCATGTATATCTTGAAAAATCATCCGCTATAACCAGACCAAATTTGCTTCCTCCTAGACTCAATGTTCTAGTAGGTCCAAATAAGTCAAGATGTAAAAGTTCAAGTGGTCTTTTAGTTGTCATCATATTTATACTTTTGTGTGACATTGAAACCATTTTGTTCTTTAAACAAGTTGAACATTTAACATCATGCCTTATATTGATTTAGGTAATCCAACAACAATATCCTTTTTAGATAATTTTTCCAAATGATTGAAATTTACATGTCCTAATTTTTTGTGCCATACATAAATGCTATCAGTCATAGACAAAAAGCAACATTCAATATTCATATCAGATGGAGTAATTAAGTATACATTTCTTTTTCTATATCCTTCAAATATTTTTATTCCATCAGAATTTATGCAAAACATTTGTTTTTCTCAAAATTCATTTGATATCCTTTGTCACATAGTTGACTATACTTAATAGATTGTGTTTTAATCCTTTAACTAATGAAACATTTTCAATCATGTATGGGGGATAACCAATTGTACCTGTTCCAATGATTTTACCACGGCTATCATCACCAAATCTTACATACCCTTTTTCTTTCCAACTATGCTAGTGAACAAGGAAGGATCTCCTGTCATATGACCTGAACATCCACTGTCCAAGTACCATGTTCCTTTTATTTTTGCTCCTTGTTCCTGCAATCAAAAGTAAAGGCGATTAAACCTTCTTAGGAACCCAAACAAACTTGGGTCCTTGATAAGTCAAGCTCGTTTTATCTTGCTTCTTAACTTGATATGAACTGAGCTTGTTTCTGTAAAGCCCCTAGATTTTCGATAATATTAGTAAACCCTAAGAACCGGAAGTTGAAACGAAACCCTAAAATTAACCTAGTTCTATGTTTAGTCTAGTGAATCTAGATCCGGCAATCCCGTATTCTTAAACCCTAGAAAACGAAATTGAAATAATTGTGGATTATGGTTCGTAATAATATAGGGAAGCCTAAAAATATCAGATTTGAATTTTTCTAGTGTCCTTCGGATCCGATCGGGATCAGTTTTCAAAAACCGTGCCCCGGAGCACCGGATAGCAAAAATATTCCGACAACACCAATAGATTCGTAAAAATATAAGGTTTTCAAAAATATCAGTTTTAGAATTTTTCGGTATCTAAAAATAACAGATATAGGACTTTTACGCGTATTTTTTTACTACCGGTATTTTAATTGTCTAGTCTACTATTCATAGTACTTTTCTACTATTCATTACTATTCACCTTTTTCTACTTTTTCTTATACTCTATTCTTACACTCTACCATACCTATATCTTACAATTTACCTTCCCCATACAACTTTAGTCACATCACACTTTACACATTACTTCTTTAATCACATCAATTTTATTTTCTTTTTCAAATTATTTAATTACATCTAATTTCCACTCCCAAAAATCTATAAATACCCCCTTCCTCTTCCATTCTTTCACACAACAATATTCATACCAAAACTCTCCCAAAATCACTCCATAAAATCTCTCTCCCAACATCTCTCTTAAGTTCCCTCTTTTCCTTAGAAAACTCATTTCCACATAATACTACAACCCATTCTTTTCTTCTTCAACCAACACATAAACTTTAGGTAAAACTTCTCTTATACTCATCATGTTCATATAACTTAACATGAGTTTAGTGTATGTTTCTTAGGCTCATTGAGTTAAAGAAGCAACAATTTATTCATGTTTTGTTTTTGTTCATGTTCTTATTTTCTTTATGTTACTATTATGTTGATATTGTTACTATAAGTATTATATATATATATATATATATTATGTATAAATATTTATTTAGAGCATATAAGCTCACTTGTTATTTATTTATTTTCAAGTCTTGCAATTTATTTATTTACTTGTTTTATGCAAATATTAAGACTAGTCTTTCTAGTCTTAGACTTGTCCATATCAAGTCAAAATAATTTTATTTCTTTGCTTTTCTTTTCTTTGAGGACTAGTCTATTCTTAGTCCCGGGATACCTTGATGAAGCTAAGGTTCCCAATACTTGACTTTACTTTTATGCTCTTATATATTTTGTTTATCTTATTATGTTGTTTTTATTTTATCCTCATTCATACATGAATATGTGATATTGTCTCAACCATAATGAAAATGAGCTTCCTTTAGTAATAGAAAGTAAGAACCCTCCTCAAAAATAAATTTTATCTCATAAGAAATTATTTTTCCATAAAGACTTAAAGTTTTCTTAACAAATATTTTTCTAAAGCTAGACAAGTTTAGCTCAAGTTTTAGTAATAACACTATATGAGATTTTATCAAGAAATACATAAAGTTATTACAAACTCTTCTTTCAAACAAATAAAATAAGAAAGTTTCTTTAAACATTCCTTACTCAACCAAAAGTTTTCTTAAACACATTTATCAAAATTTTCTACCAACATTTTAAATACTAAAGTCTAGAAAGTTTTCAAAAATTTACTTATAAAGACCATTTCTTTTAAAGTGGATCTAAGAAAAGCTATAGAACATATACCCATGAAGTATTTAGAAAAACTATGTTTTCCAAAACATTAGAAATAAAGTAGTAGGAATTTAAAAAGATTAAAATTAATTTTATTTAAGAAAAAGAATTAAAAGAAGGAGATGCTCACTTTTAGTAAAATAAGAAATTTCTTAACAAAACTAAATTTTTTACAAAACTTATTTTTTTACAAAACTTAAGCTTATCACACTTTCAAAACATATTGTACCACAAGAACATTGTTGAGACAACACCACCAAATTCATGCATATGGTTTGAGTATATATGTATTCAAGGGATTTTCTTTCAACCATATAATGTATCTATATTTTTGTACAAAAGCCCTTGAGTGAAGTAAAGTTTGAAAACTCTAGTTTTGAAGTTTGGAAAATTCGTGTCAAATCTGTACGCTGCTATTCCGAGACCTAAATAACTTCTTTTGATAAAAATAACCTTAGAAATAGATAGATCTTTCCGAGTAGGTAGAAATCGGTATATAATATGCGAAATTCCGAGTTAAAATGAGCAAGTTATGGCCATTTTAAATTGGAATTTCCATTCATACGATTTTTGACGAATTCAATAAGATCGAATTATAGAGTTCGATAGATCGTGGATGAAATACTCATGTCGGGTATTTCTTTTGGTTTAGGTGTCGAGGACGAAGATCTTCCCTTCCCAGAGGATTACTTCGACTCCTAGAAGAAAGCTATGGACGAGTGAGTTTCCTTTACGCTTATGTATTCGCGCATGTGCTTGTAGAATAGAGCACTAGATGTTAGGAAAAGATAAAATTGATATGCATGTGGGATATCATGGGAATTATGTATGTGATTCGTTGTGTGCGATCAATGAACAATAAAGTATATCGGAACCCGATTTGTGATTGATATAAATGTCTCCATGTATGTATTTGTTATGTGTGCGAATATTGTTTGATCGCTTTAAATGATTTAATGTCATATCGGAATCCCCATATAATAAATTGCTCATGCATATCACTTAGAATATCATTTCGAAATTTTGCTACTACTCCTCAGCGTGGGACCGGAAAGGTAAGCTGCCTTGCTACAATCTTGAGAGTTAGGACGTTCGGGGAATACGGTCTCAAGGTGTAGCCGAGCCGGATCGATCGCTTTGGGTAAGGAAAGCCCGAGGACTAGTAGTACGGTTCGTTGGAACCCCAAGACGCGCGCAACTTTCAGGAGGTCGTTCGGGACCTAGTTCAAAGCATTCCCTAACCTCCGATGGAGGGGTAAATCCATCAAACATACGAAACCGGATAGTCGTATGTAATGTTTGATCATATGGTTATTGCATTCATATGCTTGATTAATAAACTTGGTTGATTGTTTGTTATGAGTACTTTTGCGTAAGGAATATCTCACTAAGCTAGTAATGCTTATACTCCTACAGACTTTTGACCTTGCAGGTTTATCTTTTTGCACCGAGACCATCTTGACCACCGGGGGTAGAATCTTTATTTTGGAAGCTTTGGAGAGGAATTCTATTTTATAGTATTAGAGTAGATTTCTTCTAAATCTTCTAGCTTTTGTTGCTTATCTTAGCAAGACCATGATTATTATGAAATTATCGGGGGAATGCCCCTTAGAAGTTGTAGACTTTTATTTCAATGAAATATATATTAATGTTATTTTGCATGTTCCGCTGCCAATGTCTTAAAATGCATTACTCACCGGTCTCCCTTTGTTGTGAATGTACGCCTTGTACCGATATGAAAGCTTTCGAGTGACTGAGGTAGTCATTCTTAAGTTTTAATATTGCGTACAGTGGGCTGTCACGTTTAGGGTACCCGCTGGGGCGTGACAGTTTCTTTTATAGAAACAATATTTTTCAATATGACCTACTTTATTACAAAATGAACATGCATATGGTTGTTGATGATACCTTTGATTTCCTCTTTTATAATTTTAATGTGTCGGATAATCATTATAAGCATACCTGTACTTCTGGTGTACCTTCTGCTTGGATAGCTTGGTTGAACATACCTTCTGATGTTCCTTCTTCTGGTACTGTTCTTGTTTTTTTCGTTACGGACAGCCACTTGATTATTCGTTGATTGTGTTCTTTCACAAAAATCGTCTTTTTCATATTATTTGAGGAATTTCCAGATTCATATCCTAATCCATGTTTAATGAAAGGTGGTCTTTGACTTCCAATTAACATATTCAATTTCTTATCACTTTCATTAAATTTGTTGAATGTGTTCTTTATCAATTGAGATAGATCTTCAACCCTTCCTTTTAATTCCTTAATTTCGGTTTTCAAAACTTCATTTTCTTTCTTGATGCCATCAGTTTTGACAAACAACTTCTCATTATCAGTTTTCAAAATATCATTTTTTCATCATAAGAAGTTTATTAGTTTGACGCAAAACATCCTTTTCGTTCTTAAGAGCTTTATTTTCTACTTCTAATTTTGTAATTTTTACATCTGCCCTTTTTAATGCTCTAAGTAACTTTTTCATTTCAGAATAAATATCATTTTCATTTATATCTTCATCGGAATCAGAATGTACCTCAGATGCAGCCATGAAACACAAATTTGCTTCTTCTTCATTGTCACTTGTATCTTCTGATTCACCTTCTGATTCATCAAGGTCATCCATGTCGCCATCATAGCACGACTTTTCTTCTTGAATTTCTTCATTTTCTTTTTTAACACAGGACATTGTACTTATTGTGACCAGGTTGTTTGCATTCGTAACACACGAGTTCCTTCTTTTCTTTCTTTTCTTCCTTTTCTTTGTAATTCTTTCCTGCACTTGACTTGTTAGTTTTATTGAAATTATTATATTTCTTACCTTTGAAGAACTTGCTCAATCTTCTTGCAAGCATGCCAATGTTTTCCTCCATGTTGTCATCATCGGAATCAGTTTCATCATTTGTGATTTTCCTTGCTTTGAAAGCTATTGCTCTTGAACTTCCTTCGGCTTCTTCAGTTGTGTTAATGTGTGATTCATAAGCTAATAGTTCTCGCTTAGTTGACTAAGAGTTAACTTGTTCAGATCTTGGGCTTCTTCAATTGCTGTCTTTTTAGCATCCATGACTTTGGCAATATTCTGAGCATCTTCCTGACTAAATCAGATCATCCATTTTCTTTCAAGAGAAGTCAGTTCATTAGTTATAGCAGTAAAACGATTAAAGGCTTCTCTTATTTTCTCTTCAGGTTTGATCTTAAATAACTCATATTGTTGCAACAAAGAATTAATCTTTGTTTCCTTAATAGTATTAGTTCCTTCATAAGTGTTGGATAGTGTATCCCAAATTTCTTTTGCATTTTCACAAGAAGAAATTAAATAGAATTCAGAAGGAGCTATAGTAGTGAGTAAGAGATTCTTAGCCTTATTGTTTTTCTCAATGTGCTTCAATTGTTCATCCGTAAAACTGCCATCATCATTCATAACCACTTGTGTGTCTCCAAAGGAAATCACCTGCCAAGATGCATAATCATTAGCCTTTATGTAGGTAGACATACGCATTTTCCAATAGAGATAATTTGTTCCATCAAAAATATGGAGCTCGATTGATAGCAATGTTATTATCAGCCATTTGAAAAGATCACTCAAAAATAGATGAGAACCGCTCTGATACCAATTGTTGGTCCGAAATGATACCAAGAGGGGGGGTGAATTGGTTATAATAAAAATTTTGACCAAATTTTCACACACTTGGTTATACTAATAAAATGGCTTTTGATCTTAATAAAATAAATGAATTTGATGAAAAACTTCTTTAAAAATAATAAACCAAAATTATCCTATATGAATAATCTCACGAATATTTAAACTATAGTTTGAAAACTTTCTTCTCGGAACCTTCTGACCAACTCTCTGACTCAAGAACAATAAGAACAAACTCTCTGATTAACCTTCTGACTGACGATCAAATGCAATAAAACAAATTAAAATTACACAAATTAAAGAGAGATGAGTAAGAGAGAAATGCAAAACGAATTATAGAGGTTCCGCCTTGAGCGTCAATCCTCTCTTCTAGCTCCAAGCCAGGGTCACCGGTAATCCACACCGGTATTGTTCCACTAATCCAATAAATAAGAATAGTTACAAGAAGTTCACAATTCACTCAGCTTGATTCTCTCAACAACCAATCTACTGAGCCTACTTGCAACTCACAATCACTAAAATAATTTATCAAAATCTGAGGAGAATAAAATAAAGGTCCTCGACAGTTTTTTGAACAATACGAAGGAACAAAAATAATGACAGTAATTTCGCTCTTGAATGCTTTTGAATTCTCGTTCTATTTGTTCTACGTTCTGCCCTCTATTTATAGGTTGTTCGATATATTTGTTCTTCTCAACACTTGAAAACAATCTGCTGCGTTCCAGATTAACTTGTTTTCCAGTTTTCTCGCAAAATGAAGAATTGTTCCGGATATGTCGAGTACAATATCTCTTCAAGTCTATCCTCATCTGGATTTGAATTTTGAATCGTCTGATAAGCTTCCTCGAGAGTGAGATAACTTCAAATCTCTACAATCTTGCATGAATATCTCAAACAAACAATTTCAATATTCCTCTTGTTGATCACGTCTTGATCTGTTCAAAGTATCACGCCTGGGATATTTATTTTTCTGTTTCATGAATTTCTGACTTCGGACAAGCTCCTGAAATCTTGTATATGTATTAAAAAAAATATCCGAACATTACTTGCATAATCTTATCACAAATTAATTTTCAAATTACTTAAACTTCCTCATCTTATTTTAATTAAAAAAAATAAAATACCCTGTGGATTATGAACCAACTTTTGTGGAACAGATTAGATATATTTCCCAAATATATTTAATCATTGGAGCTAGGTCTTCATCATATCAAATATTTTGTTTTTCTTCATATCGTATCTTCTGAATTCCTTCTTCCTTTCATCTGTGTACTTGTTCATAACTAACGTTCCTTCTGCCTAAGCTTCTGACTTATCATTTTTCCTTTGTTCATAATAGATGTTCCTTCTGCCTAAGCTTCTGACTTATCATAAATATTTGAATCCTCTTGAATAAACTTTCTGGATAACTTTCTGATAAAACATACTCAAAATAATCGTTATTTCATTAATTTTTGTTATCATCAAAATCCTTGATTGAGAGAAACCAACAAGATTTCTAAAAGATAGATCATGGCCGTATCTGAGGCCATTATCTTCTCAATGGGAAATTTCAATGATGATCATGGCTGTAACAAAGCTAGTGATCTTCTCTGAGTATTTTTTAAAGTTTGAGATGACCTATATCACAGCTGTAATTAGGGGCGTGATCTGTATCACAACCTCTATCATGGGCGTAACCTACCCTATAGTACTGTTCAAAAATAAATAAATAATTGGTAATGATGGATAGATGATCAATAAAAATGATATAAATATCTATGTTTATATGAATAAAGTGTTGTGTAGTAATTACAAACTATTTGTGGTGATTATCAAGTAAGAACTTATGATTTTAGTATGTAATGAGTTTCTTGCTACAATTGTTAATCCTCGGTTGAGTGCTTCCATTGATTCTCGATATAGCACAGGTACACAGTAACATGGTTGATTGCTTGCCTAGGATAGGCTTATCTTAACTTAATTCTAATTAAAGATGACTTAAGCCTTGTTTGAATTGGTTGCGTTTTACGCCGTTGAATATAGTTCAGGGAACGACATCCTGTTATGAGATAACATGGTAGTTTAGGTGCTTAGGCCATCCCTGTCAAGATTTGACAGTTTATAAGTGGTATGACGGGTTTTGGTATCGGTATAATGTTTGCTTATTTTAAAATAAAGTAAATGATTTAGTTCATGTTTATGAGACTGGTTAAACTAAGTGATATTATGGATTAAGTTAAGTAAAGATGAGTGACGACTGAGAATCCTATATGAGACTATAACTCGTTAGATATGTCATTAGGAGATATAGGTATCCAAACTGTTTATATCAACCCCCTGAGCGTCTGCTGTTACTCAAGAACCCCAGATTTCTGGATTATTGTAGAGTTTGAACATTCTTATGCTATATGACTAACTTAAGGAATATTTAATAAATTTTTGTTTGATGCATTAGCATATAGTCTAAGCTTGTGTTCCATTCATTTGTGTTTTCGTTACTTATGCACTGGGCCTTTGGCTCATTTTTTCTCTCTTACAGGTATTAATGATGAAGATGAGTTCTATGTTGGGATGGGATATGGAACCGATTTTGAGGATTTTCTAGATGATTGGGAGGACTAGAGACCTGACCTTACCCTTTGATGGATCTTTTTTGTAATAGAATAGGATAGAATCGTTTTGGGGAATATATAATATTTACTAAAGTTTTTGTTTAATTAGTGTCTATCTTTTGAAAATGGCTTGTTTACAAGATTTGTTTGTAATATCTCTATGTATATATGTGTGTATTAAGTTTATATGGCGTTTTTATATTATTAAGCTCATGAAATTGTTCTTATAAGAGATTTAGACAAATAATTACTCAAACCATTCTTTATAGTCAACCTTACATATAATATTGCAGGTTATATGTGGTTAGAGAACTGTATTCACCGGTTTTATATATATGTGGTGGGCTCAGGTCCTTATAGGTCGTATCAAAGTAGAGTTTGAATAATTGTTTGCCTAAATATGATAGCATATATATGACCTGACCTTAGACACGGATAGTTAGCTTTAAGTTTTACTTGAATGATTGTGTTTGTTTATTTTATTTGTTATTTGTTTACTTGTTTGTTTGAGTGATTGCTTGTTTGTTACCTATAATGTTCAAATGAATTTAATAAAATTTAAGCATGATTTAAATTTCATATATGTGTATTATAAATGTATTGCATGCATATGTTTAAAATGGATAGGTCACGAAGATCCACTCAACAGCAAACAAATAGGGATGATATGCCTCCACCACCTCAATCATCATTTGTACCAGCTCCTACATCCTCTTCTACTCCAAGTTTTAATGCTACGACATCTTCGGCATCTATGTCTGCATCATAAACTCCTCCAATGAATCAAGTTCCATAACCACCTCTAATGCCACCATTTCCACCGATGTCTCAAGTACCTACATACAATCTAACATCCATGTATACCATGTTTAGAGACATGTTTGCTATGGTAAAACAATATCAAGTGATGATGTACCAACAACAACAACACTTTATGCAACAATATGGTCTTTCAGGAGCGAGACAGAATAAGAATCCACCGGTAGTTGATCAAAGCGATCAAATTAAGTTGCATGCTTTTAATAGGTTGGTTCCGGGCTTTTGTGGGACTGATACATATTCGACCATAGCCGAGAGTTGCATTGAGGATTTGGAGATGACATTTGCAGCCTAAGACACACCTGAAGAGAAAAAAGTGGATTTAGCTGTGTATATGTTGAAAAAGGAAGCCTACAATTGGTGGAGATTGGCCAGTGGAAATATGCAAAGGACTATATTGTGGAAAACATTTAAGGATACATTTTTTATTAAGTATTTTTCGAATACTGTCAGGGAACAAATGATAGCAAACTTGTTAAGTTTGAGACAAGGAAGTAAATCAATTGATGAATATTATGTTGAATTATGTAGATTATTATGATTTGCTGGTGGAGATTATAGGGATGAGAGGATGAAGGTTTATAAAATTCAAAATGGCTTGAATGAGGAAATATAGGGAGAGGTCAAGATGTTTGAATTACATACTTTTGCTAACATTCTTGCAAAAGCCAAGTTAGTTGAGCAGATTCAGAATGATAACAAGGTAAGAAAGGTTATGAGAGCAGCATTTTTAGGAAAAAGACTAGCATCTTCTACATCATTTGGAAGTTATCAAAGTGTTGGCAAGGGTACAAGCTACGAAGGCAAAGAGAAGAAGCCATTTTTAGGAAGGAAGATGGAGCAAAAACCGACATTCAATGCTCAAATTCTTGTATTTGAGAAAAAAGTGTTTCCGATGCTTTGGACCACATGATTTAGCTGAATGTAAGTGGACTCTGGGAGCTTGCTTCACTTGTGGACAAGTAAGACACAAGGCTTCAGAGTGTAAGAATCTAGGACTACCACCAGTGTTTTGTGCATATTACAAGCAAAGGGTCATCACATTGCGAATTGCAAGGATCGCCCCAATAACCAAGGTGGATCTAATTCAAAAGAGGGAAAAGTAATAGCTAGAGTGTCTGCATTGCAACAAATGGAAAAAGCTCCATCAGTGGATACTTTAGCAGCTACCTTGTATGTTTCAAATCGAAGTGCTTATGTATTGATTGACACGCGAGCAACTCATGCATGTATAGCTAAAAAATTTATGAATGAGTGTGAGTTTGCTTGTTAAATTATGTTTGATCGTGTTATGTATGTTAATACTCCGTTAGTTACAGAAACTAAGCAGCCTTGTATATGTCAAAATGTAAGTGTGATGAATTATGGTGTGAATATGCCTATTGACATGATAGTTTTGCCATTATTTGATTTTGATGTACTACTGGGAATGAATTGCCTAAATATATACAGAGTTACAATAGATTGTCATAAGGCGGAGTTGAGTTTCGATTTCGGGAAAGAGAAGTTCACTTATGCTTTAGAAAGACAAAGACCGAGCAGTATGAATTATATGGAATTATAGGAGAAATCGATTGTAGCAACAGTCAATACAAAAGAAATGAATATACTAGTACGGTACTAGTAGTGAATGATTTCATTGATGTATGTCCTAATAATTTGCTTGGTTTGCCTCCCAATCGGGAGATTGAATTTGGAATTGTGATATTACCAAGAACAGCTCCTATTTCTAAAGCTCCATATAGGATGGCGCCGAGTGAGTTGAAAGAATTGAAGCAGCAATTACAAGAATTACAAGAGATTGGTTTCACTAGACCTAATATTTCTCCTTAGGGTGCTCCTGTTTTATTTGTGAAGAAGAAAGATAGGAGTTTACGAATGTGCATTGATTACAGAGAATTGAATCAAGTTATAATAAAGAATAAATTATCCGTTACTGTGAATAAATGATTTATTTGATCAATTAAAAGGGGCTACAGTGTTCTCGAAGATTGATTTGAGATCTGGAAATTATCAACTTAGAATTAAATCACAAGATATACCAAAGATTGCTTTTCGCACCAGATATGGACATTTTGAATTCCTAGTCATGCCATTCAAGTTGACTAATGCTCCGACTGCTTTTATGGACCTCATGAATACAATATTCAAAGATTATTTGGATTCCTTTGTAATTGTGTTTATTGATGACATCTTGGTGTATTCATGAGATGGGGAGGAACATAAAGAGCATTTAAGGTTGGTATTACAAGGGCTTAGAGAAAAGAGACTATATGCTAAATTCAGCAAGTGTAAATTTTGGCTTGAAGAGATATCTTTCTTAAGATATGTGATATCAAAAGAGGGAGTATCATTTGATCCTGAGAAAATTAAAGCTGTGTTCGAATGGCCGAAACCAACAACCGTCACTGAGGTGAGAAGTTTCTTAGGGTTAGCAGGCTATTATAGAAGATCTGTAGAAGGCTTCTCAAAAATTACATCTCCTTTAACTATGTTGACTCGGAAACATGCCATATTCATTTGGGAAAATAAGTATGAGAAGGGTTTCCAAGAATTGAAGGACTGGATAATATCAGCCCCTATTTTAGTGCTACCTGTTAGCGGAAAAGAATTTGTGGTTTTTATTGAAGCTTCAATTCATAGGTTAGGTTGTGTACTCATGTAGGGGCAAGGTTATTGCTTATGCTTCAAGACAACTTACACCGCATGAGAAAAGTTATCTGATTCACAATTTAGAGCTTGCAGCTATAATTCTAGGTTTGAAATTGTGGAGATAGTATCTATATGGTGAAAAACGCAAGATATGTAGATCATAAGAGCCTGAAATACATTTTTACTTAAAAAGAATTCAACATGAGGCAAAGATGATGATCAGAATTAATTAAAGACTATGATGTTGAGATTTTATATCATTTAGGACAAGCGAATGTCATAGCAGATGCCCTAAGTAGAAAAAGACAAGTAAATGTGGCAAATTTAGTCACTGATAAGAAAGAAATTCAGGAAGAGTTTAGGAAGATGGATATTGAAGTGACTATGAAGAAAGTTGATTTTATGCTTGCTCAGTTGTCCTTACAACCCACAATTATGGAACTAATTAAGCAAAGCCAGAAAGAAGACTCCGAAAGCAAAAAACTGATGACAGCTATAAGAAATAGGAAAAGGAGTTGAGGCTTGATGAGGAAGATATTATAAGATGTGGAAATAGAATATATGTGCCAAAAATTCATGATTTGAGAAAGGAAATTATGAAAGAGGCTCATGCATAAGCTTATTCTATTCACCCAGGTAATACAAAAATGTATAATGACCTAAGGAAACATTACTGGTGGGAAGGAATGAAAAGAGATGTTGCAGACTTGGCATCAAAATATTTAACCTGCCAATAAATAAAAATTGAGCATCAAAGACCTGGTGGTGAGCTTCAACATTTATCTAATCCATAATGGAAGTGAGAAGATATCACTATAGATTTTGTATCTGCCTTACTGAGAACAATGGCTAAACACGAAGTAGTATGGGTAATCGTAGACAGATTGACAAAATCTGCACATTTTATCCCTCTAAGAGTTGGCTGTCTGCTAGAAAATATGGCTTATATATATATTATATATATATATCTCTCAAGGAAATTGCAAGGCTTCGTGGTGTACTAATGACAATTACATCTAACAGAGACACCAGATTTGTAAGATGATTTTGGAAAAGTTTACATGAAGCATTTGACACTCAACTTCAGTTTAGTACTGCTCTCCACCTACAGGTTGATGGACAATAAGAAAGAACCATTCAAATTCTTGAAGATATGCTTAGAGCATGTGTATTAGATTTTTGAAACCGATAGGATAATTATTTACCATTGATTGAATTCGCCTATAACAACAGCTATCAAGCGATGATACAAATGGCTCCTTACGAAGCTTTATATGGGAGGAAGTGCAGATCTCCATTATACTAGGATGATGTTTATGAACGAGCTATCATTGGTCTTGATTTGATTCAGCAAGCAGTGGATAAGATACATATAGTCAAACAAAGGATGAAATCGGCTCAAGATAGACATAAGAGTTATGCGAACATGAGAAGAAGACCGTTAGAATTTGATGTTGGTGATCACGTGTTTCTCAAAATATCTCTAACAAAGAGCGTAATGATGTGCCTATTATGCTAGACACAGTGATCTTAATTGAAGGCTTAAGCAGATTTGATAAAAATGATATCTTTTTGGATTTTTGTAATTGGATGCAAGGAAATAAAAGGATATGAACGACTTGATGACCGATATAACGTACCGCAATCAACCGAGCTACGTAAACCTTAATCCGAAATGACGCACGAAAATAAGGATCACGGTTTGTTCGCCATAATCCAAAGGATTTATAAGAACAGGATGTTCACCACGATCACAATATCGATAAGAACGCAATTGAATTTACTCTCACAATTGAAAGCCAAATACAAAGGAAAAGTTTATCAATATACCAAAAACCTTATGAGTCTCAATACAAAAAGGGTATTTATAATAGTTCCCTAAAAAACCTAATTAATGGCAAAAGGACTACTAAATACTGTAATAAGACTAATAGATATGAAAAATGGACTTTTTATATCTAATTATCGAAAAGTAATCTAATGGCATTAAAGACCAATGAAGACTAATAGATATAACATTAAAGACTAACAATAAGGACTAATAAAGACATATAATAATAATTATAAACAATAAAGACTAAAAACTAAAAGACATCATGACATAAGGAGAAGATTGTTGGCCTTTCATCTGCTTCAACTGTTGCATCTCAATTAATGGTGAATTGATGCACATAAGTTTTGTAGGTTAATTTTTTATCCTGGTTTATCTACTTTGGGGATGCAACCGGGGCAGGTCGTTATAGAGTACCTACCTCGCTATAAACCCTATAGGGTTTAGGATCAAGTTTTGGGTTGTGCTCATAACTCGTTAGGAAAACCCGACCTGGTATAATTAAAAAAAATTAAAAATTTTAGTTTAAGGAATCTACTTGTTCATTAGTTGAATGATGTTTTTCATATAATCATTTTGTTATTCATGTATCGAGTTACATGATAGGATATAGATAAGTCTATTTATTCTCATGTGTAAAGATAATTGATTGATTTTTCTTTTTTTTTTCTTTTTTTAATTATTTTTCCCAGCATGTACAATTAGTAGTATTGGTTTCCTAAAATTGGATCGGGTTCGGGTCAGATCGGGTTCTAGGATACACTTTTATAATTGGGTTAGGTTCTGGTTCTGAATGACCCATCCCAGACCCGCCCCATTTACATCCCTAATCTCCTTCCTCAAGATTTGAGGACAAATCTTCAACAAGCCTGCAAGAATGATGTGCATCAATTTATCATTAATTGAGATGTAGCAGTTGAAGCAGATGAAAGGTCAATAGTGTTCTCTTCATGTCATGATGTCTTTTAGTTTTTAGTCTTTATAGTATGTAATTATTATTATATGTCTTTATTAGTCCTTATTGTCAGTCTTTAATGTCATATCTATTAGTCTTTATTGGTCTTTAATGCCATTAGATTACCTTTCATATTAAGAAAATTAGATATAGAAAGTCTCTTTTGTCATATCTATTAGTCTTATTACAATATTTAGTAATTAGTTCTTTTGTCATTAATTAGGTCTTTTAGGGAACTATTACAAATACCCCTATTTGTATTGAGACTCATAAGTTTTTGGTATATTGATAAACTTTTCCTTTGTATTTAACTTTCAATTGTGAGAGCAAATTCAATTGCGTTCTTATCGATCTTGTGATCGTGGTGAACATCTTGTTCTTATCAATCCTTTAGATTGTGGTAAACATGTTGTTCTTATCAATCCTTTGGATTGTGGTGAACAAACCGTGATCCCTATTTTCGTGTGTCATGTCGGATTAGGGTTTGCATAGCTTGGTTGATTGCAGTGTGTAAAATCCGTCGTTAAGCCGTTCATATCCTTTTATTTCCTTGCATCCAATTACAAAATCTAAAAAGATATCATTTTTTATCAAATCTAGTCAAACCCTCTATTGAGATCACTGTGTCTAAGGTTTTAGGCACATCAAAAACTCAAACAAATTTAAATAAAAACTCCCATCCATGCCATACTCATAGGTAGCAACCAGCTGTATACATCCTCTATGAAAAAGTAGCTCCCAATGCCTCTCAACATCGACTCCAAAAGCTCTTGATGTAAACCCCCAAAGTTTTATGATCGATTAAGTTTAAACCCTAATTGGAAGGTCAACCGAAAACCCTAAAGTCAATAAAACCCTAGTGAGATGTAATAGTTTAAGTCCGACAATCCCATGTTTACAACCCTAAGTGAGTAAGAGATTAGTATGTAAAATAGTTTGTAATAACTTAAGAAAGTTTAAAAATATCATATTAGCAAAACCGCAATCCGTTTTGGACCTGAATGGATACAATTTTTGAAAAATGTATCCCGAGGCTCGGAATAATAAAAATATTTCGAATATACCATTAGATTCATAAAAATATAAGGTTTTCAAAAATATCAATTTTGTAATTTTTCAGTAAGTAAAAATATCAGATATCGCATTTATACACGTATTTTCTTACTACCAATACTTTATTAGTCATATCTACTTTACATTACACTATTCATTACTATTCTACACTATTTATTTATCTCTATTTTCTAACACCTACTCTTATACTCTATACAC
The DNA here is from genome assembly GCA_024138025.1 of Combretum micranthum. Lineage (NCBI taxonomy): Eukaryota > Viridiplantae > Streptophyta > Magnoliopsida > Myrtales > Combretaceae > Combretum > Combretum micranthum. The sequence continues at coordinate 708,927 of JAMXBD010000625.1, read as the reverse complement.
CTATTATCTTTACTTTTTATCTTTCCCATAACTTTATATTACTTCTACTTTACTTATTATTATATTTAATTAACAAAAATACAAAAAATAAAACCCTCTATACCCTCTCTCTCACAAGGCCGTCGCCTCGCCCCCCAAAAACCTTTTTCGAATAGGTAGAAATCGATATATTATATGCGCAATTTCGAGTTAAAATAAATAAGTTATGGTCATTTTAAATTGAAACCATCTTTTATGTGAACTTTGACGTTCTTATGATATAGTTTTGTCAAATTTCAAGAAAGTTATCAAGAAATACTCATTTTGGGTATTTTTCTTGACTAAGTGATCCTAAGGAAGAATACCCATATCCCAAGAATTATTTTGACTATGTGGATTGTTTGAGCGACTCATCCATTTAGAAGAAGTATTGCCATGGCGACGTGAGTTTATTTCCTTAAATACATTACTTGATTGTGCTTGTAGTTTAGTCGCACTAGAATTAAGGAAAGACAAATTGATATGTATGTAAAAATTGTTGAAAGAATTCTAAGAATATCGAGGCGGGAATTGATTGTAAGTAATTGTTTGTTTTAGTGTGGAACTTGATATGTATGAGATTCTATGATCATCTTAAAATTGATAATAATGATGCTATAATATCTTAAATAAATTGATTCATGCATACCACGAAGTGGGTCATATTGCATGGGTTATTATCCTTGGGTGAAAAGGATAGTAACATGGTCAAAGCAATACTTGGCGGCTATGATCGAAAGCGATTGCTTGGCAACATGGAATCAATGCTTGGCAGTAATCCAAAGGCATGGCTCAACCCGAGTAGACATAATATGCTTAACAATAATGATCGAAAGCATAACTTAACTAAAACTACTCAATTTGAGATTACTTATCACCAAACTTGAATGCAGGGCGTAAATCCATTCAACATATAGTTCCCGGAAAACTATATGCCTTGCTTACTCACGTGTATGTTGCATTTCACTTGAATGCTTAAATAACTTGTTTGAATTTTGCTACACCATAATTTACTTATGGAAATAATTCTCACTAAGCCTATTAGCTTATACCCCTATAGATATCTTTTACAGTTTAACTATTTGTGGTTGAAGCTACGTAGACCCTGCAGCAAGGTATTCTCCTTTTTTATTTAAGAAATTCTTAGATGAAGTTTAGCATTAGTATAGATGTAAGCTTCATAGAAAATTTCTTGTAATAGATTATAGTTATTTTGGTAGGGGAATGCCCCTAAGACTTATAAGACAATTATTATAAATGAATGTTTGTTATGAATTCTCTTTTCTTAATTTGTTATTGTATCTACTTAAGCTTTATATTTCAAAGTGTAGTCCTCTACATTTGTGAGAGCACGCCTTACACTTAATACCAAAGCTTTGGGGAATGACTAAGGTTGTCATACTTAAGCTTTAATATTGAGTGTGGCGAACTGTTATGTTTAGGATACCTTTTGGTGCGACATCGCTACCCTCTGGCAATAATGTCCTATCTCTGGTAGTCGCTCCTCTTGAGCTTTACCCACACGAACTGCATCCACAATAAGAATTACCCACTCATTAATAATTTAAGTTGGTATCAGAGCATGGTTAAGAATCTATAAATCATAATTATAGAATTGGACTTATGAAGAAGCAAATTAGAATAGAAATAAGAAAGACCTAAATAAGATAGAATGGGTAGAATAAGTTTTTTTGACTTTTCTCTCTTTTGCATAGATTCCTTTAGACGAGGCCTGTCTACAAGCTAAAAATTTCAAAAAATGACCATTTAAAGCCTTGGAAAATTACTGTCTAATACTTAGGGTGTTATGTGAAGAGTTTGCTTTGGCTGGACAACCTAAGATCGTCAGAGAGATGTTTTTTATTTGAAGGAAAGGATTATTGACCACAGAATGGAAAGGAGTGGTGCAAACCATCCATAACTGTCCCTTAGGGAAGAAATGGTCTGAGCTAAAAATAACATATGCTGTAGAATGGATCACCGCAATAGCCGAGGACCAACCAATGCTAAAGGAGGCGACATTTGTTCTTAGGAGTGAAGGGGACTGAACCTTTCCAGACTTTCAAACTTGGAAACTAATTGGACCGCTGTTTGTCTGCGTGCATGATAATTTGATGGATCACATAGAGTGGATTAGGGCTGAAATCAACGACGCTTCCCACTGGCACGAGGTTTACCAGGAAGTATTATGACCACCAACTCAAGTATCCACTGAGCCACCAATCTTCAGAGGATTTCAACTAAGAAGGAACGAAATTTTATGTCTAAGTAGGAATAGGACTGTGATAAGAGAAGAGGAGATGAGAGAAGCAAGCATAGAGTTTGAGGAAGAATCTGAGGAACACTTAGATGAAGGTCAAGAGGAAGAACCAGAACAAAAGACAGGAAACCAGACCGCTTCTGGACATGATGAACCCTGGAATAGCAAGAACCTAGTGGAAATCATCCGCTATCTAGAAGAGCGACAGGCTCGGAGAAGATAAGAGACAAATCCAACCATGGACGTGGATGGTATATTACCAACTGCGAATGAGAATGATAGCAAGGAAGCTAGAGAGAATGTTGCTTGGAAGATTATTCATGATATAGTACCGGATCTGGTTAAAGCCAAACTGGCTAATATACATGAGAGGTCAAGAGAAGCAGCAAGAAAGAGAAAGACGTGGTAATCCCCTTAATTTTACATAACCCGATTATAATAAATATTATAAATAAAATGTAGAATCATAAAAGAATTATAATAAAAATATCAGAAATCACTCCAAATTTTCGCGATTTAAATTTTTAAGTATAAACAAATTAGAATAAAGAATCTTTATCACTAAGACTCTAAAAATTCATAATGTTTGAAATAAAGAATAAAAAAACAATTTAATATTTAAGAACCTAAGTTTTAATGTTTGAAACATATCAATACCTTTAAGTTAAATAATTCTGAGTCTATAGAAACTAAAATTCTAATCTAATCTAGTAACTTATAATTAGTAAAAAAACAAGTAACAAATATAAAACAAATATCAAATTTCTAATCTAGTAAAAATTCTAGAATAAATCTATAAATAGTAATGAATTTATATGTAATTTCAAACCTTATAAATTTATAATAAATTCGAATTAAGGGCAATATAATTATTAAGTTATCAAAATACCACTAAACAAAACTTTTAAACAAATAAAATATAATTTACAATAACAGGTATAAAAGTTGAAAAGTAAAAGCCTTAAACTAAATATTCTATGTGGACTATAGTATTCAGAATATTTGATATCGTTAATATGTAAATTTTTATCCAAAAATATTAACGAATTAGTATTTATCATACGTGTCATTTAGATCCATAAAATTGACTTTTTACACAAGTTTATATTTTTGCCCACTCTTTACATATTTATTGGTTGTAAATTTATCATCTTCTTTTTGTTTTTGTATTTCCATTCATCTTAACTTTCTTATATTTTTTTGTTTCATTTTACGTTTCTCATTTGTTTTCATTTTGAACTTCTACTGTGCGTGACCAAAAAGCGTAAAGATTAACACACATACACATAACTTCAATAGAAATTCTATGTATACCATAGTGTTCAGAATATTTAATAACGATAATATGAAAATTTTCATCTAAAAATATTATCGAATAAATATTTATCATACGTGTCACTTGGACCCGCAAAATTGATTTTTTTTTTCACAAGTTCATATTTTTCCCCACTCTTTACTCGGTTGTTGGTTGTAAATTCATCATCTTCTCTTTGTTTTTGTATCTCTATATATCTTATCCTCCTTACATTTTTTTAAAAAAAAATCAAATTTCTATGTATACGATGCAAATTGCAAAGGAATAATGGCTTGTAAATTCTCGAAGTTTGCACAGCCGAAATTCCCAAACAAATTGCCCAAAATTTGCTCTATAAAGTCAAGATAACCAACACATAAATCAATCAAAATTTGCCAAATATGCAAGTCATTAAATGCAAAAAATCATGCAAGATCAAGTTGCAATTTGGAGAAGAAAAACTCCTCCTTCTCGGCCAAGTGGCTGCTGGCTTTTTGTTCTTTTTCTTCTTTTACATATATATGTATATATATATATATATATATATAAGGCTTCATAATGACCAAGCAATTAAACACACCCTTTAGCAACTACTAAACCATATCAAACAACAACCAATGCAGCTTCAAAACAACAACATAAACTCCCTATATTAGTTCAAACAAAAGCAACAAAAACACAACACAAGCTTAAGGATACAAGACATCAAGGTAAGATAAATTCATTTTGAGTTGGTTTAAGTATTAAACATTAGCTTAAACCATGTTCCTATTAACTTAGGTTTGTAGCAAGCTTTGAGGGAAGGTTTAATACATCAAAATCAGCTCAAATAAGGTAATATCTCATCTTAAAACTCCATATATATTATGATATTTAGAAGCTAGGAAATCATAGAGTATGATGATTCTAAGGAGTTTTATGTATTGATATATCACGTATGAGACATGTAAAGTATGGCAAAATACTTAGAAAAGTGTAAACACAAGTATAATATATAAACGAATTAAGAAAAATAAGTTCAAAACAGAGGAAAAATAAGGAAGACGATGAACAGTGCCAACGTCATCCCTACACCGGCAACTTATACCCCCCAATGCTGGCAGCTTACAAGGATAAGCCAGCGGTGTAGAAGTGGCGTAGTCTGGAACAGAGGCTACGTAAATTTTGAAACATAAAAATTTTATACAAACGCTTGCCTCTAGAATTCAAAGCTGGCGGCGTACGCCACAATACCGATGGTGTTCGTTAAACACTGGCGGCCTTGAGCCAACGTACGCAGGTGTTTGATTCGTGTAAAAATTTATACGAATGCCGATATCTGGGAATCAACGCTGGCGGCGTTTGTTGCCAGCGTACATGCAAAATTTCCCAGATCAAGCTTGTTCATCCGAATCAATATATATTATATTGTATTATGTTATATATTTAAATATACATATATGTATATATATGCAATGAAGAAGAATAATATATAAATAAGAAATAAATACAATACTAAAAAAGGGAATGATAAAATGTGATAAATGTAATTTAGCAACTCCTAAAATTATTAAAAAATATCACTTATAATAAAATTGCTAATATTAATATATTGTACAAATTAAAATGAATTATAAATATTCTAAACAATTATCTAGGATAGATATATAAGAATGGAAAATTTAATAAGTTTAAATTATAAACAATGTGATTTCCAAAAATAACAAGGTAATTACATAAAGTAGAATAAGAGGAACACGATAAGATTAAATGATAGGAAATAAATATTAGATACTACAAATTAAAGAACAGTCTAAAAGTAATAATAACAGTAATAATGAAATATCAGTTTATTAAGAATAAACTCTATGACTACTCAACAAAAATATTTAGTATCCAATAAGATCAAGAGAAATAAGATAAAAAATAAATAATTAGAAATAGATATTTATTGCTATGATTGGTCAAGCTAAAGAACGACATAAAATGATAATAACAAATCGTAGTAAATTACTAATTTACTAAGTACGAACCCCATAATTATTTGATAAAAAAAACATAAAATATTATAAGTTAAAGAAAAGCAAAATGAAAATAAATAATAAGTAGCAAATATTCTTTACCATAAAAGGACCAATACATGAATATAAATTAAATTAAATATTAAGATAGGACACTTAGACAATCATAGAAGTTCAGTTGTGTTTTTTGCAGTATGTTAATAAGTATTTTATCTTAATAAGTGATAATGAATTATAAATAATATAAATAGAGCTAATATAGAATTATTCTACTAAGTAAAATCATATTAGGTTGATTAAGCTAATTAAAATAAATATAGTAATTGAATTAGGTGATTAGTTTCAATCAATTGGGCTTAGATTAATATACTAGGTAAAACCATAAAAAGAAAAGACTACGTAATTTCTAAAATACGTTTAGATTAGAATTAGTGTAATTATAGTATAAGTTATACCACAATTAATATGGTGAATATGTTGTTTCAAATATCTTATTTTTGGAACTAAAAAAAGAATAGATTAGTTGAATAACAAATATTTGTTATTTCATTTTCATAGGAAAAATAGATCAATTCTCGAATTCTCAGTATCTTATACAACAATTTAGCGATGACCACAGGTGAGGGAATTCTGGTGATCTACTATTTGCTTGTGATTGCTACTGCTTGCTGTTATATTGATTGTATTGCTTGTATGTGGAATGACTGGTTGATGTGAGTGCTATCATCTGCATGATCACCTGAATAAATGGATAAAGATAATAATTCGATTAAACTAATTGGATATACTCATCGCATGTGCTTGACCCCCTGTAGGAAATGTCTCGAATTTGAAATCAAAAGTATTTTGAAATGTATTTTTAAAGAAATATGACTTCGAATATTCTAGGTTGCTTTTATATCCTTTGAAAAGAATGAATTTTTACTAAAAGAGTTTATGAGATAAACATGGAACATTTCTGAGTATTGTTGTGACAGTGGATGTTGCCTGAGTCGGGATCCACTGGTCACGTAGCGATAGATATTACCTGAGTTGGGGTCTATCTACCAGATTCACCCTCATTGGGTGATGGATTGTATAGGCAGTAGATGTTACCTAAGTCGGGGTCTACTTGCTTGATTCACCATAACTTGGTGATGGTTAGTGAAATTCGTCATTTATTGGTGTTATACATATTTAAATATTAACTAGCATAGATCACATGAACACGTTGGGGAATATTTGCTATTACCAATGGCGTTTAAGCATTGGGTAAGTCTGAATGGACGCTACCACCAAACAGCCTTGTGTGAGTAAGGCGAGGTATCCCATATGGGTAAGTATGAGAGACAACTAAAATGTAGACAGGTAAATCTACATTGTCTATGAATCCGGACTCCTATAGATGTGTTACTTGCATTCATCATGTATGCATTCATATTATGTATAGATAGATTTGCATGAATGTATAACTAATGTATGATAACTTGCGTGACCAATAGTAGTGAGGGATTGACCGACCAAGCTTGTGATTTTGCTCACTCCCCAATAATTTCTGTACAAGTATAATGCTAATTGGGATTGGGATAGGGATATATGAAGAGTGCTTCTCCATTAGACTATAATGAAGTTAGATATATAAGTGGTACTGAACTTAGAATGTAACATTTATATTTTCTATAAACAAATGAGACTTATATTGTGTAAGTTAGAACTTAATTTCATTGTTTAGTAAGGGATACCGATTCTCTGCGGTCTTGGTAGAGAGTAGACAATGGGATTCCATAGTTGAACTCCATTAATATAATATATCATTTATATAATAGACATTGATAAATAAATAGAGTATTGCACACTCTAACTTACAAGATGGCTCTCATATTACAGGTGTACACGTGGTATGATAGCTTTAGATTAATCCTACTAGGCCCCCTTTTGAGGCATGATGGAAGTATTTTCAACAGGTCATGAGGAAAAGGAACCTAGGATCTTCTAGTAGAAACCCTAGAGATGCACCTGAAGAATGAAATAAGGAGGGAATGAAGGAAGAAGGAAGGAAATCGAGCATATCCCTTTAGTCCAGCTAGAATTTTGTAATCAAGGACTAGAACGACAATTCCAGTCTATCTTTTATGCTTTCGTAAAGGTGTTCGGTTGTTTTTTTGCGTGATTGTTGTTATTGACTTTATTTAGCAATTTCCATGTAAGGGGTCTTATGCCCGCTGTTTTAATCTTCTAATGAAATTATACACTATTTATCTCAAAATTTACTTTGATTTAAATTTTATTTCTTATTTTAGTAGCTATTTATGCAAGTAAGTTATTGTAATTTCCGCAAAATTTCCATCAAAGATTTAACTAAGATATCCAGAAAAAATAATAGACCTAACTTAGAAAAATTTAAAACAGCCAAGGTAGAAGAGGATGCAGGACAGAACAAAGTGCTTCCAATCAACTAGAAATAGAAGTGGAGCATCTTGCCGCATAAGCAGCAGTTGCACCCCAAGTAGACTTGCATGCTACACTAGGATATCTAACCCAAGTGCTGGAAGCAATTAGGCAAAACATACCTACGCCTGTGCCTGAACCCGTACCAGCACTAGCACCAGTACCAACTCCGCCTCAACAACAGGTCTCAGTTGAAGCATCGGTACGCAGGAGCATGCACTCCCAAAATGCACCGCTACCTTCACCGCCACCGCTAAGGCCATACAAGAGCTTGTTACCTGAATTTATTAGAAGCAATTGTTATTTTGAAGGAGCTTTCGGTAAGCCAGATGAGGCTGAAGACTAGCTTGCTTAGATTGAAAGGTCTTTTGATGCATACAAAGTCCCACATCACCTACAAATCAAATATGGGACATACATGCTTCGCCTGAATGCTAGAGTATAGTGGGAATCAAAGAGAAGAGAATTAATGACCCCAATCACTTAGGAAATGTTCATATATGAGTTCTTGGAAAATTATTTTCCAGAGAGCTTGCGAGTAAAGTATAGTGCAGATTTCTTACATATTGCTCAGAAAGGAAGGACTATTGAGCAATATGAGACCGAATTTAGTAGACTGTTGCAATATGCCCCCGACTCCTACAAGTACAGTGAGGAATTGAAAAGACAAGTCTTTCTGTGTGGATTGGACAAAGACCTGAGAGTGAGGTTGGAAGAAATTGACATCAAAAGTTACCGGAAATTGGTAGAAAGAGCTTGAGTTGTAGAAGGAGCTAAGAAAAGGAAAGGAAGAACAAAGGAAAGAAAAATCCCAATCTTTAGTAGAAGGTTTTATGGTGGATCCAGTTCCATACCCCCACAAAAGAGATTTAAGTTCTCCAACAACTATAGGAACAATGTCAATAGTGGGAAGCCCGTACCTAAAATCGTCAATTGCTGGAAGTGTAATGGGGCATACTACCCCAAGAAGTGCCCACAGTTGTTTGGGAATTGTTTCTTCTGTGGAGACGCAAACCATAAGATGTCGAAGTGTCCGGATGTCCATAAAGAAGGAATGTTTGACAAGATCTTCTAGAGGAGCTGTTCTTATAAGGACTAGGAATGGAAGTGGAAGTGGAAGTGGAAGCGGAAGTGGAAGAGGAAGCAAGCCGGGAACCACTGCTTCAGGATTCAGAGTCTACAACATACAAGGACAATGGATGAATGAAGACGATTGAGACTTGGTTGCTTTGGAATACAGTGAAAGCTATAGCTGTGACTTGGTGACCGATAAGCCTTAAACTTTTCCGTTGTTTATTCTTTTGTTCTTGCAATATAAGAGTTTAAAGTCTATAGATAGATAGATATGCGAATAGAAGTAGTAATCCCCATGTTAAATACACAATAAACGTATAATTAGGATGCCAGAATGCTTTTGCTCTTTTTGATTCTAGAGCAACACATTCTTTTTTACATCTAGTCTAGCTAAGAGGGTTGGATTACCAATAACAACAACAACTTCCAGCTTTAAGATCAAAACCCCCATGGAAAGTGTTGTTGTGACCAAAGAAGTGTTAAAGGATTGTCCAATAAGGATACAAGGACATCCATCTACTTATGACTTCATAGTGATGGAATTGAGCAAATATGAAGTAATCTTTGGTATAAGTTGGTCATCTCTTGTTAAAGCCACAATAGATTGTCGCAACAAGAGCATAGAATTCATGGACCAAGAAGGAAAGAAGATAACGTTCAATGGAGAATCCACGATCGTAAGGAAGGAGTTATATTCGTTTGAGTTGCTGGAGGAAGTTCCAAAGGAAATGGAGCTACATTGATGACATGGAATAAGATAAAGAGGAACCTATCTTAGAGGATATTCCCATTGTTAATGAGTCTTCAGATGTTTTTCCAGATGAATTGCTTGGACTACTTCTGAAGAGAGAGATCAATTTCGAAATTGAACTAATGGCCAATACGGAACCAATTTCTAAGGCACCATATCGAATGGCCCCAGTAGAGTTAAAGGAGTCAAAGAAACAGCTACAAAAGCTTTTGGATCAAGGTTTTATAAGACCAAGTGTGTTACCATGGGGCGCACCAGTTTGTTTGTAAAGAAAAAGGATGGATCAATGAGATTATGCATTGATTATCAGGAGCTGAACAAAGTCACAATCAAGAATAAGTACTCGCTCCTTAGGATTGATGATCTCTTTGACCAACTACAAGGAGCGAGAGTATTTTCTCACATTGATTTAAGGTCAGGGTACCATCAATTAAGAATCAAATCGGAAGATGTTCGGAAGACTATTCGAACTCATTATGGACACTATGAGTTTCTAGTAATGCCTTTTGGATTGATTAACGCACCAGCTGCTTTCATGGACTTGATGAACCGGGTATATAAGCCCCTGTTGAATAAGTGTATAATTGTCTTTATTAACAATATCTTGGTCTATTCTAAGACGAAAGAACAACACGAGGAACACTTAAAGATGGCATTAAAGACTTTGAGGGAACATAAGCTATATGCTAAATTGTCGAAGTGTGACTTCTGATTAGATCGGATATCATTCCTAGGACATGTGATATCAGGAAGTGGAATCTCAGTAAACCCCGAAAAGATCAAAACAGTAATGGAACAGAAACAACCCAAGATGGTAACTAAAGTTAGAAGTTTTCCTGGACTGGCTGGCTATTATAGGAAATTTGTGCAGGACTTTTCAAAGATTGCTAGGCCATTAACTCAGTTAACTTAAAAGGATGAGAAGTTTATATGGAATGAGAAACAAGAGCAAAGTTTTCAAGAGTTAAAGCGACACTTAGTGTTTGCCCTGATCTTAGTCTTGCTAGATCCAGAGAAGCCTTACACGGTGCATAGTGAAGCATTAAGAAATGGTCTCAAGTGTGTGCTACTGCAAGAGGGAAAAGTGATCGCCTATGCTTCACAACAGCTAAGGCCGCATGAACAGAATTACCCGATACACGACCTGGAGTTAGCCGCCGTCGTGTTTGCCCTTAAGCTATGGAGACACTACCTCTATGGACAAAGGTGTGAGAGTTGTACGAATTACAAAAGTATTAAATATCTGTTCACCCAAAAGGAACTAAACATGAGGCAAAGGAGATGGCTAGAGTTAATCAAGGACTATGATCTTGGAATCAATTATTGTCCTGGAAGAGTAAACACTATTGTAGATGCTTTAAGCCGCAAGAGTCATGGAAAAGTGCTGCCTTGCTCACAAATCAAAAGGAGTTGATAAAAGAATTTCAGAAGCTGAGCATTGAATTTACGAGGCAAAGTGTGAAAGTGGAGATAGCTAATCTAGTGTTGGAACCAACTTTGGTAGAAAGGATTAAAGAAGCTCAATGTTATGATGAGAAGATACAAAGGATAAAGAAGGAAGTACAAGAAGGGAAGTTTACGGATTTCATGGTGGATGATGATGATGTCATGAGAATGAAAGGACGACTTTGTGTGCTTAAGGATAAGGAAATGAGAAAGGAAATTATGAGCGAGGCTCATAACTTAGGATATACGGTACATCCAGGAGGAACCAAAATATACCAAGATCTCAAGAATCTTTATTGGTGGAATGGGATGAAGCAAGATGTAGCTGATTATGTGATGAAATGCCCAATCTCCCAACAAGCGAAGGTGGAACACCAAAGGCTGGGAGGATTGTTAAAACCCTTGCTAATACCAGAGTGGAAATGGGATCAAATTTCCATGGATTTTGTCTGTGGATTGCCAAAGACATCAATCGGATATGATGCCATATGGGTCATAGTTGATTGAATGACTAAGTTAGCTCACTTCATACCGATCAATATGACATTTTCCATGGACAAGCTGGTAAAGCTTTATGTAAGGGAGATAGTACGTTTACATGGAGTACCAGCCGGAATCGTATCGGATCGAGATCCAAGGTTTGTATCTAAGTTTTGAACTAGCCTACAAAAGAGTATGGGGATAAAGCTACACTTTAGTACAGTATACCACCCTCATACTGATGGTCAATCATAACGGACAATTTAAACTTTGGAAGACATGTTAAGGGCATCTGTCATGGATTTCAAAGGAAGATGGGATGTCCATTTACCACTAATCGAGTTTGCTTATAACAATAGTTATCACTCGACGATCCAGATGCCACCCTACGAGGTACTGCATGGACGACGATGTAGATTACCTTGTTTTAGGATGACATAGAGAAGCTTGCAATTGGACCTAAATTAGTACAAGACACAGTGGATAAGGTAACAATAATCCAATCAAGGATGAAGGAGGCACAAGATAGACAAAAGAGTTGGGCTGATAAGAAGAGAAGGACTTTGGAATTTCAAGTTGGAGATCATGTGTACTTAAAGATAAACCCAATAAAGAGTATACATCATGTACGCTCACAAGGAAAGTTAAGCTCATGATACATTGGACCTTTTGACGTGCTAGAACGAGTTAGAGATTTAGCTTATCATCTAGCCTTACCACCGAATCTGTCTGGAGTACATAATGTATTTCACGTCTCTGTGTTATGTAATCATGTAACCGACTCGGAACGAGTTTTGGAGTTAGAAACAATGCTCTTAAAGGAAAATCTCACCTGTGAAGAACACCCAGTACAAATCCTTGATCGAAAAGTTCAAAAATTGAGAAACAAGGAAATCAAGTATGTTAAGGTTCTATGGAGAAATCATTCCCACAAAGAGGTAACATGGGAAGCCGAGGATGAGATACGACGTAAGTACCCAGGTTTGCTTGAAGCTTCAGGTACGTATTTCCAAGTTTTGAGGACAAAACATTCTTTAAGGAGAGTAGATTGTAAACCCCTAAATTTTTATGATTGATGAAGCTTAAACCCTAATCAAAAGGTCAACCGGAAACACTAAAGTCAACAAAATCCTAGTTGGATGTAACAGTTTAAGTTTGGCAATCACGTGTTCGCAACCTTAAGTGAGTAAGTAAGAGATTAGTATGTAAAATAGTTCGTAATAACTTGAAGAAGCTTAAAAATATCAAATTAGCAAAACCGCAATCCATTTTGGACCCGAATGAATACAGTTCTTGAAAAGTATGTCCCTAGGTTTGGAATAGTAAAAATATTCCAAATATACCATTAGATTAGTAAAAATATAAGGTTTTTAAAAATATAAATTTTGTAATTTTTTGGTAAGTAAAAATATAATATATCTCATTTATACGTGTATTTTCTTACTACTGGTACTTTATTAGTCATATCTACTTTATATTATACTATTCATTACTATTCTGAAGTATTCATTTATCTCTACTTTTTCTAACACCTACTCTTACACTCCATACACCTATTATCTTTATTTTTTACCTTTCCTATAACTTTATACCATACCTACTTTACTTATTATTACATTTAATTAACAAAAATACAAAAAATAAAACCCTCTCTCCCTTCTCTCTCACAAGGCTGGCGCCCTTCCCTTCCCCCGTCCCCCCCCTCCCCCCTACTAATTTTTTTTTCAATTTTTCTTTATTTAAATCACTCAAAATTCACACCTCATTTTCTTATAAATACCCCCTCCTCTTTCACTTGTTTCACACATTTACTATCCACAAATTCACTACCAAATCTCTTCAAAATTCTCCTCTCAAAACTCTTTCCATATACACTCTCAAAACTCTCCTAGAATACTCTCAAATCCCCTTCCACATACACAAAACCCATATTTCTTCAAAATCCTTTTTAGGTAAATTTTTCTTTATATGTTCTTCTTACCATGTCATGTAACTTTACATGACCATGGTGTGAGTTTCCTAAAACTTAATGTTATGGAAGCTACACTATATTCATGTATTGTTCTTGTTCATAAATATCTATTTATGTATATTTATGTTGTTATTTTACTTTGCTCATATTGTTATTGTTATTATATTTAACTAAATATAATTATGTATTCACTTGCAATTTATTTACTTTCATGCAAAGTAATTTATTTATTTATTTATTTGTAATTTATTTATTTCATGTTGTTTTAAGACTAGTCTCTAATCTTAGACTTGTCCTCATCAAGTCAAAATAATTTTCTCTCTTTTATTTTCTTTTCTATTTGGGACTAGTTTATTTCTTAGTCCCGCGAACCTTGAAAAAGCTAAGACTCCCAATATTTGATTTTACTTATTATTCATTGTGTTACTTTCGCTTGCTATTATTCTCATGATCATGCACATAAAGATTGTTGTCCAAACTTTAAAGTTTCAAACATACTTTTTGCAAAAAGGAGATTTTATCACCTAAGAATGGTTTTATATAAAATTTAGAATTTATGATTTAATAAAAGTAAATCTATTCTTTTCAAAACTATAAGAAGAACTTACTATAATTTTAAAGCTATCTTTGTTTTGAAAAGCTTTTTAATCATTTCTATGTTACATTATTTTACAAAAAAAAGGCAACTTTTGATACTAAAATATTTTCCATAAAAATATAATATAAAGGAAACCCTATAAAAAGGGAATGAGAGTTTTTCAAACCAAGAATTTTCGAGTAATGGTCAAAGAAAAATTTTATAGAAAACTAATAAGAAAGATGACACTAATATTGAAAATTTCGACAAGGAAAATAGAGAAGTTTATCGAAAACTCGTTAAGGAAAATAGTATGATAAACATAAAATAGTTCTTTGAAAACAAAGAATCTAAATATTCATTTTTAAAGGATTTGAAAAATGGATTTCTTGTGAATTATGGTTTTCTAAACTTTTAACTAACATTGTTTTACTAAAAAATTTTATGGGACAACAAACACTTGAGCATGGATGAAATATGAGCTATACATCTATAAAAAGGAATTTCTTAACTATATAGATAACGAAGTATTTATCAAAGCAATTTTTGAATGATTTGATTTTTGAAACAAATGCTTTTGGGATGGGAAAAATTCGTAGTGAATTTGATCGCTAATGTTTCGGAGCCTAAATGATCTAGTTTGAGGAAAATAGTTTTATAAATGGATAGATCTTTTCGAATAGGTAGAAATCGGTATATTATATGCGCAATTCCAAGTTAAAATGACCAATTTATGGTAATTTTAAATTGGAATAATCTTCTATGCGAACTTTGACATTCTTATGACATAGTTTTGTCAAATTTCAAGAAAGTTATCAAGAAATACTCATTTTGGGTATTTTTCTTGACTAGGTGATCCCGAGGAAGAATACACGTATCCCAAGAATTATTTCGACTAAGTGGATTATTTGAGACTCATCCATTTAGAAGAAATGTCGCCATGGCAACGTGAGTTTATTTTCTTCAGTACGTTACTTGATTGTGCTTGTAGTTTAGTCGTACTAGAATTAAGGAAAGACAAATTATGTATGTAAAAATTGTTGAAAGAATTCTAAGAATATTGAGGCGAGAATTGATTGTAAGCAATTGTTTATTTTAGTATAGACCTTAATATGTATGAGATTCTACAATCACCTTAAAATTGATAATAATGATGCTATAATATCTTAAATAAATTGATTCATGCATACCACAAAGTGAGTCACATTGCATGGGGTTATTATCCTTGGATGAAAAGGATAGTAGCATGGTCGAAAGCAACACTTCGCGGCTATGATCGAAAGCGATTGCTTGGCGACATGGAATCAATGCTTGGCGACATGAAATCAATGCTTGGCGGTAATCCGAAGGCATGGCTTAGCTCGAGTAGACTTAATATGCTTGGCGGTAATGATCGAAAGCATAACTTAACTAAAACTACTTGTTTTGAGATTACTTATTACCAAACCCTGAATGGAGGCCGTAAATCCATTCAACATATAGTTCCCGGAAAACTATATTCCTTGCTTGCTCACGTGTATGTTGCATTTCACTTGAATGCTTAAATAACTTATTTGAATTTTGCTACACAATAATTTACTTATGGAAATAATTCTCACTAAGCCTATTAGCTTATACCCCTATAAATATCTATTGCAGTTTAACTATTTATGGTTGAGGCCACGTGGATCCTGTAACCAGGTATTCTCCCCTTTTGGTTAAGAAATTTTTAGATGAAGTTTAGCATTAGTATAGATGTAGACTTCGTAGAAAATTTCTCATAATAGATTATAGTTATTTTGGCAGGGGAATGCCCCTAAGAATTGTAAGACAATTATTATAAATGAATGTTTATTACAAATTCTCTTTTCTTAATTTGTTATTGTATCTTCTTAAGCTTCTTATTTCAAAGTGGAGTCCTCTAAATTTATGAGAGTACGCCTTACACTTAATACTGAAGCTTCTGGGAATGACTAATGTTGTCATACTTAAGATTTAATATTGAGTGTGACGGACTGTTACGTTTAGGGTACCTTTTGGAGCGTGACACTTTACCTATCAGCTCCACAATCCACATCACTAATCACATATCCTCCAGATAATTCAAACCACTCATCATTAGCCTTATCAATTGCATTCTCAAGAATCCAATCATAAACATTCAACTCTTGTGATTGCATATCATTGTCAACGAGATCCACTGTATTAGCTAATTGAACCTATAAGAGCTCATCATTTGCTTTCTCAAAGCCATCCAAATCACTCTCTACTCCTGTTACTTCAACAATTTCTTCCACAACCTCATCCTTTATCAATGCAAACTCCTCATCGAAAACCTCATTCCCCACTTTAAATTTATGATTTTCAATTTCACAATCTTCATTTGTAGATGCTATATCTATTTCACCAGTGCCTACGCACTATTCTGTAATCACAGAAGTTTCTTGTTCTTCTACTTTCTTCTCAGTTTCTTTATCTGTGATAAATATAGGAACACCATTGACAAGTTTGATCAGATACTCATTTGGACATTGATACTCTAGGTGTCCTCGACCCAAACATTTATGGCATTCTAGTTTCCAATCTTCACAATCATCTATCTCAGTAGATTGAGGTACTACCTGGGGATTAATGAATGGTGGTGGTGCTTGGGAATTATTCACCGGTAGTGGTCCTGCTACCATCTGTTCTATCTATGTGGCAAGATTTGACATCATAGTATGTAATTTTTGTAATTGATCTTCTATAGATCTTCCATCACTTGCAATGTGATGGCCCAAATCTCCTCCAACCTGATTATTACCATAATGCTAAACTCTTCTACGTACACAATTATTTAACATGATGTGTAATTTTCTTATGTATGTTAAAACCCTAGCCAATAATCCCGTCGCTACAATTGCGCTCCGATACTAAAAGATGATGTGCCTAAAACCTTAGACACAGTGATATCAATTGAGGGCTTAACCAGATCTGATAAAAAATGATATCTTTTTGGATTTTTGTAATTGGATGCAAGGAAATAAAAGGATATGAACGAACTGACGATGGATATTACACATCAATCGAGCTACGCAAACCCTAATATGATATGATGCACGAAAATAGGGATCACGGTTTGTTTGCTACAATCCAAAGGATTGATAAGAACAGGATGTTCACCACGATCATAAGATAGATAAGAGCGCAATTGAATTTGCTCTCACAATTGAAAGTCAAATACAAAGGAAAAGTTTATCAATATACCAAAAACTTATGAGTCTCAATACAACAATGGGTATTTATAATAGTTCCCTAAAAGACCTAATTAATGACAAAACGACTAATTACTAATTATTATAATAAGACTAATAGATATGACAAAAGGGACTTTCTATATCTAATTATCTTAATATGAAAGGTAATCTAATGGCATTAAAAACCAATAAAGACTAATAGATATGACATTAAAGACTGACAATAAGGACTGGTAAAGACATGTAATAATAATTATAAACAATACAGACTAAAAATAAAAGACATCATGACATGAGGAGAAGACTGTAGGCCTTTCATTTGCTTCAACTGCTGCATCTCAATTAATGGTAAATTGATGCACATCATGTAATCAATTTCGAGATTAAAGGAAAGTTAAATCCAAGATACATTGGTCCCTATGAGGTTTTAGAGAAAATTGGACCTTTAGCATATAGATTAACATTTCCCCCGAGTTTATCAGAGGTACACGATGTTTTCCATGTGTCTTAGTTAATAAAATATGTATCATATTCAAATGCCATCATTTATAATCATTAGCCAGAGATTCAACCTAATTTGAGCACAGTTGAAAAGCCACTTATGATTCTGGATTAGATGGACAAGGTGTTGAGATAGAAAGTCATTTCTTTTGTGAAAGTTCTATGGAGTGGATAGACTGAAAGAGAAGCAACCAGGGAAGTTGAGAATGATATGAAGTAGAAATATCCAAAGCTATTTGAACAATAAAGTAAGACAAGTTTCAAGGACGAAACTTTTTGAAGGAAGGAAGGATGAAATTGCCAACATTCCTATTATATATATATATTATATATTTTGTGTGTGTGTTAATGAATTTGTGCATGTTATAATAAAAATTTAAAGTATAGTATATAAGTTTGTGTTAATATAAAAATGTTCTAATGTTTGTGTTAGTGTAATTTGATATTGATATTAATATAATGTGTTAGTGTAATAGATATTGGTGTTTAACTATTGTCTATGTGCTTGTTAAAAAAAATTGAGTTTCTAAAATCAATACCGAAGTTAAAACCAAACCAACTTAGCAGATTTTACTATTTAGGTCCTTCAAACCAAGCCTAAACCCAATTTTCTTTTATAACCCAACACCCTAACACAAGTCAAGCTCAAGCCCATGTCTTATACGCTCTTCCATAAGCTTCTATGCCTCAAAAGGCAACATAAGGGCAAAATATCCCCATCCAAAATAGACCCACTCTCTCTCCATCGGCTCTCTCTCTCTTTGTTTCTTTCTCTTCCTAAGCCCAAAACTAACTCCAAATTTCCTCAATTATAATTCTTTCTAAGCCATATCAAGCTTGATACAAGGCTAGGAAGTGAGATTTAAGCCCAAGTGGAGGAAGAAGAAAGTCAAGAAAGTAAGAGAAGTGAACTTGATCTCTAGAGATAACTAAACAAGTAAGAAAAGTGATTTTCTTGTTTGCCTTGTTTATCAATGATTTTGGTTGGTGTTAGTGTTAGTTAGAGGTAGAACTTTGATGTTTTATGTAGATTGAAAGTATACTATCATGTATGTTGAAGTAGATGAGCAAATAGAAATATGTACTCTAGGTGTTTGATGATATGAAAGATGATATTTGTAGTGATATGATGTGTGTATAGATATTGTTGGTGATAAATAAGTATAAATTGAAGGATTAGGGTGATAGTAGAGTTTAATAAGCTCAAAGATGAGATTGTGTTTTTGAGTTAAGTTGTGTGTATATTTGTGAGAAATAGACTTGTGAAAGCTTGATGATGTTAATATTGTGTTAAAGACTAGTTTAACATGTTTTGTGAACATATAAGAGCTTATTAAAGGGATTGGAAGACATAAAACTTAGAGAAATTTCAAAACAAGTACCATAGGATAATTACCCTGTTCATCACGGGCGTGATCATGGTCGTTATCCTCTCAGGTGTAAATTTCTTGTCAACTACAACAATTTTTGGGACCGTTATCTCGTTGGATAGATTTCTAAAAAATAAATCACGGCCGTATCTATGGTCGCTATCTCCTCGGAGGGAAATTTTAATCATGATCACGGCCATAACAAAGCTAATGATCTTCTCTGAGTATTTTTCAAAGTTTGAGATGACCTATATCACGGCCGCAATTGGGGGCGTGATAGGGCGTGATCTGTATCACGACCTCTATTGTAATCCCCTGAATTTTAGATAACCTGAATATGATAATTAATAAATCATAACATAGAATCTTGAAGAACTTCGAGAAAAAGTCATAAAGTCCACTCCCAATTTTTCGCAATTTAATAACATTAAAGTATAAACAAATTCTATTATAATTAGAAGGATTCGAATCCTTATAGATAAAATTTTGAGGCACAAAATATAACTTCCATAACCATTACTAATTAATAATCAAGATGAATAAATCTCTAGGCAATAAAAGACAATATTTTGCAACAAAGTAAAAAATTCTACAAGGGATTATAAATAGCCTTAGATTACACATATAAGAAGAAACAATTAATTTTAAAAGCGTATTGGTTAGAAAACGATAATTTAGAAAAGGATCACTAAAGTTCAAAAATATATGATAGGATTAAAAGAAAATCAATATTTATAAATCTAGACCTCAGATATATATGTGTGCTTATACAAGATATATACTAAAGAAATATTTTCAAAAGAATACAACAATAATAGTATGATTAACATATAAATATGATAGTAAGTTAAAATCCTAAATATATGATAGATATTGGATTTAAGACTGATTAGACCTTAGTTAGAAACTTTAGATTTGTGAACCTATTTATGATCTAAAAACCTTAAGAATCTAAATAAATAAATGTATTAAAAAGAAACCAAAGATAGATTTTGTAATCTAAGTCAAGAACCAAGAATAAAGTATATATGTATAAATAAATAAATGGCTTTAAATTTTAAATGCATTAAAAAGCTAATAATTTATGGTATGTGTATAATAAGAATAACCTATTAAAGATAAAACATTAGGGATATAAATACCCAATGAAGAGTTATAAACAGACCTACAATTAATTATTTAGACTTCAAATAAAAATTTAGACTACACCATAGTTTTAGTTAGAAAATTTAGAGTCTGTAGATACTAATCTTATATTTTGACCTATTAGACCATAAAACCTTAATCGCGTACAAAACTTTAGAAATACTAAATCGCGTAAATTTTAAAATCAAAATTTGAAACTCAACAATATTTTAAAAATATTTTAGGACCTTAAATAAATTGTTGGAAATAAAATTCTCATATAACTAACATAAAAATATGCATAGGAGACAGTTTTTGATGAAATTAGCTAGATATTTGAATTTTTTAATATTTTCTCAAATGTTGTTTCAAGTCATGGTGAAAATTGGAAACACATGGCCAGCCCAAAATTGCTCCAAGTCTCTCCACCGTATGTAGTTAGCTTAAGAGAGTAGTGAATGGTCCATAAAGAATACACATCACTAACAAATTACTTGGACCCAATTCCACCATGAAGCCTTGTTTAAGAAGTAGCTTGCACATGAGGTTAGAATTTAAACACTTAACTAACCTAAATTTGCTACAAGTCTCTCCACCATGTAAGCTAGCCTAAGACAGTAGAAAAGAGTATATGAGGTCAATTTTAACACACATCAACCAATGAAATGCACCAAATAAAAACCCCTAATTAATGCAAACTTGTTGAATTACTTAAAGGGACTTGTAGAACTGATAAACAAAGATTTCTCTTCCTCTTTCGTAAAACAACAACAACAACATAATTTATTAAATAAAATAAATAATTAAAGCCTAAACTAGTCAAGCCTTCCTACATAAGTCTTCTCAACCCTTCATCCATAAGTTATTTAAAACCTTCCTTCATAACTTATTTTGACTCCTATAAATAATAGAAAAACCAACAAAGCAAGTCCCTCTCTTCCAAAAACTTAAACCGTGAAACACACACATACACCATTAAATTTACAACTTAAATTCTTCTAACACAATATGCCCCTATCTTGAACTTCCATCAAAAAATACAAACCAATCAAAGCGTTATCTTCTCTCTTGCAACTCCACCAAATTTAACATCAACAACTCAACAATCAACAAAACAAGGGTCTTGGTCTATATAGGAAGGAGAATTTATCATATTCCTCTCTAGGCCATCAAGGTAATGTCTAACCCATTTTATAACTTACATCTTGTTTATGTATAGAAATTTGGAAAATGAAAGCATAAGGTTATCATAGAAATTCTCTATGTGTAATCTCTTTAAATTTTGTTGGTAGTAACATGAATAAGAATAGCATGTGATGATCAATTTAACTAAGTTAAAATACTATATCTGGTAAAGAAAACTATGAAGAAATTAAACTTAGGCTTTAGAAAACCCTGGGCCCTAATTTTCTATCACTATAAGATCATGACTCTAAAAACCTAATTCATGATTTAATTTAGTTCAAATGAATTAGTACAATATGCCTATAATGCTCTCTAGATAATAAAACTCAACCAACATAAACCCTAAGATGTCTATGAATATATATATATATATATATATAGCATATGATGCATGAAATTATAATAAAGAAACTTATCATTAGGTATGTTAAAAGTATGATAACAATGAAGGATTTTTGAAGGAGTTAGAATTAAACTTGAGAGATAAACTATAATTTGGAATACAAAATAATACTTAGATGAATTTAAAAGATCATTGGAACCATATATTAATAATTGAAATTTAGATAAGATCCTCTAAATAATAGAAATTCTAACCTACATAAACAAATAGGGTTGACAAAATAAACAATAAAAGAAAATTTGTTATCACTAAAGATATTAATGGACAATTTAAATTAAAAATAATAAAACTCATTACCAATGATAAAAGCATAATAATAACAATAGGAAATATATATATATATATATATAATATAGGAAAGTCTTACACCAACTATAAGAATATATAAGAGTAGGAGGAATATAAATTAACAAGTAAATAAGTTGAGTAACTAGCATATAATATGCAAAACAAGCTTTTTAACACCTATTTACACAACAAAATATCAGTTAAGATAAGTAATATAAGCCTACTAAAAGATTTTACACTAAAAACATGAATTTAAAATTATTTAGGTCACTTTTTAGTAAGAAATAATTATCTATACGAATTTTGTAAAAATATAATGTATTTTGTAAACTTTAAAAAAATGACTAATTATAGGATACTATCGAAATAATAAAGCATTATAAACATTAGAGATTCAAAAAAAAATATAAGATCCTTAAAGGATGTAACAAAATTGAGTTATTAGACAGCTTCTATAAAAAATTTTAGAATTAGTAAAATCACTTAACTCACTTAATAATTTAAAAATAAGTAATTGATGTCTAAAAAAAAAATAGTAGCTATGTCTAAAATATAAAACAAAGTATATAGAAAAACAAATAAGCTTGATAAACAAAGTAAATAATAAGTAAGAACCTTAGTTGTTTTTACCTACATTAGAAAAAGCAAAAATTTAAGTAATCTATAATAAAATGTGTAAAAACACTTCCTTGATATATAAGTACAAATAAGATCAAGAGAAGTAAAACGAAATTAAAATTATAACTAAGTTTCATCCAAGTGATGATCAAGACACTTAAAAATGGATTTAATTACTAAAGCTTAGTAATAGATACATAAAACAAAGCAAGAGACATGAAGCAAGAATTAAAAATATAAAACTGGAATAATAGATATCATAGTATAAACATTTCGAATCCATAGTCATATAAGGAAAACTATACAAAATAAAAGAATAAACTAGAAAATGAAAGAGTATGTCCAATAAGCTTTACAATACCCATCTATTTGTTAAAATCAAAGTCAAAACAAATAAAATAGATCTAGGTTAAGATTATGATATTGAAATTGGTATTTGAAATCATTTAAGACACTTTTCCTGAGAAAAACGAGTTTATACAAATTTTATAACTCAACCGAAGAAACTAAGCCCTTATGAACCTTAAAACCCCATATTTAAATGACGAATTAGGATTAAGATGATAAAGGTTGAGTTTAGGAGACAAAAGGGCACAACCGAGATTGTTATGCAAATATTAGTATAGTAATAAGTATCTTTTATCTCATTTTATAGGAGAAACAGATCAATCTTTGGAATTTCCAGTAGATTACTACGACTTAGCAAAGATCCCAAGTGAGTAACTTTGATCTTATCACATTGTTTGTGCTTATAGCATAGTTGCATATGTAATAATATACTAATATTGTTATGCATGTGGGGTTGGGTATATCGCATGGTGCTTGGTGTATGATTGGTTGCCAAAACACCATATTGATAGTAACAATTACATTGTATGATAATTAACGTATGAAGCATGTTAAGGTTTGTCTGTGAATTGTATGGACACTTAAGAACCTAACCTAACACTATTCGACTATCTATTGAATTGGTCATGCATTGCATAACTTGCATATGCTGCATAAAAAAAAGTGTGACAGCCCGCTCATATTAGTATTTTGGATCTCGGTTAATGCTTGATTTTTCTAGATGTAAATTTCCTAGTTCTTCCAAGATTATCCTTGTTCTGTTCGGTTCTACGGGAACTACTTGGCAAAAGAAGGAACGTTGCCTGTGGTATCGGCTTGAAATGACTAATACTTAATGGAGTCTCTTTGTTCCGAAAGGAAATTGAGTGAAGAAAATATATCTAATGAAGTGATAAATAAATTAAGTATTGCTATTCTTATGGTTCTCTGTTTCTCTTGGGTGGGTGAGTCATAAGGATATGATCCTTGATTAGGTTCCTTCAACCCTATGTGAGGGCGTAAATCTATATCCTGTTTGGATTTCGGTTCTCCAAACTTATAATCGAGCATATGTTTGATTAATACATTACACCTGCTTGATAATAAACTTGTTTGTTATTGCTTGATGTGTGGTTTGGTCAGGTTATCTCACTGAGCCGTGGTTTCACTCACCCCCTAATAGTTTTTGTGCAGGGCTAATGCTTGCTAGGAATGGGCTATAAATGTGCGAAGAGTGATTTCCCTATCAGATTTTCATGGAGTTAGAAAGATAGATTGCAATGAACTTAGAATGAAAATTTGATAAATTGTATAAGCATGTGAGATTTTGTATTTTATACGTTGAAACCCAATTTTCATTATTTGGTAGGAGATACCGATTCTCTGCGATCTTGGCTAGATGTTCATAATTGAGTTTCAATAATAATAGTATATGTATATGTATATGTATATGTATAACTAATGTTAACAAGTGAATAGAGTCTCGTAATCTCTGGCTTGCAAGATGGCTTTCATATTGTGGATGCACACATAATATGACAACTTCAAGATAACCCTACTAGGACCCTATTAGGATCATGACATCTATCACAGGCGTAACCTACCCTTTGGTACTGTTCAAAAATAAATAAATAAATAAAATAAAATCAGTAAATAAATAATTGGTAATGATGTATGGATGATCAATGGAAAATGATATAATATCTATATTTGTATGAATAAAGTGTTATGTAGTAATTAGTAAGTATCTGCAGGTTATATATGGTTGGAGAACTGGATTCATCAGTTTTATATATATGAGGTGGGTGCGGGTCCTTACATAAACATAAGTTCTGATACCATTTTGTAAGGAACCATCTTACTTAATCTCACTATTAGGCATGGCTAGTCCCCAACCACGTATAACACATAAGTATTATACGTAAGGTTGTCTGAAAAGGTAATGTTTATGATGACTGCTTGTTTAAACCTGAAATAACTTCATAAAGCTTTCATATAAACTGCTCAACACATGAGTAGATCATCTTTTACAAAAATATGGAATAAATTTAGTGTCAAACAAGTGACATTTCAAAAGATTACAAAACTTGCTCCAATTAAAACTTTAAAAGAAAAACTTAAAATCTTATATTACAAACAAAGGCTTAACTAAGAAGCCTATAACAAAATTACATTTTATTTCCGTTTGTCTTTTAGAAAACTTGATTAAAACATCCTTGCTTACACATGGGTCCCCATCTATCCTGATCATCAATAAAAGCTTCCCAATCAGTCGCGTACCCTAAATCATCATAGTATTCATCATCAACAACACCAGCAAAGCAGGAACATAAGCCAAAGGCCCAGTACATGGTAATACAAACAAATGTAAAGTGACAAGCACACTTAAACTAGCGCAATGCAACACCTAAAAGTTTGATTATCTTTTATTAAGTAAACAAATCAATACTGGAGTATTCAAACTCTGATTGCACTATAGGGAATCTAGGAGTCTTGAGTAACAGTAGTTACTTATGGGGTTGATATAGGTAACCCGAATACCTATATCTTTTATATCAAATTGAAAAGAGAAGTAGCGTCCTTTAAGGTTCATAGCTGTTTCTCATCTTTACTTAACTTAATCAATAATATAACTTAGTTCAATCGGTCCCATAAACACAAACTATCATATTATTTCCTTGTAAAAATAAACAAACATTACGTTGACATTGTTAGCCCTATCAACTACCCATTGAACCACTTTTAAGCATCATTGCATCATGACTAGGGTGGCTGTAAAGACCCGACCTACAAATCCTATGATTAAGTAAGTCAAGTCTCCAACCACGTATATATTTTCATATCATATAAGGTTATCCTAAATCTAACAATTTATGTGAATTGTTTGTTTAAAACCACTACAACAGATACAAGACTTTTTACAAAGGATTACTCACCTGAGTAATCTATTCATATAAACATTTAAGAAATATTTACAACTTGGTGTCAAGCCCATGACACAACAAAACTTACATAAGTTTTTACAAAATAGGAAAATTAGACTTTAAGTCTTTATATACAAACAAGGCTTAAAACAAGCCTCTATTTAGAATACAAAATACATATTTAAACCAAACAACTTGTTCAAAAACTTTCTTCCTTGCTATCTTGCACTGGTTCCTAGTCGCCCCACTCATCCATAAATTTTTCCCAATGACCCATAGCCCATATCATCATAACAGTCATCATCACCTGAAAAATAGCAACAGTGAGCCAAAGGCCCAGTACACAGCAACAACACCCAAAAGCGTAGTGACAATCATACCTAGACTAATGCAATGCAACACTAATGTTTCATTTATCTTTCTTTAGTATTCATTGATCAAATCATCATTGGAGTATTCAAACTCCGGATAAGCCATGGATTCTGGGGATCCTGAGTAACGCTCACGATGCTCAGGGGGTTGATATAGATAGCCCGAATACCTATATCTCCTAGATAACGTTACACTGAAAAGAATAATCTCATATAGGTTATATAGTCATTGCTCAACTTCACTTAACTCAATCCATAATATAAATTAATTCACATGCTCCCATAAATATGAATTAAATTATACTACTTCTTTCAAGAATAAGTAAATGTTGCTCAGTTACTACATTTCCTATCGATTATCCGCCGAGCCTAGTCATTGCATCATGACTATTGGCCTAAGCGCCTACACTAACATATCATTGCATCATGATAAGTTACCGCTCCTCGGACGGATTCATAGTGAAAACACAAGCAATTCAAGCAATACTTAAGTCATTTAGAATTTATATCAAATTTAAGTATGCCTATCCTAACAAGCATACAAGCAAGTTACTGCATACCTGTACTAGCTCGAGAATCAATGGGAATAACCGAAAGGGAATCACTCACTGTAAAAAGAAGTAATTACAAACTCACACTTAGTTCAAGTATATATTCATCAAATCTCAAGTATAATCATCCAAAGAAATTCAAATAAATCATTACAACATCATCACATAGCATTTAGATATCATATATTATCATACAATACTCAACAAATACTTAAATGATCATTTATCAAGCTTGGAGAACTTTTAACAACCAACAATAAGTTTTAAACTTTGTTTGGAAAGTGTATCAGTTGAAAAGAACTAAAATTTAAGCATTGTTACTTTTAAAATTTGTGAAAATATAAAACATGAAAGTTGTAGATCTCTCTTTATGCTTTCCAACGCAACTTGAATCACCTCAAACGGAGGTCGGATGAAAAAGTTATGGTTGAATTACAAACAGGTTGCGAAACAGGGAAGTCTGCACGACCGAGTGCATGGCCGTGCTCGAGGCCGTGCTGGGTAGGAAAAAGTGACCCGAGATGAATTTTTAAGGATTTTAAGGCTGCACGGCCATGTGCACGCCCGTGCAGCAGGTTGTGCACACTGGAACAAAAAATGACGAAATCCTTGTTCTTTAAATGCATTTTACACTTCTTAAAATTCTTTAAACTCATTCCAAAGTTTCCCAAAACTTGTTATATGATCAATATAACATTCAAAAACATAAACTTCAACTTTAAACATCAAACAAGTTCAAACACCACTCTACAAGAATCAAACTCTTCTTCATACTTTCATCAACCCTAGCACACTTCAAACAATTCTAATACTTATCATACTTCAACACTTCAATTCCAAACCACATGAAAGCCTACTACAACCTATCTACAACAACTTCAAGCATTCTAAACTTTCCTAACAACTCTACAACACTTCAACAAGAATTTACATACCAACTACTTATATTACACCACACATGCATATTTCATGGATTAAGGGGAAATAAAGATCTAAACATCAAATAAACTTACCTCAATGTATATATAAGGCTTGGGAAGGATTTTTGGTGTGTTGAGTCCAAGAAAACTTGATTTGGGTCTTGAAAATTTTTTGGGCTTCTTGAGTTACGAATTTTCTTTTTCTTTGTTCTGTTTTGGGTTGTCTAATGATTCAATGAGACTTTGATGTTTATTAATGTTGTTGACTTTTGAGGAGGGCAGATTTGGAAAGGCTTGGGCCTTATTTGGGCTTAGTTATGGACTTAAGTTTGGGCTTGAGTGGCTTTAAAAATTTCTGCTATGTTTAGAATTTTATTTAGGCCTAAAACAAGCTTAAATCCAACACATATAATTCATTACAATAACAATTAACACTAACATGATAATTTCTAACATGAATAAACTATCAACCTATATATTTACCATAGCTTATTATCTAATCACATATGTTATATACACCCATTACAAACACACTAATCCACTCAAACACATACACACATATAAAATATAAGTTGAGAATTTCATGGTTATTTCATTCTTCCCTCCTTCAAAAAGTTTCGTCCTCGAAACTTAGCTTACCTTAATCACTGCTCGAATAACTTAGGATACTTTCGTTTCATTTCATTTCAAGCTCCAAGTTCTTCTCTTCTGTTTGGCCCGTCCACAAACTTTCACAAAAAGGAATGACCTTCCTCCTCAACACTTTATCAATTCTATCCATGATTCTAATTGTTTTTCAATTGTGCTCAAATCCGGTTGAACCTCTGGTTGATATGTAGAGATGATGGAATCAAGATCGGGATACACATTTTTGAGTTGTGATACATGGAATACGTCATGCACTTTCGACAAATTCGGGGGTAAAGCCAATCGATAAGCTAATGGTCCAATTCTTTCTAGGATCTCATATGAACCAATGCACCTTGGATTTGATTTGCCTCTAGCTCCAAATCTAATACCCCTTTTGTTGGAGAAATTTTGAGAAACACATGGTCGCCAACTTCTAACTCCAACGGTCTTCTTCTCATGTCAGCATAGCTTTTATACCGATCTTGAGCCATTTTCATCCTTTGTTTAACAACTTGGATCTTATCCATTGCTTGTTATACCAATTCAGGACCTAAAATAGCTCTTTCCCCAACTTCATCCTAGTGTATTGGAGATGTGCATTTCCTACCATAAAGTGCTTCATAGTGCGCCATTTGAATTGTTGCTTGGAAGCTATTGTTGTAAGCAAATTCAACGAGTGGCAAATAAGTATCCCACTTATTGCCAAAATCTAAAGCACATTCTCTAAGCATATCTTCTAAGATCTGAATCGTTCTTTCTGATTGCCCGTCTGTCTGTGGATGAAATGCAGTGCTAAACTGAAGCTAAGTACCTAAAGCAGCATGTAAACTTTTCCAGAACCAGCTGACAAAACGAGAGTCTCGATCGGAAGTAATCGTTTTTGGAATCTCATGTAGTCTCACTATTTCTTTTATATAGACTTGTGACATCTTCTCTAAAGAGTCTCCAACCCTTAAAGGTATGAAATGAGTCGATTTCGTTAATCTGTCCACAATCACCCAAATCACTTCATATTTGGTGACGGTCCTGGGTAAAGCTGATATGAAATCCATGGTGATATCTTCCCATTTCCATTCGGGTACATGTAAAGGTTGAAGTTCCCCTCCGGGTCTTTGGTGTTCAATCTTTATTTGTTGACAAGTCAAACACTTGGAGACGTATTGAGCAATATCTCTCTTCAAACCTTCCCCCCAGTAATTTTTCTTCAAATCTTTATACATCTTGGTGGTTCCCGGGTGAATCGAACATGTAGACGAATGAGTTTCTTTCATGATTTGTTTCCTCAAATCATAAATCTCTGGCACATAAATCCTGTCTCTAAATCTGATAACACCTTCATTGTCTTCTCTCATATCCTTCTTCTTTCCTTCTGATATATCACTTCTTAAACTTTGGCTTTCTAGTTCTTCTTGTTGTCCTTGCTTAATTTGTTCCAATATGGTAGGTTGTAGAGTTAAAATTGCCAACATAATCTCAACTTTTTCCATAGTAACTTCAACATTCAATTTTCGGAGATCGTCTTGCAACTCTCTTTGGTTTGTAACCATGGTAACCATATTCATCTTCTTTTTCCTACTCAATGCATCTGCCACACTATTTGCCTTTCCCGGATGATAAAGAATTTCAAGATCATAATCCTTTATTAGCTCAAGCCATCTTCTTTGGCGCATGTTCAATTCTTTTTCAGTAAAGATAAACTTTAAGCTTTTGTGATCGGTGAAGATCTTACACTTTTCACCAAATAAGTGATGTCTCCAAAGCGTCAACGCTAGAATCACTGCAGCAAGCTCCAAGTCATGGACTGGATAGTTTTCTCATGGGGTTTCAATTGTCTTGAAGCGTAAGCTATTACTCGGTTATCTTGCATCAAGACACATCCTAGTCCCTGTATAGATGCATCACTATAAACGACAAACTCCTTTCCACTAACTGGAAGTGCTAAGATTGGTGCAGACACTAATCTCTCTTTCAACTCTTGGAAACTCTTCTCACAATCTTCATTCCAAACAAACTTTATGTGTTTTCTAGTCAACTTCGTCAATGAAGAAGCAATCTTTGAAAATCCTTGAACAAATCTTCGATAGTAGCTTGCTAAACCCAGAAAACTACGTACCTCAGTAACATTCGTAGGTTGTGGCCAATCCAAAATAGCTCTAATCTTTTCTGAATCCACCGATATCCCTTCCTTTGTAATGATGTGACCAAGGAATGCCACTTCTTTCAACCAGAACTTGCATTTGCTGAATTTGGCATAAAGCTTCCTTTCCCTTAGTCTTTGTAAAACTAGCCTCAAGTGTTGTTCATGCTCCTCTACACTTCTTGAGTATACCAGTATATATCAATAAAAATAACGACAACCTGATCCAGATAATCTTTAAATACTCTGTTCATTAAATCCAAATGCAGCAGGGGCATTTGTCAAAAAAGACATAACTAAGAACTCAAAATGTCCATATCGCGTTCTGAAAGCCGTTTGGTGATATCTTGTTGTTTAATTTTGAGTTGATGGTATCCAGATCTTAAATCTATCTTAGAGAACATTGCAACATCTCTCAACTGGTCAAATAAATCATCAATTTGGGGAAGTGGATATTTGTTCTTAATTGTCACCTGGTTTAGCTCTCTATAATCAATACACATTCTTGAGCTTCCATCTTTCTTTTTCACAAATAATACTGGAGCACCCCAAGGAGAAATACTCGGGCGAATAAATCCCAATGTCTGCAACTCTTCTAACTGGCTTTTCAATTCTCTCAATTCTGTAGGAGCCACTCGATATGGAGCTTTAGATATCGGTGATGTCCCTAGTATCAATTCAATTCCAAACTCAATTTCCCTATCAGGTGGTAACCCCGGTAATTCTTCAGGAAAAACATCAACAAACTCTTTCACCACTGTCACCATATCCACTTTAATCTCTTCACTACCCTTCTCCCATAACTCCATAGTATACATATAAGCTGGTCTTTTCCCCTCCAAGACATGCGTTAATTTTCCATTCTCTAAATCAAAACTCACTTCCGCCTTCATACAGTCTATACTAGCTTTATACAGATTTAATCAATTCATTCCTAAGATAACATCAAAATCAGTAAAGGCAAAACCAACATATCAATTGGCATGTTTACATTAGAAATCACTACATCAACATTTCTACAAACACATGGTTCTTTAGTTTGCACCCAAGAGTAGTATTAATACTCATCATTCTATCAAGCAACACTTCAGAATACAAACCATACTCATTCACAAGGTTTTCAGCCAAGCACGCAAGAGTAGCACCCGTATCTATCAATGCATATGCAGGATGATTTGCAATCTTTATGGTACCTGCTAATGTATCCACTGGAGGAGCTTTCTCATACTGTTGTAGGGCAAATACTCTAGCAGCAGTCGTTCCTTTCCCAACATTAGGACCATCATTCTTAAGCTTATCCTTACAATTCATCACATGATGTCCTCTCTGTTTGCAATAAGCACAAAATATAGGCTTCAATTTTGGATTTTTACAATCAGAAGCTCAATGACCTACATCCCTACACGCAAAACATGCTCCCCATTTACACTGAGCTAAATCATGGGGTCCAAAACATCTAGTACATCTCCTATCAAAAGGAGTAGAAGATATAGAAGTCTTCACAAATTGTCCCGAACTAGGCTTTTTTCCCATATATGGTCTTTAGACCCTTATTAACATTATCATACCTTGGGTAAGGAGTATATGATGTGGGGATCTCTTGCCCAGAAAAGTAGCTCTTCTGTCACTTTGAACCTTATTATCATCTGATATTTTCTCTAACAGTCTTGCCTTAGCCACAGATTCTGATAATGTCATCAATTGAAATTTCTTAACTTCACTCTTTAATTCCATATTTAATCCATCTTGAAACTTTTGGACTTTCATTCTTTCATCATTGTAGTTTGCTCCTGCAAACCTTAGCAACCTGCAAAACTTCGCATAATACTCGTCTACAGTTTTACTTCCTTGTCTCAAACTTAACCATTTAGAAATGATATGTTCCCTCACAGTTGATGGAATATACTTCAAGAAGAAAGCATCTTTGAATGTATTCCAAGGAATCGGTCTTGCAAAGCCTTCACTGTTGATCATCCACCAATTATATGCATCCTGCTTCATAACAAATACAGCTAAGTCAACCTTCCTATCATCAGGTACTTGGCAAGCAACAAAAGCTTTCTCAAGTTCTATGATCCATCCTTCAGCTTTAGACGGATCCATGATAGTGCCATCAAACTCAGGTACTAGCCTGATAAAGTCATGCAACTTCACTTGATCATATCGGTCTTCCACTTGTACATTAGGTTCTTGCCTCACATTTGGTGGATTATATTGTTGCATAAATTGTTGTTGTTGTTGATACATCATTTGTTGATACTGTTGAACCATTGCAAATATATCCCGGAACAAATTGAACATAGTACTTGTATCTCCTACTGGCATCTGAGGCATAGGAGGATATGGAGGCATCAGAGGAGGCATTTGAGGTGGCACTTGTGGTTGTTGGGGATCTTGAGTAGTAGAGGCCGAAGCCAGTGATGGAGTCGAAGTAGTAGCTGGAGTAGTAGATGATGTAGATGCTGGAACAGTAGACTGAAGAGGAGGTGGCATATTCTTCTTATCTGAAGTCTGTCTGGTAATTCTCCTTGACCTATCCATCTTTAAACAGCATACAATATACACATGACATATGATAATTAATGTAATGTCAACTTAACCTTAAATTTAATTAATAATAACAATAATAAAACAACATTCAAGCAGAACACACCATTCAAGCAAATCCAAACTCAAACCATGCAAATCTCACCGCATCCAAGATTAAGTCTTCCTATGTTAAACAAACAATTTACATAAACATGCTCTGATAGCATTTGTAAAGACCCGACCTACTAATCCTATGATTAAGTAAGTCAAGTCCCCAACCACGAATAATATTTTCCTATCATACGTAAGGTTGTCCTAAATCTAACAATTTATGTGAATTGTTTGTTTAAAACCACTACAATATGATACAAGACTTTTTTCAAAAGGATTACTCACCTAAGTAATCTATTCATATAGAACATTTAAGGAAATAGTTTACAACTTGGTGTCAAGCCCATGACACGACAAAACTTACATAAGTTTTTACAAAATAGGAAAATTAGACTTTAAGTCTTTATATACAAACAAGGCTTAACTAAGAAGCCTCTATTCAGAATACAAAATACATATTTAAACCAAACAACTTGTTCAAAAACTTTCTTCCTTGCTATCTTGCACTCGGTTCCTAGTCATCCCACTCATCCATAAATTTTTCTCAATCCGACCCATAGCCCATATCATCATAACCTGAAAAATAGCAACAGTGAGCCAAAGGCCCAGTACACAGCAACAACACCCAAAATCATAGTGACAATCATACCTAGACTAATGCAATGCAACACTATGTTTCATTTATCTTTCTTTAGTATTCATTGATCAAATCATCATTGGAGTATTCAAACTCCGGGACAAGCCATGGGATTCTGGGGATCCTGAGTAACGCTCACGACGCTCAGGGGGTTGATATAGATAGACCGAATATCTATATCTCCTAGATAACGTTACATTGAAAAGAATAATCTCATATAGGTTATATAGTCGTTGCTCAACTTCACTTAACTCAATCCATAATGTAAATTAATTCACATGCTCCCATAAATATTGAATTAAATTATACTACTTCTTTCCAAGAATAAGTAAATGTTGCTCAGTTACTACATTTCCTATCGATTATCCGCCGAGCCTAGTCATTGCATCATGACTATTGGCCTAAGCGCCTACACTAACATATCATTGCATCATGATAAGTTACCGCTCCTCGGACTGGATTCAACGGTGAAAACACAAGCAATTCAAGCAATACTTAAGTCATTTAGAATTTATATCAAATTTAAGTATGCCTATCCTAACAAGCATACAAGCAAGTTACTGCGTACCTGTACTAGCTCGAGAATCAATGGGAATAACCGAAAGGGAATCACTTACTGTAAAAAGAAGTAATTACAAACTCACACTTAGTTCAAGTATATACATTCATCAAATCTCAAGTATAATCATCCAACGAAATTCAAATAAATCATTACAACATCATCACATAGCATTTAGATATCATATATTATCATACAATACTCAACAAATACTTAAATGATCATTTATCAAGCTTGGGAGAACTTTTAACAACCAATAATAAGTTTTAAACTTTGTTTGGAAAGTATATCAGTTGAAAAGAACTAAAATTTAAGCATTGTTACTTTTAAAATTTGTGAAAACTTAAAACATGAAAGTTGTAGATCTCTCTTTATGCTTTCCAACGCAACTTGAATCACATCAAACGAAGGTCGGATGAAGTTATGGTTGAATTACAAATAAGCTACGAAACAGGGGAAGTCTGCACGACCAAGTGCATGGCCGTGCTCGAGGCCGTGCTAGGTTGGAAAAAGTGACCCAAGATGAATTTTTAAGGATTTTAAGGCTTGCACCGCCATGTGCACGCCCGTGCAGCAGGTTTTGCACACTGGAACAAAAAATGACGAAATCCTTTGTTCTTTAAATGCATTTTACACTTCTTAAAATTCTTTAAACTCATTCCGAAGTTTCCCAAAACTTGTTATATGATCAATATAACATTCAAACAACATAAACTTCAACTTTAAACATCAAACAAGTTCAAACACCACTCTACAAGAATCAAACTCTTCTTCATCAACTTTCATCAACCCTAGCACACTTCAAACAATTCTAATACTTATCATACTTCAACACTTCAATTCCAAACCACATGAAAGCCTACTACAACCTATCTACAACAACTCAAGCATTCTAAAACTTTCCTAACAACTCTACAACACTTCAACAAGAATTTAGCATACCAACTACTTATATTATACCACACATGCATATTTCATGGATTAAGGGGGAAAAAGCATCTCAAACATCAAATAAACTTACCTCAATGTAATATAGGCTTGGGGAAGGATTTTTGGTGTGTTGAGTCTAAGAAAACTTGATTTGGGTCTTGAAAATTTTTGGCCTTCTTGAGTTACGAATTTTCTTTTTCTTTGTTCTGTTTTGGGTTGTCTAATGATTCAATTAGACTTTGATGTTTATCGAAATGCTGTTGACTTTTGACGAGAGCAGATTTGGAAAGTCTTGGGCCTTATTTGGGCTTAGTTATGGACTTAAGTTTGGGCTTGAGTGGGCTTTAAAAATTTCTGCTATGTTTAGAATTTTATTTAGACCTAAAACAAGCTTAAATCCAACACATATAATTCATTACAATAACAATTAACACTAACATGATAATTTCTAACATGAATAAACTATCAACCTAGATATATTTACCATAGCTTATTATCTAATCATATATGTTATAAAACACCCAACATTACAAACACACTAATCCACTCAAACACATACACACATGTAAAATATAAGTTGAGAATTTCATGGTTATTTCAGTGGCCTAAGCGCCTAGCTTCCATGTTAACCTCGTTAATAGGGTTGCCGCTCCCTAGAATGGATTTAATGGCACATGCATAACCAATTCAAACATAGTTAGGTCATCTTTGATATTAGTTTATTTAAGTATGCCTAACATAATAATCATCAATCAAGCTACTATGTACCTATGCCTAACATTATACTAGGCAAATGATCATTAGACGAATTCAAATCGATAGGAGAATCTATAAACAAATATATTCCATTCATATAACTTTCCGTATCAAAAAATCAAAATCAAGTTCTTTACTTAATAGAAAACTTAAAGAAAATTCATATTAGATTATTTATAATTCAAACACACACAAATATCATACATTCCTTTATTTTAAATTTTGAAAAATTGATTAAATATTTTATTATTATTTTTTAAAGGGTACATAGCCGTGTACGCCCCGTGATTCCTTTACAAGAGAAACATGGTGAAAACAATCCCTTAGCTTTATGTTTTGTAAATTTAATTTGAGAGAAACACAGGTAAATAGGTCAGGCTGTGTTTCACCAGTGATTTCCTTTTAAACGAGAACATGACAAAAGACATTCGACATGCATCACATCTCATTTCACACATACAAATATCCTCCAATGATTAGTGAGAAGCATGATGGCTTAGATCATGTCGTGTTCTTGCCGTGTTTCAATTTAATCAAATTCATTTCATAAACAGTGAGAAGCATGGTGTAGTGCATGGAATCGTGTTTCACCCGTGCTGTCACAATTTCCTCTTCGTCCCAAGCACTGTGAGAAGCATGATTAAGAACACTCGCCTGTGTTCTACCCTTATTTTTTCGTGAAAACTTGATTTTTAAAATCAATGAGTTACATGAATTAAGTACTACCCCATGTTTCCCATTCAAAAACAAAGCATGCATTTTTCAAAACCTAACATCAAATTTTTCACTCTTACAAGCTTGCATACACTTAATACATATACTTATCAACTTCAAACATGCATGAACTCTGCATTCCCAACTTCAAACAACTTCCTAATCACCATTAGAACAATTCACAAGCATCACCAACTCACTCATCAACTCAAACCAACTTCAACACACACATCATCTTATCCATCACCACTTCAAGGATCTAAATAACTCTATGAACTAACTTAGATCACCAACACTGTCAACAACTGATATAGAAAATATTAAAATAGAGATTTCATTTTCATGAAAGAAATAAATGAATAAATAAACGTAGAAACATGTAACTCATTACCTTATATAGCTTTAACTTGAATACTAGGTCTAGATATAAGCTTTGGGTGGATTGTTTGTAAAAAATAAAGAAGAAAACCGGGATTTGTTGTTATTGTTGGAATTGGCGGTTTTGGCCTTTCGTTAGGGTCTGTTTTGGGATGTGATTTTGCTAAAAGTTGCTTTGTAATTATCTTAACTCTACTTTTGACTTTTAGGGTAACAAAATTGGAGAAAATAAAAAGGCTTTAGGCTTAGATTTAAGTTGTGGGCTTAGGTTTGAGGCTTCAAAAATTGCCAGGCTTGAATGTGAAGTTTAGGTTAGTTTTTGTTGAAAATCTTGTGCTCAACTTGCACAAAACAAACAATACAATACAATACAAATACCAAATCACACTAACACATTCAATTCATTAACTACATGCATTCACAATTTATTTTCACGTATCCATAAATCTATATATATATATAATAAATACAATTTAAGCACACAACACATTCACACACTAATCATGCAAGTCATATATATATATATATATATATTAAACTTAGATGTAAGGCTATTTCAAAGAGATGATGGTTGGATTAAGTAAGCTTAAAATTAGTTAGAAATCCGGCTTTGAAATAATAGTCTAACGGTCAATAGATTATTTTCAATATGCGTATATAAAATGAAATAAAATTTTATTAATGATGCTTATTGTGATAACATTTAGTTGTTTTGCTAACATTGATGGTTAAAAAATATCGATCTGGGTTATCGTTTTATTCATATCTGTCTATGTCTATCACTTATCATTTCAAGCATAATGAAAATCTTGGTTGGGTAACTTTTAGTTGTTTTTCTAACGTGGTTGGTCAAAAGATATTGACCTGGGTTATGCCCCTATTTGGAGTATTGTTATTTCTTGAAAAACGTTTTTTATTTTCAAACTTTTATTTGTAATGATAATAAAAGATTAGTGTAACAATTTTAATAGGTTGTGTAGGAATTTTGAGTACTATTTGATAAAAGGAATCAATTTCCTTTCTTAGGAAACGAACATTTTTCTTAATTTCTAACCGCACTACCTCGTATGCTAGTTTCTACATTTCTCTTCCCATTAAAAACCACTAAAAAACCAAATCTCCAAAATTGTTTTAATGATATTTAGCAATTGTAAATAATGCTATTAGCCAACACCATTATAGTCTAATAGTGTAAACGTTGATCTCTCGAGTAGAAGAGATTAGGTATAATTTTTCCCTCGCCATAGTTATAGTAGAAATAATATTTTGCCAAAAAAAAAAGCAAAAAGAAAGAAAAAGGATGTTGTTAAATTGGACTGAAAATTGACTTAAGAATAAGAAGGGGCCAAGGATAAAGCGGTCGGCTTAGTCAATAGAATTACTAAAATATATGTTGGATTTAATTTATATGTTGATAAAATAATCCATCTTTTTAAAATATGAGAGTTAAGAACTTTTTAATTTTTGGTCTCGTTGGGTTTATTTTTCGTCCTTCTCCATCAATGTGTATTTTGCGTTGAAAAGATGACACATTTCCTTCTGGAAAGCCCCATCGAGTTAATCGAATCTTCCATCTTTATTATGGGAGTAATCCCAACTGATTTCAAGGTTAAGTTTCGTTGAACTAAATTGAATCGGCCGAATCAATTTGGTCTGGCTATATTGATTTTAGTTACATGATTTTAATAAATATGGAACGTTTTTCTATCAACCAAACCTAACGAACTTTTTCAATAAATGGGTTAGAGATAAGTGAAAACTATTTCATGATGGAAATATACCATAAAGCACTGATTGTTAAAAAGAATTGCAAACACCCCCCTAAACTTTAATAGTTTGACAACATAAATGATATTTGAAATTTTAATTCAATAAAAACATAATGAGATTAAAGTTAGGAAGTTAAAAAAGGAGAATTTGATATATTTGAGGTTATTTTTCACCAAAATCAAAGTTTAATCGTTTGCAACTATTGGAGGTAATTAACCAATTTATTAGAGTTTTGAAGATTAATGGCAATATTTGAAAATTTAAGATGTACATCTGTACTAAAATCAGATTTTTATTGGTATCTATATCTTTATCGGATCATCATCTATAACTTTTCTATATCATATTGATATTAGTTTAGTATCGGTTTTGTTTTATCAATTTATGAGTAAAACTGTCAATTTTTCTTCATCAATATTAGTTTGTTGTCAAATATCAGTTTGAAAATGATACTAGAATGATACCAAAATGATCCTAAAATGATAAGTTAAATGATATCCAAAGAGCTCAACTGCCTATATTAATTAGTTTATCAAATAAGCAATTCCTTCATGAAATTTTATCTTTCTTAAATTGCTGATTTAAGTAGTTTGAATTTGGGATTACATAGTGACTTTCATGTTTGTTTATGTTATTCATTTAGTCATGAGCTCATTAAAATAGTAGGTTTTTACAGCCATCCCATATTTAATTATAGACTAAGATGTAGATTATATACACCAATCGATAGAACTGTTTAAATAATCATCTAACTGTTAGAGTTGTCCATCATATCAACTCTAATTAATAGATTAGATATGAATATGAGATAGTAGAATTCTCGTGCTATTGTGGAGTAATATAATATCATTATTGGGTATTCTTTTATCAAATTCTTACTTACTTGATAAATTTACTTTAAAATAGAGTTTAGTGATGAGATAATTGTTTTAATGACTATAAGAGTTTTGGACATAATTATTCAATTAAAAATTTTAGCATGGTTTTTTTTCCATTAGTTATATTTTTTTCCTTGGAAAAATAGTACTTCAAGTAGCTTTTTATTACTTATTCTCTTTCTTACTTTCCATTTTCTTTGTGTTTTTATAAATTTTAAGGTTATTATTCCTTGCAGGAAAGTTATACCAACAATCACTCTACCTATATTTTTCCAGGTCTTTTTGTGCTCCATAAACGGGTATATAATATTATGTATTTATATATACTAACTTTCTTAATGCTCGAGATGCATTATATTGCACTTAATTAATATTTTGATATTTAATTATAAAAATATCATTGAGACAAAAAATAATCTCTTTATTGGGTAACTTAAACTCGTGACATAAGTTTATAAGTAATTGAACTCATGAACGCATCTTTTCAAGAGATAATGTTAGTGGAAAACTCCAGCTTAAGAGATTAGCTTAGAATAATAGGAAAAAATAAAATAAAATAAAATATAAAATTAAAAATTAAAAAGTAAATAATATTAAATGTTTATACTATTTTTATGTGAATATAAATTAATTATTATCTATTTATAGCATTTAATGCATCATTGATTAAAACACATTAAATAAATATAATTTAAAAATATATCTATCTATTTTATATAAAGTACTATTAAAAGAACAATAGCACTTTCAAACAACGTGCAGACTTCGCTCTACATAAGAGTACGGGAAATTTTTTTCTTCTTATGGCACCTTTGGTATATGTGAATGGATCCAGAATGGAATTGTAATTTCAAGTTTTATTTTCATTCCCATTCCCATGCTTAGATGCGATTTTAAAATTTGGAATCATCAATTTTGATTTTGAGGGATATTCGATTTTGCCTTTGTCAATGGAGAATCATAATTCTATTCCATCTTGATCAAAACAAATTATTTAATTTACCTTTTTATCAAACCACTAGTATATTATCCATATTTATTATTAAGTATATTTTTATAATTAGACAAGTCATTTCATTCTATACGGATTCCTCCTTCTCTTACCTTCCAATCCTACTATTCTATTCTAAATTATTCTAGTGTATGAAACGTAAGATTATTTCATTTTCCGATTTTTGACGGTACACAACAATTCTTATCATCATCTTTGT
This sequence comes from Combretum micranthum, assembly GCA_024138025.1. Taxonomy (NCBI): domain Eukaryota; kingdom Viridiplantae; phylum Streptophyta; class Magnoliopsida; order Myrtales; family Combretaceae; genus Combretum; species Combretum micranthum. The sequence continues at coordinate 667,590 of JAMXBD010000625.1, read as the reverse complement.
CATTAATTTACTCAACGGACCCCTCCACTTTCCCACGCAGAACTCTCAATACTCTCAAAACCGCATCCGATAATTTTACTGGCAGATATATTCTCCTGCCATCAGGAATGGAAACCAAAAGGACCTGATGATGATCATTTATCTTACCATTCTCAAACATTGCAGCTGTGATTATACTCGGTGTTTACCAACGTGTAACTAGTGTGAGCATTTTTGTTTTTACTTTTTTTTTTTTTTTGGCCATTTACTTATTTATGTTTAATCATGCGATAAGCCTAGAATAATTTTATATTTGAATACCTTAGGCCATTTATATGGTGTGGTTGCTTAAACTTACGGATCCTTCATGACCCAGGCTTTCTTCTTGGTAAGGCTTGAATATTATACACCTACCATTATTGTTGGTGCATTAATCAATCTCCTCCTTGCACTCACATTCATATATAGTTGCTGTGATTTTCAGATTTTTTTTCTTTCATTAATATGTAATCTTTTTACTTAGAAATTCAATCCTAAATTTTATCCTTCAGTAATCTTATTTTATATTTGCATTAGAAGTGTTTGTTTGCTAGTGTTGTATTCAAAATCATTCACCTATATTCTTTTGTTTACAAATTCAATCCTATTTATACTCTAGCAATCTTGCATTGAATTCGCATTGAACGTGTATGTTTACTAATATTGTTTTCAAATCATATTTAATTAATCTTTGCTCTCTTGATTAGAAATCCAATCGTAATTTTTTTTATCCTTTAGCAATTTTATATTATAAATGCATTAGGCTATACATATCTACTGTCACGTTTGGTATACCGGAATGATTTGGAATGGATTAGAATGGAATAGGTTTCGATATAAAAAATCTATTCCTATGTTTGGAACTGTACATGGAATAAAATGGCTATAGGATATTTTTGTCAGAAATGTCCCTAGCAATAAATGTAAGTTATGAATATGCAATAGAATAAAAGAGTAATTATATGACATGCAATTAATTAAAATGAAATGGAATCGTGATTTCCCCTTCTAAAAAACGGAATCGAATTCCCTTCTAAAGTCGGAATCATCGATTCCAAGAAATTGCAATTTTAGCTTCTAAAGGTGCATCCAAACATGGGAAAGGGAATGAAACCTGAAATTACGATTCTATTTCGGTTCCATTTATGCATACCAAACTTGATATGTTCAAATGTTGACTAAAAAATTGCTACCTACCACATTTTAAATTCTCCATTCTATCTTCGGAGTTTTAGTGTTTTGATTATGTTACTTAGACAAGAAGATGTTGGAATCAAAAGGAAGTCGAGGGTTGTAAAGGTTTCTGGGACACTGATTTATATTAGAGGAGTCATGCTACTCTTAATTTACCACTGGGTGGGCATTATCGGTAAATCCAAGATTCATTGGAAATATGTCCAAAATATGAGTTTCAAAACTTCAAGCAACAGAGCAAATTCTTCTTAATATCATTTCTTCTTTTTGCTAGTACTATAACTTGGACTCTATGGTTCATAAGTAAAGTTGGTATCATTAAATGTTTTGATTCTTTGATTTCAAAATTAAACACATGGTTAAATTTTTTTTTTATGGTTTCTAACCGATTTCTTCTCTCCATAGCAAATTTCTCATAAAATGATTATTTTACAACTTTTTTCGAATAAATTGAACAAGAAATTCCCTACTCCTCATATAACCACAATGGTCATGTGCTTCATGGCTCTCTTTAAGTGTGCTATAGCCGCGATAATTAGTAATCATCATGCCACAGAATGGAGCCTTAGCTATAAAGTCAGGCTTGTCGCATCAGTTTGCATAGTATTCATCCTTTATTGAGAAAAATTATAATGTTTCATCCACATTTTAATTGTATCAGTGCACCTAGAATATGTTTATCAAAATATATCAAGGAATTGTATGTTTTGCTCTAGAATTTTGTGTCATGTCTTAGGTTGTTGATAGAAAGGATCCTCTTCATACATCCATTTTCACTCCTTTGTTGCTTGTTATTTCTGCAATTCTTAATTAGGCCCTCTTGCAAGAAAGATTATATGTTGGAATGTATGCACTCTAATATTCCATCCTTAATTCATATTTTTCAAATAATACAAGCAATGGCAAAAACAAGAAAGTACACACATAGATTTATGTGGAAAATCAATATCAGAAAAAACCATGAGCAGAGAAGAGAGAATTCACTATATGTCAAAAAAGGAGTACAAGAGTTACGTTACATCAAACTGATCACTCTCACACATATAAATCCTAACAAAACACACACACACATATATGTATAAAGATAGTTGATATTAAAGGTCTAAATTATGACCCTTAAATGTATAATGAATGAATAATAAATGTATAACGAAATATTAATTCATTAGCATTTGACTGTGGAAATTGGCTAAAGAAATCGAGTCTCAAACTCCAACAATCTCCTCCTTAACATAAATTCTGGAGTAAAAACACAAACTCTAATCTTCGACATAAAAACAAAAAATTCTCCACCTCTTCCACAAAACCCCTAAAGGGCATAAATCAGTAGCGAACTCCAATCTTTGACACAAAACATTCTCCACCTCTTCTAAGAAAATTTGGTGATGCAATCCAACAAAGGAATGTCTTATTTTACTGCTGCCATTGTAGAGAAGATAAAAAAACCAAACCTTTGGCTCTGATACCACTTGTCATGTTTAAATAAGACAAAAAAAAAAAAAAAAGAAAGCACACATAGAGATTTACGTGGAAAACCCAAATCAGGAAAAACCACTGGCAGAGGAGAGAGAATTACATAAAAAAAAGAGTACAAGAGTGACATTACATCATACTGATTCACTCTCACACTTACAGAACCTAACAAAACAAAACACACACACACACATATATATGTATAAAGATAGCTAGCATTAAAGGTCTAAATTATAACGCTTAAATGTATAATGAATGAATAGTAAATGTATAATCAAATATTCATTCATTAGCGTTTGGTTATGAAAATCTACTATAGAAATCCGGTCACAAACTCCAACAATATGCAATGCCTTTAATGTTAATTTTTATTTGATGATACTAGGCTACTTATTTCACTCTTGATTACTGTAAGGCTTTATTATATTTTTTGGGGTAAGTATAGGGCAATAAAGCAGATGAAAGCGAATGAGTAGTAGCAAGAAGATCTAATGATATTGCAATGCAAGAGGAGTTTGGTAATGAATGAATGGGCCAATGTTCCATTGCTTGGATCGAGACCATAATACTTAGCTGTATAGATAAATAGTTCTATCTTTAGTGTTGTAGTCATTACTAATGATAGTCTGCTTTTTTAGTTTGTTTTTTTATCAGTACTATATTTAATTTAAAGTGTTGCAAAGTAAAGCCACTCTTGGCTACTACTAGTACTATAGTAGCTTGAATATTAATTGAATATTTTTAAAGTTAAATTAATTATTGGGTTTAGAATTGAATTTATAATTTATTATTATTATATTAGGATTCTGGTAGGATACATTATTATAGTTACCAAAAGTAGCCTTTTAAGTTTGATAGGTGCTCACAAATCTCTCTCACTTAATTAACATTCTAATTTACCTCTAAAAATTGTAGGGTTTTGCATATATATATATAATATATATACACACAATAAGAATAAATTTTATAACTTTAGTATATACTTTTTATATTTGGTATCCATCACTATAAACTTACATATATATATATATATATATATATGTCTTTATAGTTTCAAGACTTGTAATTAGCATTTTTTATGGTACCTATATCTTTTCACAAATGTTATTTAATAACTGCTTTGCATTTGGTTTTTATCTTGAGTGTTAATCTTTTGACTCCCATTATATGGAGAGAGTGTATTGGATTTCAAGAATTTAGTGACATTCAACCTGATGGATTTGACAAATACCTTTAAGAGATATGTGAGATTCATAGACTTTCTGATCCTTGAATCCATCTTCAATGTTTTATTAAGCTCTAGAGTTTAAATCTCAAGATGCAGCCCATAGAGATCTAATATAATTAATAAGTTTGTGTGTACGACTTTGCAAGTTTGTTGTTGTCTTGATTAAAGTTTTTTTTTTTTTTTTTTCCTTTTAGGGGCAATATCCTAGGTTTACAAACATTTTATTGAGTTCTAAACATATCTTTCCATTTTCACTTATGCAATCATGTCCCATCTCTAAGGATCTTATGAAATACCCAAGTCCCAACCTAGTTAAACTAGGACGGTTTGATTGAATAATCTAATAGATAATTAATTATAAATATAGTTTAGATAATTTAAATAAGTAAAATAACTAAATAATAGAAAAGGAATAGGCAAATCAATATAAATAAATTAGTAAATAGGATAATTTAAGATTTGAGATTTTAAATATTCTTTTCCAAACGTCTGTCTTCTTCAATTATCAATTTTATAAATCAAATTATCCAATTTCTTTCAAATATCAATTTACTATTACTTTTCTTGTAATTTCAGTTCTCTAAACCTTTAAATAAATAAATTGAATGTTTAATAATTTTTTTAAAACCCTTAGACTTTGGTTAACTTTCATTTTTGTAAAACCTTATTAATTTTTGAAATCAATTACTTGTTTAAATATATCAGTTTTAAACTCAAAATCGAATTAAATATCAGATTTTTATAAATTGAACTTTTGAATTGAGTTTTTATATCAAGCTATAAATTCCTAATATATATGTTCTCAAATTATTTTCTAATTGCTTATGATACTAAAGAAAATTATCTGTAAAGTTTAAGCTAAAACTTTTACCCCATAATTTCCCTAAAATGTCTATTAGTTCTTATGTCTTTTTCCATTCTTTTCTTTAATTTTTGTGCCCCTTTTCTTTCTTCTTTTTCTTCTTTTCTTTCTTTCACCATTTCTAGCTTCTTCTTCTTCTTCTTTTTCCTCTCTTATTCTTCTTCTCTCTAATCAACTTCAACATCTTAAATCCAATAAGACTAAGGAAGAAAATGAAGATGGAAAATAAGATCAAAGATAGAAATCATGCTAGGAAAAGCTTCAAGAACTTAAGAGGATAGTGACAAGAAAATCAAGAAATTGGATCATCTCCAAAGATAAGTTTTTGTCATTTTCTTTTTTTTTTTCAATTGTTGTTTACATATGCATATGATGTGTTAAATATTAAATATAAGTTGCGTTTGTGATATAACTTGTAATTAAAGGAGATTTGAGCATGAAAGCTAAAACCTAAGTTGTATATATTCATGTGACGTTGGGAATTGATGAGGTAGATTGGGAGGTGTTTGATAAAGTAGATTGAGTATTGAGAGGTTAAAAGATGCGGAAATAAGTTGTATGTTGCTTTGATGGAAGTAGGATGTGTAAAAATTGACGATTTTGTGTAATAAAAATAAGGGAAATCATGTTTTGTTACTATGGAATTTTTCCAAATCATCATGTGGGTGCACTTGCTCGTGCTGAACAAAAGAAACAGCATTTTAGGCAATTTTTTTTTTTGTGTGCACGGTGTGTAAGTTAGCACGGCCTTCAGTACAGCCATGCAGCAGCCCACGTAGAGAAGAAATTTGGGCGAATTTTCTTTTGATAAAAAATTTTCACCCAGCACGACCTCCAGCACGATCGTGTAATAGGCCATGTACCCCTGTTGCCTTGTTTTAAAAATACATATAAATAAAATAAAATAAAAATGAATTAGATAATTGATTGTTAATGTATTATATTAGTTAATTGATGTAATTAAGCATGAATTAAAAGATTTATAGATTTAATAAATAATTAGATTACATATAGAAGTTAAATATAAAATGAGCTTAGTTAATAATTGAAGTTCAACTTGACTTAAAGAACTTGAATGAGCTAAAATAAATTAGATTGATTAAGTTTAATAACTTTTACTTAGTAGTTGGATTAAATGATTAATTCTAATCAATTGGACTAAGTTAAGTTAAAATAAATATATGATAATGACTCAGGGAGATAATTGGACATGATATAGTAATTTGATTAATTGATTAGATCTAATCAACTTGATGAGAATTTAGTTAACATAGAATTAACTTGTAATTAAATTAAATTAAATTAATATATTTAGTTAGACCATAAATAATAAGGAGTACTTAATTTCTAAAATATTATAGATGAAAGCTAGGTTAATTAAGATAATTTGATAGACAATGGAGAACTGTCCATATCTTGGCAGAGCGATCTTCACAGCCATGGCGAGGTTCCTAATTTATGTATGATCAAATAAAATCATGAAATGAAGGTTTAATATAAAATTTGATATGATTTAATAAATGATTGAATTGCTTATATAGTTTAATTTTCTTAAATAGATTATTGTCTCTGATTTATCTTCTGAATCGGCTTTTGGTCTACCTTATGACTCTATTTGAATCTCGAATAGATAAGGTATACAGTGACGTGCTTGCTGATTGTTTGGGATAGACATATGAACTAAAAACTTAAAAACGACCTAATTAATGAGTGTTGTTTGTGCGTATATCATTGAATCTGGTCTAGAAAGTGGTAACCTTGTCCGAGCAGACACGGTAATTTAAGGGCTTAAGCCACCCTTGTCATGATGCGATGACATTTATAGGTCGCTTAGTGGGTAGTTGATGGGGCAAATGGTATTGATGTAACACTTATCTTGATTGGTGAGAAGTGATATATTGACGTTTATGTTTATGGAATCGGTTGAGCCTTTTTATATTATGGACTGAGATAGTAGAGTACGTGTAATGGCAGTGAACCTTAGATAAGGATTATATTCTTTTTCGGTTATATTATCTAGGAGATATAGGTATTCAGATTACCTATATTAACCCCATGAGCATTGTGTGGTTACTTAGAACCCTTAGATTCTTAGTAGCTTATTCTAGAGTGTAAGCACTCTGGTGTTACTTGTTTTATTAAAATAAAAGACAATAAATTGTTATTTATTACATTGCATTTAGTTAATTTTGTGTACTATTTCGTGTATGTCTGTATTACTGTGTACTGAGCTTCGGCTCACTATTGCTATGGTTGTTCTTTTTCCAAGTATTATATGGATGATTGAAGTTGATGATTGATGATTGGATGATGATGATGAAGTTGTTGTTATTGATGACTTGTTAATGTTGGTGATGATGATAATGATGTTGATGTTGATGATGGTGTTTGTCCCAGGTTTTGGGCGACATATCGGAAAGAGTTTGTTGAAGAGTGAAGTGGGTTAGGACCATTGATTTTATTTATATTTGTTTTTATTTTGTTTTGTTTTAAGTACTAGATTTATATTTTGAGTTTTAATATTCTTTTAAGGAACCTGTTGAAGCCCATGTTTCATAAAAGAAGTTTTTTTTTTTTTTTAACTTTGTATATTATCATAAAAAGGATATATGAGATAACTGATGGTATATTTTGTTTTGTGGATGTTAGTCTACTCATGAGAGTAGATCATAAAAAGTTTATGTAAAGTTTATTTTGTGAAATATAAATCCAATGGTTTCTAGAATTTAATTTAATAATTTCATAATTCAAAAATCGAGCAGTAAATACTTATAATAAACATATCATTTTAAGAAGCTTGAGCGTGTAATACATAAAGTATTATACGTGTTGGTAACTATCTTAAATTAATTTTAGGGTGTTACATCTTAGGCTTCTGATTTTCATAGATCCATTCTAATTTAATATGTCAAGATCTATCTCTTGAAAACAATTTTTTTTCACTTGGATCCCTAAAGATTAGTCCCACAAGATCACTTCTTATAACTTACTCTCAAACTCTTGTACTCAAGTTTTCTGTTGACCGATTCTTTTAATACTCTTTAACGCTGGTGTTCAACAAATGGCTTATCCTACTAATTTACATGCTTCATACACACAAGTTATCAAATTTTTATTACCTTTATCATCTCAAAATCATTTTTTTTTTAAAAACGCAAGTTGCATTTTAGAAGCATGCTTCATACACATGTTTTCTAGTTTTGATAACCTTATTATCATAAATAAATCATATTAGAAAGAATAGTGCAACTGAAATTGCTTTTTTAGAAGCCTTAAATTAGCACTTGGCAAAATTTTAGGTGTTGCATTCCTCGTTAGGAAAGTTTGGTTGATTATCATAAACGACATTAACTGTTAAAACATTTGAAATTAAATGTAATGCAATAATTTAGACCAATTAGGCAGTTATCATAAGGTCATAGAGTAATAGTGATAAAATCACATGTCAACAAAATGCATGCACTATATTTTCTTCTTCCTAATATATATATATATATATATATTTGTGTTGAAGTTTGATTCATGGTTTAATGTTTTTCAAAGTTATTTGGAAAAATATAAATAAACTTTGGGAACTTCTAGGTCCATCATCCGGTCCAATCAATCATCTAATAATTAAAATAAATCTAGTAACTAATATATTTATTATTTCAGCGGCGTGATTATGTTATTAACTACCAAAGTAGTCACATGTGTGCTGCGTGAGTATCGCATTATGCATGGCTTACAAGAAAGGACACACAATAACACATAAAGAATGATTAAGAAAGGGAAATGGAATAAGGAAAATGCAATGCCCAAAATTGTGCCCATTAAGATATTGTCCTCTTTGACCACATGATGTACGGTTTTGTCTTTTGATGACAACACTTCCTAAGAGGTCAACTATCCTAGGATTACTGTACCTAGAACATGCTTAAATTTAGAGTTCCGACAAACTCCAAACCATTACAATAAATGGCACCTCTATGATTAGTGTTCCACCATCTATATTTGAGGGTATTACATACTCTCTCCATTATAGAACCAATGTCCTTGTCAGTTACGTTACACAGGTTTAAAACCATACCAGGCAGTGAGGATAGGATAGCCCTCCACTTCTGACTAGTGAACTACTCTGTTACCACCTGTAACACCCTAAAACTTCGTCCACCGTGGTATTGTCTGCTTTAGCCATAAGTCGCACGGTTTTATCTTTTGATGCCAACGCTTTCCGGAATTTTACCCATCCTAAGATTGTTTTGCCCAAAGCACACTTAACTTTAGAGTTCCGACAAACTCCAAGCCATTATATGAAAGGTACCTCTATTATTAAAGTTTCACCATCTATATTTGAGGGGTATTACAAAAAAGGAGTAGACAATCTCAATCATCTCAAATGCAATTGTAACAGAAAAAGGAGTTATCAAGCATTGAACACCACCAGTAGTGATGAACAAGCATTTGATCTCTTGAGACAAAATTTCAACAGCACCTTAATGTTTCTATTAAGGTTCTCCATTTTTTAATGAGAAGAGATTTGAGGTATTTATAGAATTTAGCCATTAACGCCATCTATTGGATCACATTGGCAGTTAACGACCAAGATGATTCCCTTTCAGTGCATGGGCCATACTAAGAATGGTTGAGTGACGAGCAGGCTGGTCCAACAAGCCATACTGTAAACTTACTATACCAAATCTCTCTTGATCATCCCAATAAATGAATCGGACTTATTAGGCTCCGTCACTCAACCTATGAGTCAAGCCCAAATAAATAAATAATATATAATTTGAAGTCCATTAACATTTTTCAATGGTACTATTGTTGTGATTAAATGAATTGCATAAGATTTGAATCAACTAAGTATAACCCATAATTTTCCTAATAATATGATAGCTTTTTCTACTATCTTGTTTTGGCAATTGTTTCTAATCCATTTTCAATGAATAAATAGTCAATATCATAAGATTTTTTCACTTTTTATTGGTAATATTATTTTTACGAAAGGGAGACTAACAAACTAATTCAAGTTAGATTGCAATTTTATGATGTTTACTCATCAATTCCCAATACTTCCATTTTTAGCTAAAAGCAATCATCTCCAAGTCCATTTATACTTATTATTTGACTCTTAAGCATAATCATTGATACTTTTAAATCATAAATTTTATCTAATCTCCGCTTGTCTCTTACTTAGTCCTCCAAGATAACTTCAAAGTAAATCTTTTATCAATCACATTACTAATAGTTGATCAAGTTCACTCACACATTTTATCCTTTTTTTTTTTCCTTTTTTTATCACGTCTCGAGCAAATGTGACTACCAAATTACTCATTTCAACATATTCATTTATTCTTATTTATCTATGCATCGATCTAGTGATTATCTCGTCCACATTTATCATGAAAGATTATCTGGATCCCTTTCGATCATATTATCTAATTCGAGTGTCAGCCAGCTAGAAGGAAGGGGGAAAAAAAAGGTTTAGAGAATCTAATGATCCCTCATCCAGCTTTCATATTCAATGACCATTTTCCATTGTATTTGATGATTCTCGTGCAGGTATGGGTTGCGAAAATTTGGACACACATTACATAGTATCCTCCACGTTGCACCATGGAATTTTATCGAGATTGGAAAGAAAATATTTCCTTCCATGTGTAGGATTCATGACTTAGGATTTGGAATACCATTATGATGTGGGGATCATTTTAAATTTATATCTCTCATTGCTCAAAAAAAAAAAAAAAAGAATAGAATTCATGTTATCAGTTCTTAGCTGTCCCCAAAACATTAAGATGATTCCTGCATGAGTACCATGCGTAATGTGGCTACAGTAAGGGATATGTTAGTGTGCTTACCTGTAAAATATTTAAACTCTTTGAGGGACACCTTGATTTCTCTCATCCCCCTTCTTAGCCTCACGTGGCTGCAGCAACAAAAGGGGCTGGAATTTGACGATTGAATGGGAGATTCAATTAGCTCAATGGGGCTTTCGAGATTGAAATGTGCCATTTTTCTAACAAAACGCACATTGATGGGGCAGAAAAAAATAAATAAACCCAATGAAATTAAAAGTCAAAAAGTAAAAGCTTTAACTTTCATAATTTAGGAACGATGGATAATTTTATTAATCTATAAAACGTAAACACATTTGCTTCCTAAAACTTTCTCCAAATATACTATTAGCAATATAAACTTTAAAAGAATCAATTTAATATCTAATAAAATTTTTTTTATTTATTAATATTACATGGACTAATAGAGTTAAATCCACTCAATGAGTTGCCACTTCTTGCAAATGAGAAAGAAACCTGGATCAAGTAGACAATATAAATTTAGAAAATTTGAATTAAGCAAGTGGATTATTACATATATTAAAATTGCTAGGAGTTAATTTGCTTATTTAATTGTCTAATTTGACAAAATTTGTGTTAAACCACGTGTTTATTTATCTAAATTTCAAGTTTTTTATTGGCTATTTGACACATGTCATTTATCCATTCATCGAGAGTGTCAGCTCAACAAAATAGAATTAACTTTTTTTACCTAAGGTAGTATCAATGAGCATTAGAAATGCAATCGGGTAGGATATTATAGGTTTTCGACCCTCCCGATCCGTTAAAACCCTATAGGATTTTAGGGTCGGGTTTAGATATATAGTAAAAACCTTATAGAGTTATAGGATCATGTTTGAATAATATAACAAACCCAATGGATAACCGACAACCCATTATTATAATTTTAATAAATAATAAATAAATAAAAACATTACTAAAGAGGTAAGTAGATGAAAGAAGACATGAAGAAACAGCCTTTTTTTCACCTTCCAAGGATGTATTTTTCATTTTATATCTACAAATCTAGTTATGGATTTTAGAATTTTTATTAAATTTTGTTTAATTCAAGTTTGCTGAGAGATTAATATTATTTGTTATCTATTATATTTTAGTCCCAGCAAGAGATTTAATTTAACCATATTTTTAAGATATTGTATGGTGATAGATGTAATATATTTATATGTTTAAATGTTGTATAATGAATATAGTCTGCAACATCAATTCCTTATGCATCTTTTTATTTTTAAATGTATAGGAAACTTGTATCAGAATAGCCGATTTTTTAAATTTATTATTAAAATTCGAAAGTAGGTTTAAAAATAGGGCTATAAGGTCATAGGGTTGAGTTTGAAGTTCTAAATCAAATCCTATAAGGCGGGTTTGGATATAACATGAAAACACTATAAGGTTATAGGATAGGTAGTGGGCCAAGTTTCAGGTTCATATAATCCATCTGAAACCTAACCCGATTACATCCAATGAGCATCGAAACTTTAATTGAATCTTAAATTGACTATTTCAAAGTTCAATTAGTTAATTGTACATTTTGAATTAGCTAAAATATCAAATGTAACATTAACCCACATATAAATAAAATACAATATATGTTTTAATAGCGCTATTGATTCTGTTTGACCCACTTTGCCCTTGATCCTTCTTATTCTACCCACTTTACCCTTGATCCCTTCTTATTCTGAAGTCAATTTTTGATATCATTTAACAACATTAATTTTCTTCTTCTTCTTTTTAACTATTATTCAATTACAGCAATGGAGAGAGAGAAATTAAATCTAATCTAGTCTATTTGAGAGATCAATGTCGTACCATTAGATTATAAAGTTCTTTGCTAACAACTTGCAATTGCTAAATATCACTAAAACAGTCTAGAGTTTGAGGTTTTTAGTATTTTTAAAATGATATGGTTGGCCATAATATATTATATATATATATATATACACATATCGGTTTCCTAAAAAAGAAGTTACTTTCTTTTATCACACAATACTCAAAATTACCACACAACCTGTTAAAATTATTATAATAATCTTTTGTCATCATAAATATAAGTCTAAAAAAACGTTTTACAATACCCCAAATAGGAATATAACCTAGGTTAATAATTTTTAACCAATCAATAATCATGTTAGAGAAACAACTAAAAGTTACCTAAAGAGGACTTTCATTATGTTTGAAATGGGCAGTGGTAGACATTTATTATTAATAAAAAGGAGAGTGAAACGATAGATTTCTCATTTTCTATAAAAAAGTGATTACTAAAATAAAATTTGGATTAAATTGATTGAAAAGTGATTACCAAAAAAATTTTGATTAAATTAATTTATCAAACTACCTTTTTACATATACAAATACAATATATGTTTTGATAGTAAAATCTAGATAGAAATCATAGGTTGAATATGCAATTTATTATTTGTATAATTTGAACTATGATTTCCACTTATATAGATACGATTTTAAAGGAAGATTTTAATAATTATTTTCATTGAAATCCTATTTCAATAATTATTTTAAGTAAAGATTCTAAATTGAAAAAATTTAGATCAAATGATAATCCAGGTCAATGTTACCAAAATAAAAAAATAAAAAAAAAACTAAAAGTTATCATAATAAGTATCATATATATATATACCACTAATGAATTGAAATTCATATCAATCGCCCTCCCCTTTCTTTCCCCCCTAACCCTCTCTCCATTTTAGAACCATATATCGACATATTAAATATTACATCCCTACAGGCTACAACCAAGTAATTTTCACTACCACCCGATCTGTCTTTCTCCTTCTCTTTCTCTCTAATATCCTCTCTAGCTTCTCCTAAAGAGAGAATCTTGCCCTAGTTCAACAATCACAAGAGGGGGAGGAAAATTTAGGAACAAAAAAAAAAAAAAAAAACAAAAAGATTATATCCAAAACAATGGCTATTTTATTAAGTGAATTTTTACCTTTTTTGGGCATGGTTGTAGTGATGTCGGGATATGGAGGAATGAACATTATATCAAAACTCGCATTGGACGATGGATTGAGTCCATTGGTTCTTGTGACGTATCGCCAAGTCTTTGCTACTCTATCTCTTGCACCTTTTGTTATTTTCTTTGAAAGGTATTATGCATAATATCTCACCTCTTAACCGTCAGGGTTTTCTAATGCCTTTGCATGAACGTTGATTTTTTATTATATCATTCTTTTTTCATTTCTACTTATCATTATTATAATCATTATACAAAGTTCTTTTCCAATTTCTTAATTAAAATTTTTTCGTGCAAATACGTTTTATCTGTGAGAGAAAAATTTAACCTACGTACATACACACAAGATCCGCTGGGTCTTATTGATTTTGGTCCTAACTCATTATTATTGAGTATTTTAATAGCTAAGAGCTGTTGCCAAGTGTTATACAATAGTCACATATGTATATCATGCCTTCATCCACAGATATGTTCACTAAGTTTCGTATGGTTGTGCATGGCCGCCACACATCTTTTGATACCTTTGCATGCTCGGTTTGTTTTGTCATCTTATTCAATTTGATTTTTTTTGTCATTTTTAAATAGATGATTTGTCTAAAATAGATAACGATAAAAAATAAGTATTTTATTTATAAATTGATCAAACAGAGACCCGATACTAATATGAAATAGATTTAATATAGATACCGATAAAAAAAAAAAAAAAACAGACCATCCAAGCTGACCCAACCTATCTTTTAGTAGGAAAAAAGAAGAGAAAAACAAAACAAAACAAAATCATACATCATGTGTCCCTCTAGGTAATAGTAGGCAAGTTCTATATGTTTCATGGGCAAAATGTCAAATTTGGTATCTTGATTTTACATAAAAATTCAATTTGATATCTGAATTTTGAATTAGTTGGTTTAATATATAATCAAACATGTCATTGTCCTTTTTAATATTTTACTAACAATATTTACTCTATTTCCTGACTTAAAATAACAAATTTACCAATACTAGACAACTGTCTTAGGGGAAGTAATAAAAATTCAATAATATATTGTTATTTTCACGTTAGCAAGTAGAGAAAATGTGATTAAAAAGGTAGTAAAAATTATTAAAAGAATTTGATTAAGTATTAAATTAACCATTTGAAAGTTTTTGTACCTATAGAATTATTTGTGTAAAGTTCAAATATCAAATTTGATATTTGATATTTTCTGAAAGACAAACTACATCAAAAGGTATCGTGTTTAAGAGTAAATTTAAATAAGGTATCAATTTTTTAGTCTACTTATATGGTGTCAATTTTTTAGTCTACTTATATGACTTTGATCTTTCTTCTTCCTCTCTCTCTCTTTTAAACCATTAAAACATTGATATCTTATTTCAATTTATCTTGAAAGTTGATACCTTAGTATAATTTAGCCATTTTTGAATAAACGTGATAATACTATAAAAATTTTATAAAATTGTTCACATTTTATAATATTTATAAATTTATATAAACTTGTTTCAGACGTTCGTGGGAAAAAGGGCAAAAAAAAAAAATAAAATCCTACCGAAACATCTCCTACAAGAAAAGAAAAATGCGGACATTAATTCAATGATTTAAATATAGTTTCATTAAAAAAATATCTTCTAAAAGATACTCTTATTTTTTTTTTTTTTAAGAATCAGCTTCTAAAGGACACTTTTAAAGATGATGCTTTCTTTTTGGTGATGAATTAGTCTTTTTTTTTTTTGTGATAATTTGAATGGATATTTATTATAATTTAATTATGAGGAAATAAGATATTTGTTTCATAATATACATCCTTTTTTTTTGTAGCTGGGTTAGTAATGCATCTATGTTTAAGTCCTTGTACCTATGTTTAATGTCCTGTACGATTAGATATTTTGGCTACTATATACACATTCAGATGGTTCAATTGCCTATAATAATTAGGAAGTCAAATAAGCAATTCCTTCTCGAAAATTTCGTCTTTCATCAATTGCTGTTTTGAGAGTTTTAAATGTGGAATTACTTAATCACTTTCCCAATTACTATGTTAAGGAAAATTACACCAACTATTCCTCTAAATTTTTTAAAATCACCGACACCAACTTTTAAAAATGGTACCATTCCTGCTTGACTTTGTATAGCTCTCACAATACTTAGTTAAATAGTATATGATGGAAATATTAAACTGACATAGCAATAAAATAAACTTATTAATCTACAAATCATTTTAAATTCACCTAACAAAAACTTATTGTTTGTTATCAAAAACTAAAGATTGATGGTGAAATCGAATGAATTCATGTTTTTAGTTATAAACCGTCTATATTCTTTTTTTTTTTAAATTGTGATTTCTCCTTCTTTGTATTATATTCCAATTCAACTAAGCTTCACAAATATTTATAGATGTGTATATATATATTATTTATATATCTGTATGTATTAAGAATAAATCATGAGTTTTAAACAATTTTTCAATGCAAATGATCCGTGTTGTATTTATCCTTGACGTTGATATTTTTCTTCTTCTTTTTTTCATGGGTCATGAAATGGAAAAATAAAACAAAAAGAGAGAAATATGAATGCTAATAATAACAACAACAACACCACCACCATCATCCATTTTATATCACCATATTTTCTACATCCTATAGAGGAGCCTTTTTCCCCCCCTAAGTAGTAAACGATTGCTATTTTTCATTCATACTACATTTTTGTTTTCTTATATATTGATGAGTAATATTATTTCACCATTTTTATTTTTAATTGGTAAGTTTAAAATGATATGAAAATTGATAAGCATTTATTTTGTTATCATGTCAACTTAATGTTTCTACATTATATGTCACTTAATCGAATATTGTGGGAACTACACAAATGTAAATGGAAAAATTATAGCATTTTTAAAAATGGTGTGTACATATTTTTTCATAAGATTACAGAATTGTTGATGTAATTTTCCCTTTATATTATCCATTAAGTCATTATTTCCTTAAAATAGTGGGTCATCTTACTTATACCCTTATTAATTAACTTTTGCATGTTCCATCATAAGCTTTTTCGTTAAAAACATAGCCCCAACCATGGAAGTCTTCCACTAAATGATCACCTATTTGATTTAGACTTATATTATGTAGTCACGTGGACCAAACCATTTAAACAACCATCTAAATATTAAAATTATCCATTATATTATCTCTAATTGAGCGATTAGATGAACATAAGATAATAAAATCTTCATACTACCCTGGTGTAATAATATCATTATTAGGCATTTATTTATTATTAAATTCTTACTTATTTGATAAATTTGCTTTAAAATAGAATTTAGTGATGAGATGTTTGTTTTCATGAATATAATAATATTGGACATAAATATTAAAATAAATATTAGCATTGTGTTTTCTTTTTCTCTTAGATTTTATCTTTAAAAATATTGTACTACAAGTGGCTTTTTATAGCTAATTCTCTCTCCTATTTTTCATTTTGTCTGTGCTTTTTTTTTTTTTTTAAATTTCAAGGCTATTATTCTCTGCAGGAAAGTTATACCAACGATCACTCTGCCCATTTTGTTCCAGGTCTTTCTGTGCTCCATAACCGGGTATATAATATGTATACCTTCTTAATTCAACAGGATACACTCATTGCACTTACATAGTTTGGTACCGAGGGTAACATAATCTATTTTCTTAAACTTAGTGAGAATATCACTTATTTTTGTCATGCAACTCTATTCAAAATTGCCAATTCTTTTGCTATGATTGTCAAAAAAACATTCTTAAAACTACTAAATCGGATTAATATAATATCGAATGTATGAAAAATTCTATGGTATTGTGATAGTTGTCATATGACTACTCTTGTTAGATTATAAAATAGATCAATATCGATCCATAGTCGAACTATTAATATTTTTTTTATAATCAATTTAATGATTATAAGATCATGAGTTAAATGGTCACATGACAAGATCATATAAATACTTTAATAGCACAGAACATGTAAATATCAACAATAACACGTATTACTGAGATATATATATATTTTTTTTTGGGGGGGGGGGGGGGGGGGGGTGCGTTAATGACAAATTCTACCTATGTTTTTATCTATTTATAAATATATGATATGTGTTTTGTCTAGATTAATTATAAAAGTCCTACATTTGCAAATCCGTTACCTATGTTAATGTTTTTTTGACAAATATATAACTTGAGTTTAATTCAAAAGAGTCATTATTATTTAATAATTTTAGGACACATGTCAATATCTGATAGGTTTAAAAAAACAATTTTATATTTTGCCAAATTTTTGGTTTTTTTTTAGATGATATTTAATATTTTATTTGTAATTCTAATTAGTAAAATTTTTTATATTAATTTTTTAGACTAGTAAAACACTAATATGTATTTCTCATGTAACATTTAATAATATTGACGACATCTTCGATGAAACTCTGATCACCTATTTGTTAAAAATGTTAATACAATTAATATATTTACAAATATGTAAAGACATATATAAGGTTTTTATAATTACCTTTATTTTCTTTAATATTTATGTCTAATCATGTGGTAAACCTGTACTAATTTGATATTTGAACACATTAAGCTATTTACATGGAGTGGTTCCTTTGTCAATTCAAATTTTGACATCTGAAACTGAAGCTTAAATATGCAGGGCCTTCATGCACCAGACTTTCTTCTTCATTGGGCTTAAATATTCTACACCTACCATAGCTTCTGCATTAATCAATTTCCTCCCTGCTCTTACATTCGCATTTGCTGTGATTTTCAGGTGTTTTTTTCCCCATTCTTGATTACATTTCCTCATTAACATGTGATTTTTTTTCCTTAGAAATTTAACCCTAATGTTATCTTTTCATAATCTTATGTTATACCTGCATTAATTGTGTTTGTTCTTCATTGGGCTTAAATATTCTACACCTACCATAGCTTTTGCATTAATCAACTTCCTCCCTGCTCTCACATTCGCATTTGTTGTGATTTTCAGGTGTTTTTTCCCATTCTTGATTACATTTCCTCATTAACATGTGATTCTTTTTTCTTAGAAATTCAACCCTAATGTTATCTTTTGACAATCTTATGTTATATCTGCATTAATTGTGTTTGTTTGCTAGTGTGATGTTCAAAGCAGGATTAATCTATATATTCTTTTGCTTAGAAATGCAATCTCAATTTTATCCTCTAGCAATCTTGCATTGTATTCGCATTAGACATGTATCATTAGTATTACTTTCAAATATTCTAGCAATTTTATATTATATTGGCATTAAGCTATATATATATATATATCATCCAATATCATGTCCAAATCAAGACCATAAAATTTCCACCCATATTTAAATTCTATAATCTACCTTCCAAGTTTTAGTTTTATTTGATAATATTAATAGACAAGAAGTTGTTGGGATCAAAACGAAACCGGGGTTTGCTAAGGTTTTTGGGACATTGATTTGCATCGGAGGAGCCATGCTGCTTTCATTCTACCATGGGATGAACATTATAGGTAATTCTAGCATTCATTGGAAATATGCCCAAAACATGAGTACCAAAACTTCACACAACAAGAGCAACTTCTTCTTCGGACCATTGCTTCTTTTTGGTAGTGCTGCAGGTGGGGCTTTATGGTTCATCATTCAAGTGAGTGTCAATAAATTCCTTACATATATATGTGAATTCAACAACATGCATAGTTAAAGACTGCTTCTATAGTTTTTGGCTGATTTCTTTACACAATCATTTCAGAATAAATTGAGCAAGAAATTCCTGGCACCTTATACAACCACAATGCTTATGTGCTTCATGGCTATCTTTGAGTGTGCTATAGTCGCAATAATTTGTAATCATCATACTGTGGAATGGAGTCTTAAAAATAAAACTAGGCTTGTTGCATCAGTTTACGCGGTACACATTTTTTATTAAGAAAAATTGTAATGTTTCATGAACATTTTATTGCATCAATTACTTAAATTATTTTTATCAAAATGTTTCAGGGAATTGTGTGTTCTGCTCTAACATTTTGTATCATGTCTTGGGTTGTTGACAAAAAAGGTCCTCTTTATACATCCGTTTTTGGTCCTTTGCCTCTTGTTATTACTGCCATTCTCAGCTGGTCGCTCTTGCAAGAAAAATTGTATCTTGGAACGTATGTATTTTTAATCATCCAATTTTAATTGCAATTATGTTCCCGGATTAATGTGATTTAATGCACTAATATTTGAAATTCATATACAATGTCTCTAATATTAGATTATATTTTGATGATAATAGGTTATTAGGTTCAGTCTTGATCATCTTGGGGCTTTATTCTGTTCTATGGGGTAAAGATAGGGAAATGAAGCACATGAAAGTGAACAAGGGTGAAAATGAACCTGTGGAATACCAGAAACAAGATTTGGAGCTGCAAGCAAGTTCAAAATGATATTGTAATGAAAAAGGGACTTAAATCTTGATAGTGAATACATGAGACAATAACCTGATGCTGTGAATTAGAGCATAATACTTGGCCAATGTCCGATATATATAACTTTATCACATTAAAATCATTTAGGGTATGGTTTGGCCTTAAGGGGAAGAATAATGTGCTCCAAGTATTTTTCTACATTTACTGCTTCAGGAACCACTTAGGATGTGAAATGTCTATTACCAGGAATGCTTTTACAAACGTGTAGAGAACAGGGACTATGCTAAGAAAAGGATAAATTAAGAGCCGAAGTTAGCATTTGGTATACCAAAAGAAATATATCATGGATAGGAGATAGTTACTATACAATGGTAGGAATATTATCTATATGGTGTTATGGTGTCAATCATACGTGATCCTCCTTTGTACTAGCTTACAACCTTACTCTTTCATTCTTCCAATTAATCTCCTTCCTCTTCCACATATCATCATAAGGGTTGGAAAGAAGACCAATAATTGTCATTTGTGTTGTTAATTTATCTCCAAGCATTTAGCCAAGTTATAAATGATATTTATAAACTTTGATTTTGATAAAAAAAAAAAATCCCTCAAATTTGTCAAAGCGTACTTTTATACCTCCTAATCTTGATCTTGGTATGTTTTTATTTTACTTAAAAATCAAATGTCATTTTGTTGTTAATTTATTAAAGTTAGCGGGGTTTGTTTGCAATTTTTTTTAATATATAATTATAGTGTTTTATAGTATGTCTTTTATGATTTTTTTTTAAAAGGAAAAGATTTTCATCATGAAACGGTTTTTCATTTACTCCTATCCCATTTATTGAAAAAGTTTATTGGATTTAATTAATGGAAAACGTTCCATATCTAAGAGAATCTAATTATTTCAACCAAACGGAATTGATTCGGCCAGTTTAATCTGGTTTTATAGAACTCAAACCTTGAAATCAATTTGGATCAGTCCCTCGATCCTCCTTATGACAATGAACATGAAGAATACATTAACTTGATTGGCGCTTTCCGGATTGAAATGTGCCAATTTTTTAACATGTAATGCACTGGACGGAGAAGAAGTAAAAAAATTACAAAATGAAACGAGGAGCAAGAGCGTATTTTAAGAATATTGATAATTTTATTAATATATAAAAAAAAACTAGATATATTTCAATAGTTCTATTAATTTGATTTGACCTGCTTGACACTTGATCCCTTCTTAATTACAATTGAATTTTCAGTCGATTAACAACATCGTTCTTCTTTTTTTCAACATTATTTCTATTACAACTATTGAGAGGGAGAAATTAAATTTAGCATCTTTCTTATATTGATGCGTAAAACTTACAAGGGTTTAAGCAAGCTCAGACAAGATGAGTGAGCCCAATCTTTTTATTATATTTGAGGCTCAGCTCATTTGAAAATTATCGAGTTTGGACTCGGCTCATTTACAAATTAAGCTTGAATCGAGCCAACCTCAAGATTGTCAAACTTGCTCATGATTCTATCTAGAATCAATAGAATCAAAATGTATTGTCCAAACATGGAAACACAAGTTTCTATAATCTAAGCAAACTAATGTTCAAATATTATAAATATGCTTATATTTTTAATAAAAAACTTAAAATACATTATGAAAATAAAGAAACTTACTATAACCTTTGGTCACAATAATACACATATTACCATCAATATAAAATAAATTACAACATAAATCATTATTGTATCATATAAGACTAAAAATAAATCTTTAATCACCGTTTTTGCCAAAACCACCACCATCAAAATCATCATTTGAAATATTCATTCGTGCTTCATGTTCAATATTCATATTATTAATGCAATGAATATCAAATCATCTTAATATTACTCTTATATCTCCCTATATCTATAGGAGCACCAACTTCTTCCATTATAGTACTTTGTATATATTACATTAATCTAACTTTTGAATAAATATCTAGCTCTTAATGGTCAAATATAGATAATTGGTATCCCAGCAAGCCATTTGAAATAACTTAAACTCAAAATACTAAATTAATAAATAAACATATATGTTTTGTTTGTTGATTTTACAAGTTGATTGTGATTAAGTTAAAGGAATTTTAATTATTGGTCTGATAAATTATTAGTATCACAATGTGTTAAAAAATTGAATTGCATGTGTAACAGTGAAATTATATAATTGTAGTAACATATATTGAATTAAAGTGTGTCATAAAATGAAGTGTTATTCTTACTCTAAAGGGCCTCTTTTTGCAGCAAATTTTTTTGTTAAAATCCTAAATCTATATTTTATAAAAGAAACCCAAGTCTAAGCCCATGAATATTAAGCCCCTTCTAAACTCTTCTAAATGCCATAAAAGTCAAAGGCAAAAAATTTGAGTAATTATCAAGCAAAAATATAAAAATATTAACTCCAAAATAGACCTAAGTATCAACTTTCTAACTCCATCATCTTATCTAACACAAGAAAACACAAACTTCACACTTCAAAATTCTCATTCCTAAGCCATAGCTCATAAGACTTTAAGTAAAGAACCAAGATGGGGAACAAGCAGAAGTAAAATCAAGTCAAGAAAGTAGAAAAAGTGGAGCTTGGTTGCTATCGATACCCCATTTATGCCCCTTTTAAAAATCATTATAAAATGAAAATTTCAAAAATCATAAAAATTCTAAAAAGAAAGAAAATACAATAAAAATTGAAATTATTAAAAATACAAAAAAATATTAGATAAGGTAAAAAATTAACAAAAAGAGGAATAAAAATTACGAAGTTAAAATATATATAATTAAAAAAATTAGAAAACCCCATCTTTTTAGTAAATAAGCTTTCTAGAATTAAAATGAAAAAAAAAATGGAAATAGGAAAAATATAAAGAAAATTTCATTTTTAGGTTTTATTGGTGTTATAATGTTTTAGACTGCATTTTGAAATTAATTTGGACCTTGGACCCGTGTCAATTTCAGCCCATTTTTATTAAAATCGTATTTTGCCTGTTTTGGATAGTTTAAATGTAATTTACATAGGCTAATTTATCAAAAGCCAAACATGACTCAGTTAGCTAAGGCTTGGGAATGCAAGGAGAAGGCCAGAGTTGCATGCGCTAGCACCCATCTCACACGCCTAGGGAGATGCATGTGTGTACCACACGTGCATCGTCTTCCCTAATCTCTTAGTCTGCCATGGCCAAAAGCATCGGATGAGCTCATTTTGAGTTTATTTCGAGCTCATTTTTTTACAAAGGGACATCAAAACTCAGGTTTAAGAATTTGATCTTTCTAGAATACTTCAATGTCACGACTTGCCACCCTAGCCTCCACTACAGCAAAAGGGGTGCCCCTAGGCACTCAGGTTACCTTGGGCAAGGATAATGATGCTAGGTACATTGGCCCTCGCAGTGCAATCTTAAGCACAACTAGGATACCAGAGGTACTGTGTAATGACTCGAACTCTACCCACTGAGGTATTGTCCACTTTGGCCACACGCCGCAAGGTTTTGTCCTTTTAATGCAAGCGCTTCCCGGGGGGGGGGGTCGGCCATTCCAAAGAGTATATATATATATATATAATATATATGATTTGTTTGATATAATTATGGTGTGTGAAATATGAATAAGCATGTGATAATATAAATTAGTGTTTGTGTTAAGTATGTGTTATTGAGTTTAGGTAGCGTTAAATTTTGTTGATACAAGCTTGGATTTAAGATTAAAACATGGCAGAATTTTTAGCCTTAAAACTGAACCCAAAAACACATGATTTAGGCTCAAAAATCAAGCCTTGGCCCATGAAATTAAACCCCTATGTGTAGCTGCCCCTACAGTCCAAGTTTGGATAGATTGAGCCCCTTTTTCTTGCCAAAACATACTTCCAAAATCAGACTCAAAATTCATATGAATTTTTCCTCCCTTCTTCCACATGTTGTCTTCCTTTTTTGTCCTCAAAACCTTGCACTCCAAGCTCATGACAAGGTCAAGACCCAAAGCCTAAGTGATTTTTAACAAGACTTAAAGCTTTTTAAGGTATGTGTTTGTTATGATAAGAGTATGTTTGTTAGTTTGAGTTTTCTTGTGAAGTGGAGTTCATGCCATGAATTAAGCCAAATGAGTTTTGATAATTTACAAGTATTAGTTATGAATTGAATAATCTTGATGGTTTATAAATTGTTGTTTGTGCTTAGTAAGTGACAAGAAGTAATGGCGTGAATGGAGTTAGGAATGAGTAGGGTTGAGATGGTTTTGAGTAGTTGAATTGGCTAAATGAAGGTTGGATGAGGATTTGTGTTTGAAATGGTGAATGTAGATGTTTGATGAGTTTGAAGTGAAGATTGTGTATGTTAAAACAAGTTAGAATACATACAGGTTGAAGTTTGATATTGGAAATGTGTTTAAAGGAAGTTTGGATATAAAAAATGTGGTAAAAAGTTTGTGTTTAGAAACAAAGAGGTCTGCAATTTTTCAAAATTTGTGCTGCAATGTACACCGCCGGCATAGAGGTTAACACAATCGGCGTACACAGCAACACTGCTTGTGTTTAGGGTATTCATGGGCGTGGACTGACCTCGTGGAACTCTCGGATTTTTGGATAAAATTGAGTTGCAATCTATACCGGCTCAACGCCACCAATGTAGACACAACACTACTAGCGTTTTGGTTAACGCTGCCAACGATGGCAAGCGTAGAATTTTTGGTGTAAACTATACCACCTAAATGCTGTCGGCATTTGAGGCCGGCGTATCCCCTGCATTTTTTCATTTTCAAAACTTCTTCAAATCATTCCTTTAGCTTGTTAATTTGTCTTATGATGATTTTATGAGTTTGTATAAGTTTGTTTGATGTATAAATATTATGTTTTGATCTTGTATAGAATGTATTTGAGTTTCTTGATCCCAAAGCCTAAAGTTATGGTATTTTATATTTAGTTTAGAATTACTAGTGTTGCTACGAATTGAAATTTCTCGTAACAATGATAGATCATAAGTTGATCACCACCTTTGATTCTCGATTTGATTCAGGTACGCAGTAATGTGTTTGATTTCTTGTTTAGGATAGGCATGACTAAACTCACTTTAAATTGAGATAAAACTTAAGTTGTTTGAATTGATTGTCTATTATGCTGTTGAATCCAGTTCGGGAGCGGTACCTTGCTCAGATCAGGAGCACAGTAGTTTAGGCGCTTAGGTCACTCTTGTCTTTATGATAAGACTTTTATAGTAGCACGACGGGTAGTTGATAGGGTTATTGGTATTGGTATAACATTTTCTTATTCTTAAGGAGAAATAATATGATTTAATTTAATGTTTATGGAAACACTTGAATTAGGTGATATTATGAATTAAGTTAAGTAAAGTTGTTAAATGGCTGAAAACCCTAGAGGAAGCTACTTTCTTATTTATGGATATATCATTTAGGAGATATAGGTTCTAGGACAACCTATATCAGCCCCCTGAGCATCGAGATTGTTACTCAGGATCTCTATATATCCTTATTATTCGGAGTTTGAATACTCCTGTGTTGTTTGACTAACTAAAATTTTCTAATAACTCGATGGTTGTTGCATTTGCATGTATTTTAAGCTTAAGTGCCATTCGTATTTGTTTTTTTACTTGTGTACTAGGTCTTTGGCTCATTATTTCATATTTCAGATACTGATGCTAGTGATGAGTTCTATACCAGTATGGGGTATGGAATGGATTTTAAGAATTTCCTAGATGATTGAGAGGATTAGAGATGACCATAACCTTGGTGGATCTTTTGTAATAGTATAGATTTTGGAAAACCTATGTACTAGATATTGCAGCTTTTGCTTATCTTTTGTAATGACTTATTTATAAGCCTTGTCTGTGATATCTATATCTATATATGTTTGTAGTGCATCTATATCTTATATGTAAATACGTTGCAAATGTGATTTTTTTTCTAAAAAATTTTAAGAGTTGATAGTTCTTAAAATTTGTTCTTATAAGATATTTAGATAAACAAATATCTAAACTGATCCTGATAAACAACCTTACACATAATACTGCAAGTTATATGTGGTTGGGGATCTAGATTCACCTATTTTAAATATCAGGATGAGTTAGGGTCTTTACATCCATCCTAGGATTGCTCTGCCCAGAGCATGCTCAACTTTGGAGTTTTGTCAAACTTCAAATCATTACACCGAAAAGATGCCTCTATGATTAGAGTTCTAATATCTATATTTAAGGGGTATTACATACTCTCCCACTTATAGGATTGACGTCCTCGTCAGTTTCGTTATACAATCCAGAACCACTGCTCTAATACCATTTGTCACGACCTACCACTCTAGGCTCCACCATAGCGGAAGGGGCAACCCTAGGCTCTTAGGCCATCCTGGACAGGTATTGTGATGCTAGGTACACTAGCCCTCCCAGCATACCCTCAGGCATAACCAGGATACCAGAGGTACTGTGTAATGACTCAGAACTCTACCCACTGAGGTATTATCAGCTTTGGCCACACACTATACGGTTTTGTCCTTTTGGTGCTAGCACTTCCCAAGGGGGTTACCCATCCTAAGATTGCTCTGCTCAGAGCACACTTAACTTTAGTTTTTGACAAACTCCAAGCCATTACACTGAAAAGGCACATTTGTGATTAGAGTTTCACCATCTATATTTGAGGGGTATTACATATTGATTTATCTAATCAAAATTTATACATTTATTTATTTATTTTACACATCATTTTAATCTATCTAAATTCAATTTCAAATTTAGGTGAAGCTTTGGGATATTTAACTGTTCCCCTTTTATAACTATTTCATCCTTAAAATTCACTTGATTATTTGTTGATAGAAAACATTTCATATTATCTCTAAATGTTATCACTCAAAAGCTTTTATTCATTTTATGAAAATTTGTTCTTCTATTATGTTTCCGATGCGTACTCTGATCGTTTTTCTTTTGAGTTTTGTTGTTACATGTCATTTTGAAAGAAATTTTGAATTACTAATCAAGTATTTATACTTGTTAAACATTCATATTTATCAAGCTTATTCATTACACATTTGGTTACATTGTTTCACTTCTTGATTATCCCTATTGCTTATTCCTCTCCATTTTCATTATTCTATTTCTTGATTATTCATATTAGTTGCTTCTTAGCATTTTATTTTCATGAAACATTTTGGAATTTGAGTTACTTAGGTTTAATGTATTTTCTTTGCAAACATTTGATTACTCATTATTTAAATCTTCATTTCATAATTGGAAATCTTTTAATGTTTCCTTAATATCACACAATGAATATTTCATGCAAGATTGCATATATAAAACAATAGGACTTGGTTCAGTAAAAATTTGACCTTCCACTTACTCGATTTAAATAAAACTAAGACCCAGTCAAAAACAACAAACAAATCTGACTTGACATGTCTCTCGCTTTGAGATACACACAATGACATGACATAAAAGACAAGACCAAACAAAACAAAACAACTCGATAAAGGAAGGTCGGTGGTTCGCTATTCCATTCTTAATTGATCATATATAACAATGTGCATATGAAACATGCAATGCTCATATTCATTTAGTTATGAAAGATATCATGATTGGTACTTATCTTGATTCGGTTGGAATCAAGATATCTCATTTCATTTTTTCGTATATATGTGGAATCAACTTCATTTCGGATGTCACTCACCATACTATGCCATATGATTTTGTCACGACCTACCACCTTAGGCTCCATCGCAGCGGAGGGGCACCCCTAAGCCCTCAGGCCACCCTATGTAGGGATCGTGATGCTAAGTACACTGGCCCTCCCAATGCACCCTCAAGCATAACCAGGATACTAGAGACACTGTGTAATGACTCGAAACTCCACCCATTAAGGTATTATCCACTTTGGCCACATGCCATACGGTTTTGTTCTTTCAGTGCCAGCACTTCCCAAGGGGTCACCCATCCTGGGATTGCTTTACTCAGAGCATGCTTAACTTTGGAGTTCTTATAAACTCCAAGCTATTACACCAAAAAAGCACCTATGTGATTAGGGTTTACCATCTATATTTGAGGCGTATTACATACTCTCCCACTTATAGAACTGACGTCCCCATCAGTTTTGTTACACAGGTCCAAAACCATTGCTTTGATACCATTTGTCACAACCTGCCATCCTAGGCTCCACTATAGTGGAAGGGGTGCTCCCAGGCCCTCAGGCCATCCTAAGCAAGGATCATGATGCTAGGTACACTGGCCCTCCCAACGCACCTTAGGCACAATCAAGATACAATATGCACTGTGTAATGACTCAAAACTCTAACCACCGAGGCATTGTCTGCTTTGGTCACATGCCATATGGTTTTATCCTTTTGGTGTCATCACTTCCTAGGGAGGTCTCCCATCTTGAGATTGCTCTGCTTAAAGCACGTTGAACTTTAGAGTTTGTCATTACACCAAAAAGACGCTTCGTGTTAGAGTTCCACCATCTATATTTGAGGGATATTACATTTAAAATCATTCCTTTTGGAACAACCAAGCCTAACTTTTCAAATATGAAAAACAACCATTAATGGCTTGTTAAGCTCGAATTCACCCCTTGTTCTTCAAGAATCCATCCATTTACCTCCCAAAGAATATCAAAAGTTCAGAATTCCTAGCCCCTAACTCTTCAAATCTTGTAACAACCATTAATGGCCAATTTGATTCTTAATGTCGAACAATCCCCTTTCTTGTTCTAGGCTTATAAATGCAACACCTTAAATTTTCATTTAAGCTAATTACCGCCACATATAATACACTATGTATTACATGCTCAGGCTTCCTTGAATGATATGTTTATTGTGAACATTTGCTACTTGCTTTTAAATTCTGAAATCCTGTAATTAGGTTCTCAAAATAACTGATTTAAACTTTCAAAATAAAATTTAATTAAAACATCATTTACAAAACAAAACCCTATCTTCTCCTACCAGAGCATACCAACTTTCTAAGAAATAAAACTTTACAAAAACATTTTATAATCTACTTTCAAAAGTAGATCAACTTTCTAAAAACAAAGCTTTTAAATATATTACAAAACATATAGCTTCTCAACTAAGCCCTTAAAAGAATATTACAAACTTAAAATATAAATCCAGCTCTTTAATAAAATACAAACTAAAGTCATGGTCTTAACCCACTTCACTCATCCAACATCGCCTAAATCCCAAGCCAAGCATCATTACCATCGATCATCAATAACAACATCATCATCTTCATCAATATAACATCATCATTATCCCATCATCAACATCAACACCATCACCATCACATCACATCACATTCATCCTCATCATCATCAAAATCATTAATCATCAAATCAAGACCTAGAAAAAGAACAATAACAATTATAATGAGCCAAGATTAGTACATAGTAATACTGACACACACAGAATGGCACACAAACCTAGATAAATACAATGCAACAAGTAACAACTTATTATCTTTTATCTTAATAAAACAAGCAACATAGGAGCACTCACACTCTGAAACAAGTAATTAGGAATACGAGAGTCTTGAGTAACCACATGATGCTCGGGAGATTGATATAAGTAACCTAAATACTTACATCTCCTAGTTGATATTGTCATGCCCGGGGTACCTAAACGTGGCAGTCCGTCGCATATAATATTAAAGCTAATGAATGACAACCTTAGTTATGCAGGAGCTTTGATATCACATGCAAGGTCTGCTTCTAAGATAGTAGGAGACTCACAGGAGTATTACATTTAAGTAGATAATAAAAGCATGCAAGAACTTATATAAATAAACATGGAATATTGATTTGGATAATAATCTCTTACAACTTCTTGGGGGCATTCCCCCGTCTTAAATAGTCTTGTTTGACTAAACCATTAATAAGGTATACATAACTATAACATAAACCTACTATAGAGATTTTCGTAGAAGTCTATGCTTAAAATTAAATACATATAACTTCTCCTAAAAACTCCTAGTAGCTTTAGCTTATACCTAGCAAACGGGGCTTCTCGATGCCAAATATAGGTAATCATACTGTAATAAAAAGCTATAGGAATATAAGCAAATCTAGCTTAGTGAGATAACTCCTATCTACAAAACATTTCCATATATCAAATAAGTATTTAAACAATCATATGGGAATGCACCAATCACATGAACAAACAAAGGTACACAAGATTAACCGGAAACCATGTGTAGCATGGATTTTATGCCCTCTAGGTCGGGGGTTAGGAGGTTACAGGCCCATACGACCATCAATATTTGCAAATTTACTGGCTTCTACTCGCCCTGTAGATTTTCCGACTCCTACTTTCCCATGTAAACTTTCTAACTCCTACTAGCTACCACTACAATTCCTCGTTTCCTCATACGAAGAATAGTAATGAAATAAATGTGACTCACAAATATGATATACATGAATCTTTTTCAACAAGGCTATTCCATTATTGTCAAGTTCAAGTTAAAGGTGATCAAATCAATATTCATCATATTATTGCAAGAAATCATAAATTATTCATCAATTCCTCTTTCGATATTCTTAACTTATATTCAACCAATCATAAATCCAAATCACACAATACTTGTTCATTTATCTTTTCCTTATTTTCTAGTGCTACTACTTACAAGCACAAATAAGGAAATGTAACTAATAAAGGATTAACTCACTCCATGTTGATCGCTCCTAATCGAAGTAGTCTTCCGGTAAAGTGATATCAGTTCCTTCTTCACCTAAACAAGATGAAATACCCAAAACGAGTCTTTCATAGAATTTCAATTTTTGAAAATTCCAAATCTATCTTAAAATCGCGGTAAAATCGGATTGGAGGAAATTCCAACTTATAATGGTCATAACTTGCTCATTTTAACTCGGAATTTCGCATATTATATACCGTTTTCTACCTACTCAAAAAGATTTATCTAATTCTAAAACTATTTTCATCAAACTAAGTCGTTTGAGTTTCGAAATAGTGATTAGATTCACCACGAATTTTCACAAAACTTGATATCCTTCTTTTAACAAAAACTCATTTTAAAAAGATAGGTATTATAATAGTTTGTAAAACCTTTTGTAATACATGTATTTATTGATTCATATCAAATGTATGAAATTAATGAAGTTGTCTCAAACCATGAAAAAGTAAAGTCTTTTAAAGATTTTGGAAAAGTGAGAACTTTTGAAAATTCCTTTTATTTTGCTTTGAGAATATCTCAAGTTATTTTAAATGAGTATTTTCTTTTCCTAAATTTAATTTCCTTAGTCTTTTTTAAATTTCCAAGGGATTATTTTATTTTCTAAGCTTAGTTTCTAACACTTTTTGAAAGTAATAACAATTCTATATTTATAGAAATAATTTCCTTATTTCTTAAGATCATTCTATTTTTATGAAAAGAATTTCTTTTTCTCAAACTTATACTTGATGAAAAAGTGAAGTTTTAATAAAACTTTTGTTTACTTAAGAAGTTCTTTCTATGTTATGTATGTTTGTAAAAATTTCTATGAACTCCTCTAGATTTCTTAGAAAAGTTTGTTAAGATAAATCCTTAGTTTTATGAAAAATTACTTCCTACTTTTATTTCTAGAAAAGAATTTCTATTTTAAGAAAACTTTTCCTTATCTATCTTGTTGAGACAAAATTAATATGTTCATGCATGATTATGAATCATAAAATTATGAAAACATAAGAAACATAATAATTAAAGAAATAAGCTAGTAAAGAAATAAATCAAGTATTGGAACATTAGCTTCATTAAGATATCTCGGACTAAGAAAAGACTAGTCCTAAAAAGAAAATTTTTTGACTTGATGAGGACAAGTCTAAGACTAGAAAGACTAATCTTAAAAACAACATAAAAGTAAATAAATTGCAAGGTAGTAAATAAATTGCAAGGAAGGTAAATAAATTGCAAACAAAGGAGCTTATATGCTCTAAAAGATATACATAGCTACATAGATATACTTTAGATAAATATATAAAGAAATTTGATTCATGAACAAAAACAAAGTATAAACTTATTGTTGCTTTCTTTAACCTTCATGGTTTAGAAAACATACACTAAGCTCATACTAAGTAAATGAACGTAAAGAAAACTCTAAAGAAGAATTACCTATCAAGATTAATTTTGAGAGAATATGAGAGAGAATTCTTGTAGAGAATTTGAGATAGTATTTTTAGTGTATGGAAGGTACGAAAGAAGTGGAAGGAATATGGGGTATTTATAGGAAAATGTAGGAGGAAAATGGTGTAAATTAAATAATGCAATTTAAAACAAATTGAGGAGGGGAGGGGAGTGGTCGCACAAAAATGAGTGTAGAGAGGGAGAGAAAATTAATTTTTTTTTTATTTTTGTTAATGAAAAGTAAGATATGAAAGATGTGAAATTATATTGAAATGAAAATTGTAAGAAAGTAGAGGTATAGTTTGTAAAAGTAGGTTGTAAGAAAAAGTAGAGATAGATAAATAGTGTAGAATAGTAGTAAATAGTATAATGTAAAGTAGATATGACAATTTAAGTACCGGTAGTAAGAAAATATGCGTATAATTGTGATATTTGATATTTTTAGTTACCGAAAAATTATGAAATTGATATTTTTGAAAACCTTATATTTTTACGAGTCTAATGGTATATTTGAAATATTTTTACTAATCTGCCCCAGGACATGCTTTTCGAAAACTGTGTCCGATCGTGCTCAAAACAAATCGCAGTTTAACTAATCTGATATTTTTAAGCTTTCTCAGGTTATTACGAACTATTCTACATACTAATCTCTTACTAAATTTCCTAGGGTTACTTAAATGGGAAAGCCGGACTTGAACGATTGCAAAAGACTAGGGTTTTGTTGACTTTGGGATTCCGGTTGACTTTTTAATTAAGGTTTAAGCTTAATCTCAAAACTTTAAGGTTTTACACATATAACTGATAAAAGAAAAATAGCGTCCTCTAGGGTTCACAGCCATTACATACACTTTACTTAGTCATAGTCAATAATATCGTCTAGTTCAACTGGTTCCATAAATGTACTAAACCATGTTATATTACCCTAAGCTTAAGCAAATGTCATGCCGATACCAAATACCCCATCGGCTATCCACCGACCCACCTACAAATGTTATTGCATCATGATGGGTGTGGCCTAAGCGCCTAAACTATTGTGCCTATTTGATAAGGTTGCCACTTTCAAAACCAGATTCAAAGGCACAAGCACAAACAAAACTCATAAATTAGGTCGTCTTTAAGTTCTTAATCCATTTTAGATACCTATCCTAGCATAAAATTTGCAAGTTATGGCGTACCTTATCTAATTGAAAACCAATTAGAAACAGAAGGTTGACCGGAGTCCCTTTCAGAAGATAAATCAAAGAATCAGCTCATAAGCAAATATTCGTTCAATAATTAAACTCATATAAGAATTTAATTAAATATTTATTCATCTCAAACTTATTTTATTACCCTATTTGATGAGACACTAATATGGAACCCCTCTATAGCTTTGAATATTGCCCTGCCAATATACAAAAAGTTCTTTTTTGTCTGTCAAAGTATTTTGTTTTACTTTGTTTATAATCTCTTATTACAAAAGCATTCACAAAGCATTTATATATAAAAACATTCATTTTCTAAGCAAGTACACATTTAAAACAATATATTCCCCATATAATTCATAATTTATCCTAACTCATCATTCTAATCTAATTATTAGTTATCAAATCTATTTTAACTTAATCCTAACCAAATTGATTAAAGTTAATCAATTAATCCAATTACTAAGTCACTTTGATTAAACTTAATTAATCTAATTCATTTCATCTTACCAAAATCTATGTAGTCAAGTTAAACTAAGATTTATTAACTAAATTCATTTTATACCTAAGATCCATATTAACTTAATCTTAGCAAAGTTGATTAAACTTAATCAATCTAATTCATTTTAGTTCATTCAAGTACATTTATTCAAGTTGAATCTAGATGTATTAGCTAAGTCGATACTTAATCACGCACATTTAACAAGCAAACAAAATTTTATAACTTTCTTTGGAAAATATAGCAGCTAAAATCAATCAAAATTTAGGCCTTGATATTTTTAGAATTTGTAAAAACTTAAAACATGAAAGTTGAAGATCTTTTTTAAGATTTCCAACTCATTTTGAATCACCTCAATCCGGTTTAGATGAAAAATTTATGGTCAATTTACAAAACTGTGTTGAATAGGGGAATATACATGACCCGTGTACATCAGTAGTGTATATAGAGTTTTGCTACTGTGGAGTCACGAGTAGATATATATGACCCATGTACACCAGTAGTGTATACAGAGTTTTGTTACTATGGAGTAGCAAGTAGATATACACGACTCGTGCACACCAGTAGTATATGTTTCCGCTATCACGAAAATCCTTTACTTCTTTTACATCATTTTATCAAATTTTATATATCCTACTTCCATTATAACATCATGAAAACAACATATAACTTATATTCACAACTTCTAACACTTTTATACTCAATCCACTTCATCAAAACATCTCCAATCACTTCATCAAACCCTTCCTTCAACATGTATAAACAATTAAATTATTAATTTCATGCTCAAACTACCTTTGATTACATGTTTCATAAAAAACCCAACTTAACTCTAACATCAACTCATCATTATCATGCATAAACAACAAACAAATCCAAGGAAACAACTACTTCCTTATTTTAGAAAAAGCTTAAACTTTCAAAACTTCATTATTTCTACTTTCCTTAGCTTTTGAGACTATATCTTGCATGATCTTCCTTTTTAATCTTGTTTCCCATCTTCACTTTCTCCCAATTACTTGTTGGGTTTGAGATTTTCGATGACGTTTGAGAGAAAAGAAGAGAGGAATAAGAGAGGGAAGTTGGAATCGGTAGAAGACAAGGAAAGAGAAAAGGAAGAAAAGATATAAAGCCCCCGAAGTCAAAGAAAAGAAAATTTAGGATAAGGATAATAGGATATTTAAAGGTAAATGATTTGTGCTTAAACCATTCTAGTAATTATATTAAATATAAAAAATAATTAGAAAATGATTTGAGAATCTATTTAATAGAAATAAATAACTTGGTTTAGAAACTAGTTTACAAGAAACTGATATTTAAATTGAATTTGGGTTTTAAATTGACTTTTTATATAGGTAAATGAAATCAAAATTCATGGAAACGAAAGATACGATAACCAAAATGAAATTTAATGGTTTGGAAGTTCAAAAAACATAAATTTCGAAAGTTTAGGAATTTATAGATTTAAATTTCAAGAAAGGAGGTCATATTTGTAAAATTAGAAAAGAATAAACATTCCAATTTGTAAAAATAGTCATATAAAATAATTAAACTGTAAGCTCCGGAAAATTTTAGTAAATAATTCTAAGGATGAGCTTCGAAAATAAACCCTAAAAATCATTCGAATTAAAACCGAACTTCGATAGGTCCCAAATCTCGAACGAGTCCAGAAATTTCTGAATTGTGAGAAAAATGAGAATTCCTAAATGTAAAATAGGAACTCAATATACTTCAATTCCAAAATGACTCCAACTTATAAAAATCGGGTAAAATAGAGCCTAAAAACCAATTATTAAAAAGTAAATAATGATTAACCTCCGGAAATAAAAATCAATCCAAAGAATTCCAAGAACGTTGAGAGATATTAAATACTTATGGAAATCGACCTTAAAATAAATCTCTCAAATCAGATATGTTGTATAAGCATAAAATATCAGTTTCCAAATTGGCAAAGGTGTAAACCGGAAAACCAACGGGGAAACCTAAGTCCACGAAACTCCTAAGAAACTCCGTAGCCTAGATTCGGTAATCCCGTATTCCTAAACCAAGGAGTTAGAATAAGAGGAAAAGGTTTAATTGGTTCGTATTAAGTCTAGGATTTTCTAAAGGATGAGATTAACGAATTTTCGACCTATTCCAATCCGGTCAGGTACAGACTTCGAAAAGCGCGTCCTGAGATTCGAAATATTAAAAATATGTTATTAATGCCGTTAGACTCATATTTTTATAATGATCTTTAAAATATTAGTTTTATAAATTTTCAATAACTAGAATTACCTGATTTTGCGAATTTATTTGCATTTCATTACTACCGGTAATTAGCGAGTCTTTTAGTACTATACTATTATTCATTACACAATTTTTATTATTCTTGTAATGTATACCCCGGTTTTCCTAGTAATCGAGTAAACTTCGGAAACCGAAGAATGAAACCCTAAATCGGTCTAGTTCCAGCTCAGTGAGAGAAGCTATGAAACCCTAAATCTGGCTTTCCTTCGGTTTCATAACAAAAGAAGTTTTATAAAATAAATGAATATGAATTATTGTTTTAAATTATATTTTAAACCTTAGAAAGCTTTAAATTCGAAAAATTTTCTATTCCGAGCCTTCCTGAGTCGATTACGGAAAAACGTGCCCTGGGACCAGAAACTCAGAAAAATATTTTGGAATATTCATTAGAATAGAAATTTTATAAGGATTTCAAAAATATAAATTTCATAATTTTCCGGGCTATAAAAATTACAGTTATGACCTTTTTCCCGTATTTTCTTTACTACCGGTAAAGTAGATGTCTTGTCTACTATTTATCACTATTCACAAGTACAACCTACACTACACACTACCCATACCATATTCTTACATCCTTATAACTACTCAATTATATTTTCTTTTCCAAGAATTTTTGTCCCTTAACAAAATTATTACAATTTAAGATATATTATTACATATATTACACTTTACTACTTAAATTACAAATCAAACAAAATTTAATTATCTCCCTCTCTCCTCTCCCATGTAGGCCGATGCACCCCCTCCCCCTTTCCCCTCTATTTTGTTTTATTTTTACTTCTTTTATTCCAACTAAACCCTAATCCACTAAATATATAAACTCATTTTCACTCTCTCTCTTCATTTTTACTCTTCCAAAAATTTGAAAAGTGAAAAAGCTCTCTCCTTCCTCTCTCTAGTTGCCATGGAACCCCCTCCCCCACACACACACTCACTCACAAGTTCATTCTTCTTCATTTCTTCTCCAAAACTTCCCTTAGGTGATGATTTTAAGCTTTGTTGCTACTCAATCTTGCAATGGCAAGAGTATTCTTGTATGTTTTCACCTTAAAATTCCAATGAGCAAATGCTAGGGATAAGAAAACATGAATGCATGAATCTCAAGCCATTACAAGAGTAGATCTTGTGTTTAACAAGCTTTTGTTGAAGTAGAGATCTTGCATGAAAAGTATATGTTCATGTCTTAAACCTCATTTTCATGCACTATAAGTTGTAGATCTAGTGTTTAGACACTCATGTTTTCCTTGACATTCATGTTCATGTGCATATTTTGTGTTTTCATGCATTAATGTTCATAAAAAGCTTGGCCTTGTATA
The DNA here is from genome assembly GCA_024138025.1 of Combretum micranthum. Lineage (NCBI taxonomy): Eukaryota > Viridiplantae > Streptophyta > Magnoliopsida > Myrtales > Combretaceae > Combretum > Combretum micranthum. The sequence goes on along the minus strand of JAMXBD010000625.1, from coordinate 630,188 downwards.
TATAAACATGTTAGTTGGTAGATCTTTATGAATATAAGGCAAAGAACTTGAAAAGAAAAGATTTTTGTTAGAAAAGTTCAAAGGAAAATTCGTATGATTTTTAAGACCAAATTTGACCCTTGAAACCACTTTGAAACTCATATTTTACATGAAAAATGAAAGGTATATGTAATAGGTATCTCTAAGGAATGATTTTTACAAGTTTAAATGAGTTAGGCATGAGTAATGTGTAAAACAAGTAGTGGAATTAGAATGGAAAATTTTGAGTTAGTGATCAATTTGTCAAATTCGTAATTTGAGATGATGCATATGTAATCACCTAGTATTTGAGCTCAAATTGCAAGTTTTATGTGTTAGATGAAGTCCTTAGACAATAGATATAGTAAAGCTTTAGATTTTGATGCATTAAACAAGTTTTCTTAAAGGGAATATGCAAGAAATGAAAATTTCCAAAATTCGGATTTTTGTGAAAAGCTTATTTGAAAATACACTTACAAAGTGAAAAATGTGAATTTCTATGAAGAAATGAAGGTCTTGGATAGTATAAATGATAAAGACTCATTTTTATTTAGATAACAAGTAAATTATAAGAATAAAATCCTAAAACACTAGAAGATGCAAAAATTGGAGAGAATGGAATTTTAAGAAATGACTATTATGGAGTCTTGTAATAATTAGGAGTTCTTAAAAGTTTCATTATCAAAAATCATCAAGATGATGCATATATTGAACTCATTACATGTCATTCATGTTAGGAACTCATTCATATTTTATCTACCCATGAATCATTAACTAGAAACATTTTGATTGAGTGCAAAACAATTTTTCGAAAATGACAAAGTTACAGACCTGATCTGACTCCTCTGTTCCACGACCTAAAAGTTTTTGAAATTTAAAAATAATATTAGGAATAGATAGATCTTTCGAAGTAGATAGAAATCGATATAAAATTTGCAAAATTCCGAGTTAAAATGACCAAGTTATGGCCGTTTTAAGTTGGAACTTCTGCAAATAGCGAGAATCACGATTTTGGTTAGTTTAGATGCATAGCTTGAATTAGTTAAGTGATGAGATTCTTATTAAGTTATTCTTACTTGGTAGGTGATCCCGAGAACGACGATACTCTACCACCCGACTACTATTATTAAGAGACCGGCGTACCATGGCCGAGTGAGTATCTCTTTCGATTTCAATTATTGCTTGTGATTGTAATGATAGTTGCACTAGTTGTTAAGCAAAGATAAAAAGAATGTATATGCATGATGGGGATAGTTGGGAATTATATTTTTCTGCCGTTGATATGTGAAGTTGAACTTAAAAAAAATCGAAGCCGAGTGATAAGTTATTGCTTGCATAGAGATTAGGGGTGTTCATGGACCGGTTAACCGGTCCGTGGTCTAATTTTTTGAACCTAACCGTAATTATCGGTTTTTAAATATCCCGATCCTTAACCGGTCCATTATAAACGGTTAACCGCCTTAACGGTTAACCGTTTTATTCGGTTAATTTATTCGGTTTTCGGTTTTTAACCATTTAACGTAATGGTTTCAATAAATCAAATTGATAATTTCAAAAAACCTTTTTTTAGCCTTTATCATAAAGTTTTTCTTTAAACTATTATATATATTACTAGAGCTAAAAAAAAAGAAAATGAAATTAAGGAAAACGGGAAAAATGAACCTTTGAATGTATCATTATCAATAAAATCAAACTAAATCAATTACCAAATTAACTCCATTAATCATAAGATAATAGTATTTTAATCGAAATTCAAGGAATATTAACATAGGTAAATTATATGTATATGAAAATCATATGTATATATATATATATAAAATAATTATTTATATATGTAAATTATATATAATATATTTATAAATACTGAAACGGTTAACCGTTAACCATCGGTTTTTTATGGTTACAAACCGAAACCGAAACCGAAAACCGAAAAAAATAAAAACCGTAATCCTAAACCGAAACCAATGGACCGGTTAACCATATTTTTCGGATTGGTTTTACGGTTTCGGTTCGGTTTCATCGGTTTTTTTGTACACCCCTAATAGAGATGAGCTAGAATTGATTGTCTGCGAATATTGCTTGGCCACATAAAAGAATTTGATTAATTGATTATTGGACTTCAATTATAACTGAACTCATTCATATCACGATGGGGATGGAGCATTAGCATCTGTTGGTTAATCGTGATCCATAAAACGAATTGTTGGCTAATCGTGATCCATAAAACGAATTGTTGGTTAATCGTGATCCATAAAACGAAATATTGTTCAGTTGATCGTGAGCTTAAATGGAGTCGTACCGCAGGATTCGTTAATCTGCTAACCCGAGATGGAGGGCGCAAATCCATCCACATATGATTTCCGGCTCGTCATATGTTTGTTGAACTCACTTATTTGATGCATTCACTTGATTGGTTAATCACTTGCTTGATTGCTATGTTTTAATTATGATATGGAAGTTTTCACTCACTAAGCTAGTGTAGCTTATACCCCAATAGTTTCCTGTTGCAATATGAATACCTTTGGCTATCCCCGAGGACTCGTGGACATCAGGTATAGCTCTTAGATATTAAGGAGCTTTCGATAAGGCTGGGACCTAAAAGTAGAAATGAACTCCTAATCCTGTTTCCATAAACTAGTGCCTGAAGGATAATACAAGGAATTTTGTGAGCCTGAGAACTCTTAACATTGTTAATGGGGGTATGCCCCCTAGTTCATGTAATAGAATAGTTCTCTATAAGACGGTCATGATTTACATTCTTGTTGCTATGTATGTCTCCTTAAACTACTATGAAGCAAAGTATGGTCTCTGTATGTTGAGAATGAGCCTTACACCCGATGTTCAAACTCATGGGAAGACTAAGGTTGCCTTACTTGAGTTTAAATATTGAGTGTGGCCAACTGTCACGTGTAGGGCACTCTTTGGGGAGTGACATAAACAATTAGAGAAAAGATAATATGAATCTCAATTTCAAATTGACCTATTTACTAATTTAATTATATCTATTTGCATATTCATTTTCTATTATTTACTTATTTTACTCATTTAAATTATCTAAACTATATTTACAATTAATTATTTATTAGATTATTCAAGTAAACCGTCCTAATTTAACTAGGTTAGGACTTGGGGTATTTCAATAAAATTGAAGCAGGTGCTTTCTCTCTAGATAGAGGAAAAAACCCAACCATACCCAACGATCCCACTTGCTCTCGAACTTAGAATCTCTCTCGATCTCTCTCTCTCTCTTCTTCACTTAACTTCCCCTCAAATTCACAAACACCACCGTCATCAGCCATCAACCTCCACACCACTGATTCCAAACATGAAACCACCCTAAACCTCACGTTATTGGTGGAAACCACCACCAATCGATCTCAAACCCAACTAAAACTCACTCCCCTCATCACAAGAACTGCCGCTATCATAACCTAAACCACCATCCAAATTACCATCGTAGCTCGCTAGTTTCTACGAAAACCAACACGAACCACCATCGAACCTAGAACTAGCTACCCTACTTTCACCATCACCCATTCTCCAACCCGATCAGTTCGACTAAAACTAGAGAGAGAGAGACCATAGTTTGTTTCCTATTGGAGGTGTAAAGACGCAGAGACTCGCACCCTCGTTGATTGCTAAAAGAGAGAAAGGACCATTTCATTTTGCATAGGATCCAAAAAACTCACACTGAGCCTAAGGCCGACTAGTGATCTAACTTGAGTATAATTCATAACTTATTATACTGGTGTAGTCCATGTTTGTTAAAAATTCCATCTAAAAGCCTTTTTCGTTTTCTTTAATATTCTACTTAGGTTTAGTTTAACTATTTGTTTCATTATCAACATTGTAATACTCATATACATGTAATTGAAAAATAGTGGGAAACTAAAAAAAAAAAAAAGAAAAAAAAGGAAAACAAAAGAAAAGAAAAAGAAAAAAAATATGTGTGTGTGAATATATAATATGCATGCTATATTGAAATTAGTATATAATATGATATTTAGGTAAATAAAAAATCTTTAGCATATAAATTTAATTATAATTAGTAAATAAGGTTTTAGAAGTTAAATCATGAAAATCAACAATACATATATACATATAGGTATAGTTTTATGATTAATATTCTTTTAGATCACCCTTAACTAAGCATGTTATGTTTGATATATGTTATTTTGGACAATGATTTGCTATGCATTGAATCAAGAAATATCAATAAGGTTTAGCAAATTATTTGGTGTGATCATTTGTTCCTTGTGAATATCATTTTTATAAAAATATATGTGTATATAATATATTGAAAAATTTTTAAAAATCAATAAAAGTTTTATACCCTTTATGCTATATATGTATAAATAAAAATGATTTATCATCCAATACAATTATGTCACCTAGTTATTTTATAAAATATCAAAAATAAAATAAATGGGGTTTTCCAAAAATAATTTTTAAGATTTTCAAAAACAAAAGGCAAAAACTACATTTCTGTAGAAATCTTCAAGATCAAGAAAATTGATTAAACACTTAAACTTAGCAGGTTTTCAAAATTAAAAAAGACAAACAAATTAAAAATTTTACAAAAATCAAAACAAACTACGATGACCTGATTCAGGTTAGCGGATATATAAGCACTTACGGGGTGGTCACAATAATAAAAAAATCTTATGAATTTTTTCAAAAAACGCTAAAAATTGAAAAATCCAAAATTAATTTGGTCCATATGATTCAAGATTTCTAAAGCCCATAAAAGCCTAGATAATCGTTTAGGTTTTGAAATAGCAGCCCTCAGATCCATTAATTTCTTGTTTTCCCCACATATCAGTGGCTAAACTGGAAACCAAACCACCCATTTGGTTTCTGGTTCACTTTTTTTCTTGCTTTAACCAGTGGTGACTCCAAGTGAAACTAATTTTCAAAAACCAAGCTTTTTTACCAAAACCCTACTAGTTCCTTATCAGTTGTTCTATATAAAATGGGCCAAGTTTGATATGGATTGGGACCTTTAGGAGAGTAGGAGCAAAATTTAGGCTTGACAACCTGGTGACTCCACTAAGGGGTCATTTAATCAATGGGCTCATCTAGACTTAGTAGGCTTAACAAATCTTGGGATTATTATTATTATTATTATTATTATTTTGTTAACATGGGCCTTTATCCTTGTAAATATTTTGCTTGTTTCGTGCATACTTCTAACCTAGCCTTTTGTTAGTATTGGGTCTATTTTGCAGGAAATCTTTGAAGGCAAATATAGAATCTTTATGGGGGGGCTTTATGTTCAGGCACTTTATTTATATATTTGTTTAGATGGGCCGAACCTAGACCCATTAGAAACTAATTCGGAGGGCCATTGTGTAGCCTATGGGCTCATGTGGTTTTACCACTATCCGATAGTGATCAGGCTCCTCCAACCCTGTTTCGATATAGACTATGACACATTCCAATTAGGGACAGTGAGCTTATAGAATGGGGTGCCCCTATAACCCATCCTGATATCCATGCTATTTATTTATTTATCGGTCTTTATTTTTTTGAAATATTAAACATCTTGTAATGGAACCTTTTAAAAAAAAATTTAGTAATAAGTCCATTTATGCATTTGTAAGTTGTAAATATTAGTTTGTATTTAGGCCTCGAAAAAAGGTTGTAATTTTTATTTTCCTTTTGTAATCAGTCATGAAAAATCCTAGCAGCGAGCACCCCTACCAAGAGGACAACCAAATATCTGACCTGCTCAATCCCTTGGCTAAGTCGGATGATGAATCCACAGACGATGATTGGTGTGAATATGCCAAGCCTGATTCCCTAGTCTTTACTTAGGAAGGATACTGACACTCACTAATTGAGGAACAAATGAGACTTTAGGATAAGCCTTACCCCTATGCACCAACTAATTGGGCACTAACCTAAAAAAGGAAGAGATAGGTGAGGTAGAAGAAACAAACGAGGTTGACAAAATAATTGAAATAGAAGAAGTAGTTAAGGCTAATGTAGAAGAATCTAAGGATGAAGAAGCATGACTGTGGAGAAGGCAAGAAGAATGTGAGTGCGAGAACAAGACTTCTATCTATAAAATCTTGGGAACACCCGAACACATCGGTACTTTTAGATTAAGATATAAGCCTACTCTCAGAGAAATCTATCCGATGCAAATAGTGATGATGAAGATGATGACAATAACAAAGTATTTCGACATCTGATGAAGAGTTTTCTACCATCTTTTGAGCAAGAGATAGGCCTACTTATCAAGTGCTCCCTAAATAACGAGGCAAGGCTAAGTAGGACAAAAGATGATGAGGAGGACCAGGACCCATCCCCTCCTTTGAAACAAAGAAAATCAGAGTGAAGTATGATAAAAGCCAGCTTAAGTCTAGTTTGAGTCCAATTTGAGTCTGTTCTAAAAGGCACCCTTTTGCAAATAAATAATCAAAGAAAATGTTCAGTTTGTCGAGTCTAGTAATCGAGTCTATAATGAAAAGAAGACCCTTTAGGGTCCAGTTTTGCCATGTGCGGACTGATAACTAACATTTTAGTTCTATTATTTTTTCAAAAACAAGATGTCTAGTCTTTCATTTTTTTTTTACATATTTTTGCTCATATCTATAAAAATTTAAAACAAAAAATATCGAGCCGATGAAACTTGATTTTGAATGCTTTAAGTTTTACCAAGATTGTCCCCAAGAAAGTTACTAGAGCTCGTAGTCCAATAATCACTAGGTCAAAATCCAAAATGTCAGGAGACAATAGCGAACCCATGGAATAGAGAATGACCACTTTGGAATCAACACTCAGTAAAGTAATGGAGAAAGTAGATACCTTAGCTCAAAACCATCTAGATAAAGCTCTGATGCCTGAGCTAACTAATACCCTTGTTGAGACACATGATAAAAAAAAAAAAAAAAAAAAAAACAAGATTACTAGGGGAAGAATCCAGCATCATAGGCCTAAAAGTACAAGGCTGGGATGAAAGAGAAAAAGAACTAGAAAAGAAACCGATAAAGAAAATCAATGAGCAACTCAAACTATTTGAGCCTCATATTGATTTTGAGAAAATGGGCCTTTTCATTCTACGAGACCAGGATGAAAGGGAGTATCTTGAAAAATTCAAAGTCCCTACATTTGAGAAATATAATGGGACTAGCTATTCAATGCTCCATACTTGCCTATACATTCGCAAATGGGTAGGTACACCAGTTATGACTTTCTGATGGTACAAACTTTTCAAGATAGCCTTACAAGGCCAACCCTACTGTGGTTTGCCCAATTGGATATGAATGAGATCAACACCTAGGAAAAATTAGCTGAGCCTTCTATAACCAGTACAAATTCAATATAGAAGTGGCTCCCTCAATGGCTAACCTGAGCAAAATGACCAAGAGGAATAACGAAACATTCAAGGAATATGCTCAAAGGAGGAGAAGAAGGGCTACTATGGTCACTACCATGATTCCTGAAAATGAGCTCACTACTATGTTCATCAATGCCCAGGATAAGTCGTATTACTGGAATTTAGTGGGGCATATAGTTGCTAGCTTTGCTAATATAGTAGCAGCTAGAAGCAGAATTGAAGATGCAATCTTGTCTAGCAAATTAACTAAACTGCATGACAAAAGGCCAACCCGAGCAATTGGAAAAGAAAAAGAATCAACTATTAGTATTGTTAGTAGTGAATCTTTTCAACTGGTTAAGCCCTAATTTCATATTGCAGGACCTAGTCAGCAAAATAGAGAACCCTAGAAAGAGCAAGAAAGGAGGAATCACCCACCTTGACAATTCACTAAGCTTCTTATACCCCTGTCTCAGGTATTGCACAAACTCTGAGAAAAGAGAATGCTGACTTCTGAGCCTCTACTCCAAGGATTTAAACCAAGAAACTAAGACACAACACTCAAATGTGAGTACCACATGGGGCAAGAGGGGCATTCTACTAAAAACTACTGGAGACTAAAACACTGCATCCAAGACCTGATTGATGCAAAACTCATTTAGTTGGATTTTGTTGAAACCCTAGGGCTAAATATCAACAATAGCCCTCTGCCCACTCATGATCATAGCATGAATATGATTATAATAGTTGAAAAAGAAATTCCCTTATATTTGGATGAGATACCATATTCTCTATCCCAACTTGCCTGGAAACTCAAATCAATGGGGCATTTATAGCATATAATCCTCAAAGACCATGCTAGGGTTAAAATTGAAATTTATAAAATACTATAGAATAGTACAATCACAAAAGGGGATATCTTGGAAATAATCACTCCAAAGTTGGAAGTAGAATGCAAGGCAAACACTTATAAAGAGTTGAAGGCAAGATGGCCTGTAGGTGACCCTACTGTTGATACTGTGGGTGAGTCCTGTGGATATCTAGTTGATTGTTCATGGCCTGGACCCCAATCCCTTTGGAAGATGTGGTACCTATATTCTGGGGGTCTAAATTTGAAGAGGAGGATAACCAACTCCAAGAGAAGCATACCAAAGCTAAGATACCAAACGAGGGAGAAATCTATATGCTTGATAGGATTTCAAAACCAATTGTGATCCGATGTTGTAAAGATCAAGAACAAAAAGAGGCTATTGTACCTCAAGCACCAAAAAGTTTGGTATTCAACATCCCGCTTTAACCAAAGAATTATAGGGTTGCATCTTTTGACTATGAGAAATCTAATGTCAATGCTAACGTATGTGGTTTAACTTGATTTAGATGAGCATATGATAGCAACAAAGAGGCTAGAAAGAAATTGAGCAATGTTGAATGTCAAAAATAACCTGCAAAGAGGCTAGAAAGAAATTGAGCAATGTTGAATGTCAAAAATAGCCTGCCTATGTAGATAATGATCCTAAAAAGAAAGATGCTTACTCATTTTCGAAAATAGTCAAAGCAAGTGAGTACAAAGTAATGAAACAACTTGCTAAGACCTCTGCTTAGATATCACCAATGATTGTTGCTCTCCTTTGATTCACACCGAAGTGCACTGATGAAAGTCCTAAGAGATATAAAAGTTCCTGAAGATATACAGGCTAAGCAGCTAAGCCTGATTACCCATGCGATCCCAGCACTAGATCAAGTTGCTTTTTTGCTTGAAGACTTGGGAGAAGAAGGTAATCAACATACTAAAGCTCTACATATAGTGGTGAAATGTAAAGGAATGTTGGTAGCTTGAGTCCTGATTGACAATGGGTCATCCTCAACGTTTTCCCACTATCCACCTTAGAATTGCTGAGGATAAACAAATTGATATCAAGAAAAACCCATTAACTATTAGGGCATTTGACGGATATAAGAGAGGAATCAAAGGGGAAATTGAGCTAAAAGTCGAGAGTGGCCCTAAGACAATTCCCAAGTGTAAGATATTCCCAAATCTTTTAATCAGCTATTGGGATGACCCTAAACTCATGCTGTAGGGACAATACCTTCATCTTTACATTAGAAAGTCAAACTTGTGGCTAATGGTCAAGTAGTGACTGTGATGGGGGAACAACATTATGCTATCTATTGCAAGACTGCCATCCCTTATATTGGCAGTAAAGAACTGGAAGACTTCAAATTACAGCTGTTTGACTAGGTAACCGTAATTTCAACACCTACCAATACTGCATACCTAGAAGTCGATAAACTAATTGGTTGTGCTTGCCAATCTGACACTACTAAAGAAGTCAACAGCATTGCTCCAGCTCTAAACAACTGGTTTGCCATCTCCATCAACAGTACTAGCTCCTTAAACGAGTAAGAGTCTTAGGTGAAATAGGGTCAAAAATATTAAACCCTACTCTTTTCTTAATCCCTCTGTGGTTGTAATTAAATAAAACTGTTGTATGAGTGATACCATGAATTAAGCTTTTCTAACTCTTCTCTATCTCTATTGCTTACCTCCATTTTCTTATGCCATATATACTTTGCCCTTTCTTTGCAGGTCTAACTTCACTACAAGTCCTCTAAGATATCATGAATTCACAATAGATGAGAATATAAGTATCAGTTCCAACTCTTTTAAGTCAGTTGTCGAGGCTGATACTGACAACACAGGGATTCAAGAATATTGGAATAAATATGAACAGCATCAGATTTTTGTGAATAAGCCCATAATAGTAGTTAATTTGGGTACTGACCAAAACCTAAAAATTTTAGATCAGGGGAAATTTAAGTGACTCATAAAAACATGAAATTTCTAGATTTTGTTATTTAGACATCTTTGCTTGGTCATATGCTGATACGCTTGGTTTAGATCCATCAATTGTAGTTCACAAATTACCCATTAGAGAAAATGCTAAATCCAAGAAGCATAAGCTAAAACAATTTAGACCCGACGTCCTACTTAAGATAAAAGAAGAAGTTAAGAAATTACTTGAAGTAGGATTCTTTAAGGTCTCGGATTATCCTTAATGGGTTCGAATATCGTACTAGTCATGAAAAAAAAATGGTAGAGTGAGGATTTGTGTAGATTTCATAAATTTAAAATAAGCTACCCTTAAAGATGATTTTCCTTTGCCCCACATTAATATCTTGGTCGATAACACTGTAGGGAACCATCTATTTTCCTTCATGGATAGTTTCTTGGATATAGTCAGATCCATATACTGGAATAAGATAAGACCAAGAAAAACTTCATCACTACGCAGGGTATGTTTTGCTATAAAGTGATGCCCTCTGGACTTAAAAACGTCGGGGCAACATATCAGAGGGTGATGGTGGTTTTGTTGCATGACCTAATGCACAAAGAAGTAGAAGTTTATGTCAATGATATGATTTCCAAATCCCAAACTGAAGAGGATCACATCGAAGTTTTAAGAAAACTTGGGCTGGCTTAGAAGATTTCAAGTCAAGCTTAATCCAAAAAAGTGTACTTTTGGGGCATCCTCGAGAAACTTCTTAGATTCATAATCAGTCAAAGAGGAATTGAAGCAGATTTTGACCAAATAAAGTCCATTTTAGAGATGCTATCACAAAAAACCTTGAAAGAGGTTAAGGTTTTAATTGGAAGATTAAACTATATTACTAGATTCATATCCCAGCTTATAGACTGATGTCAACCTTGGTTTCAATTATTGAGAAAAAAAATGCGACTATTGAATGGGATAATGAATGTGAATAAGCTTTCCAGTAGATCAAAGAGTATTTGATGAATGCTCCTATCTTGGTATCCCCTAAGCCAAGAAAGCCTATAATATTGTATCTCACTATTCTCCCAGAATTAATGGGTTGTATCTTGGGGCAAAAAGATGAAGATGGGAAAGAACATGCCATATATTACCTTAGCAAGAGATTTACCCCAGGGGAACAGAGATACTCTGAAGTTGAAAGAACTTGTTGTACCCTGTTCTGGATCATGCACAAGCTTCGTCAATACACTTTGTACTACTTGATTGAGTTATTAACTAAGCATGACCTACTGAGATACTTATCGACAAAACCTGCTGCAATTGGGTGGATTTCTAAATGGCAAATGCTATTGTTAGAATATGGCATCATATATGTCACACAAAAGGAAGTAAAAGGGTAGGCAATTGTTGATCAGTAAGTTAAGTTGCCAACAGAAGAGGTAACACTTAAAACAACAATACAGTTCCTTAATGAGCAAGTGTCGACTACTCAAAGCAAAACAAAATTTGACAAGTTGGAAAATGTACTTTGATAGAGCCACGAATGCTTATGGTTATGGGATTGCGGTAGTGTTGATCTCCCCCAAGGAAGAGCATTCCATGCAGTTGCTAAATTGATGTTCCCCTACACCAAAAATATTGCTGAATATGATGCCTACATCCTTGGCCTAAAAATTGCACTAAAATTTGAAATTGAACAGCTAGAAGTATATGGCGATTTATCTCTCATTATCCTACAAACTGTGGGTGAATACCAAACGAAAACCCTAAGCTAGTGCTATATCACCAACACTTGGAAGAATTGATCAAAGAATTTAAAAGCATTTCTTCCCAGTATGTACCAAGGATTCAAAATCAGTTCGCGGATGTGTTAGCAATGCTAGCTTCCTTAACTAAAGTCACTAACAAAATAGAGATACGACCTCTAAAGGCTAAAATTGAAAGGAGCCAACATTTTGTCTCTAAATTGAGTAAGCTCAAAGTCAATCCCCATCATAGCAAGACATTAAGAACTTCCTCTAATATGGGCAACTCCCAGATCGGGCAACCAAGAATGATAGGAAAACTCTAAGGAGACTGGCCAACCACTTTGTCATTAGTGGGAAAACTCTTTACTATAGATCATTCGACACTACACTCCTCAAGTGTGTAAATGAGGAAGAAGCAGAGAAACTCATGCATGAGATTCATGAAGGGGTTTGTGGTCTACACATGAATAGTCATACTTTGGCTTAAAAAGTAATGAGAATGGGATATTATTAGCTAACCATGGAGGTAAACTGTATCAAGTATGTCAGATGTTGCCACTCATGCCAAATCTATGTAGATCGAAAGAATGCACATCCTCAAGAATTACACACTTTGTCATCTCCTTAGCCCTTCTCCATGTGGAGCATTGACATAGTTGGGCCTATTACCCCAAAGCATCCAACGGGCATAGATTCAATTTGGTTGCAAAAGATTACTTCACCAAATGGGTAGAAGCTACCTCCCATGCAAATGTCACCAAACACGTGGTTGCCAAGTTCCTCAAAAGAGACATTATTTTCCAATATGGAGTCCATGAGATCACCATCACTGATAATGGAACCAAATTGAATAATAAGCTGATCGATGAGATCTATCAATGATTCAAAGTACTCCATAAGAATTATAACTCGACCATATCGCCTACAGATGAATGGGGCAATTAAAGCCACTAACAATAACATAAAAAAAAGTATGGAAAAGATGGTAGTGACTTACAAAGATTGGGATGAGATGCTTCTGTTTTCCTTAATGGCATACAAACTACAGTTCGAGTGTCAACTAGGACAACCCCGTACTCCCTTGTGTACGGAGCTGAAGCAATCTTTCTAATGGAAGTAGAAATACCAACCCTTCGGATACTTTCTAAAACTCAATTAGATGAAGCAAAATGAGTCTAAAGAAGAATAGAACAACTTAACTTGCTGGATGAACAGAGATTATGGGCAATCTTTCATGGTCAATGTTATCAAAATAGAATTGCCCGTTCATTCAACAAGAAACTGCAACCTAGAAACTTCCAAGCTGGAAATCTAGTTTTTTAAGAAGTATTACCAAACACTCAAGAACCTAGAGGAAAATTCACTCCAAATTATGAAGGACCATACAAAGTCTAGAAAAGCCATGACGAGGGTTGCATTGATATTAGCTAAAATGGATGGGTCAACTCTGAGAGACTCTGTAAATGCAAATGTTGTAAAGCTTTATTATCCTTAAATGAAATATAATGATATTCTGGTGGTCTATCTCCTTGCTGTTACATTCTTATATGTTGTGAATGAAAATGATATCGAGAAAGGATTCATGGTGGTGGACCATCTCACTTCCTTCCTTCTTTTCCCCCAATAAGTCAATACACTCTTCACAATTGAAAATTCTTACAAAATCTCACTCACATAAAACCTCACATGCGTACAGTTTTTGCACGACTCTATTTTGCTTAGGCTTCTTTTCTTGGAAAAGGACTTTTATTGTTGCATGGATTAACCCCTCTCGTTGCCAGTTATGAAAAGAAATAATCTCCCCAATATGGTCACCTATAAAGCAACAGTGCTAATCTAACTAAATTTAGGCAATAGAAATTTGATGCAAAATTTTCAAAAAAATTAAATGCAGATAAAGAATCCTGGAGCAACATGATTTGCAACAAATGCCAACAAAGGCTCTCGTAAAAGGACGGAAGAAAATTATTCAAGTGCAGTTGAAAAGATTAGGCGCTAGACCTGTGACACCCCTAAAACAAGTAAGTGTGAAGATCATTTTATGTTACCAAAGCATCATCAAACTCATTTAAGCAAATTAAAACAATTGTTAAGCTTATTATGCTTGAAGTTGAAAGTCAGTAAGCTTCTCATCAAGAACACTAAGTGGATAGCATTCATCTCTGTGCTAGCAGGTTAAGTTAGTGTTAAGGATCCTAAGTCACGTTGTTGGTACTAAAATGAATCGAAATTTGACCTCCAAGTGATTATTGTGAAATTAATAGAAGCAACTGGAATGAACATAATCTCCTCTATCAAGGTAAGTACACTGAACTCAGTCCCATTGCATGAAATGAGCCTCCCCAATGGAAGTTTGCCCTATATCCCTAGTGAGATAACATGTTTTAGTAAAATCCAGTGAAAATACATCCTCAGTGAGTGAGTTCTCAAAGTTTGTTAATACAGTCTCCTCCAGTGGAATCGGAGCAAATAATAGTTTTCTTTTAATAAGATTGCCTTTACGCAGAATCCAATAAATTCTTTTTTTCCTCAAAGTGTCTGCAAAATCTTTCCCTTTGGGGTAAAAATCTTTCCCTTTGGGGTGTAATTCTTTTCCCTTTGGGTGCAAATTCTTTCCTTTTGAGGTGCAAAATAATCTTTTCCCTTTGGCGTACAAAATCTTTCCCTTCGGGGTGCAGATTTTTTTCCTTTTAGGGTGCAAAATAATCTTTTCCCCTCAGGGTGCAAAATCTTTTTCCCTTCGAGGTGCATATTCTTTATCCCTGCTTGACAGGGTGCAAAAATTAACTTTTATCTCTTCGAGGTGTAAAACTTTCAATAATCCCTAGATCACGGGGTGAAGTTTTATAATTAGATCTGTCAAGTGTAGGTTTTGGGGAAAAATGATGTCTCTTTTTGTTTTTATAGTGGAGTTTTGTCCAAATTCCATCATAAAGAAGGGCAACTGTTAACACCCTATTTCTTTCCACTTTTAAAAAATATTAAAATAATGAAAAATTCAAAAATCATAAAAATCCTAAAAAGAAAAAAATGCAATAAAAATTGAAAATTATTAAAGATTAAAAAAATGAATAAGTTAAAAAAATTAACGAAAAAGAATAAAAATTGCAAACTAAAAAATATAAGAAAATCTCATCTTTTTAGTAAATAAGCTTTTTGAATTAAAACAAAAATTAAAAAAGGAAAAATATAAAGAAAATTTTATTTTTGGGCTTATTATTGGTCTTATAATGTTTTGGCTACATTTGGAAATTAATTGGACCTTGGACCCATGTCAATTTCAGCCCATTTTCGTGGCCTATTTTGGATGGCTTAAGTGCAATTTGGATGGGCCAATTTATCAAAAGCTAGACATGGCTCAGTTAATTAAGGCTTGGAAATCTAAGGAGAAGGCTAGAGTTCGATCTACGCGAACAGCACACAAAGGGGATTTATTTTGGCGCACACGCTTGAGGAGATACATGCATGTGCCACATGCGCGTCGTCTTCCCCAATCTCCCAGTCCACCATGTCTAGAACTACGGAGCTCGGATGAACTCATTTTGAGCTTGTTTTGAGCTCATTTTGTACAAAAGGACATCAAAAGTCAAGTTTAAGAATTTAATCTTTCTAGAATATGTCTTTTGAAGTTCAAAATCATTCCATCTAGAGTAACCGAAGCCTGACTTTTCAAATCTAAAAAACGGCCATTAATGGCCGGTTAAGCTCGAATTCGCCTCATGTTCTTCTAGAATTTGACCATTCACCTCCCAAAGAACATAAAAAGTTTGGAATTCTTAATCTTGACACGTCAAATCTTGTAACGGCCATTAATAGCCGATTCAATTCTTAATGACGAATGATCCCCTTTCTTGTTCTAGGGTTATAAAATTAAAGCAGATGCTTTCTCTCTGGATAGAGGAAAAAACCTAACCAAACCCAACGATCCCACTTGTTCTCAAACTCAGGATCTCTCTTTCTTCTTCGCTCAGCTTCCCCTTGAATTTACGAACACCACCATCACCAACCATCAACCTCCACACCACTGATTCCAAACATGAAACCACCCTAAACCTCATGTATTGGTGGAAACCACCACCAATAGACCTCAAACCCAAATAAAACTCACTCCCCTCATCACGAAAGCCGCTACTATCACAACCTAAACCATCATCCAAACAGTCGCCGCAGCTCGCCAGTTTCTACCAAAACTAACACGAACCAACATCGAACCTAGAACTAGTTACCCCACTTTCACTATCACCCATTCTCTAACCCGATCAGTCCAACCAAAACTAGAGAGAGACTATAGTTTGTTTCCTTTTGCAGGTCTAAAGATGCAAAGACTCGCATCCTCGTCGATTGCTGAAAGAGAGAAAGGACCATTTCATTTTGCGTAGGATCCAAAAAACTCACGTTGAGCCTAAGGCCAACTAGTGATCTAACTTAAGTATAATTCATAGCTTATTACACAGGTGCGGTCCATGTTTGTTAAAAATTCCAGCCAAGAGCCTTTTTCGTTTTTTTTAATATTCTACTCACGTTTAGTTTAACTATTTGTTCCATTATGAACATTGTAATACTGATATACTAGTAATCGAAAAATAGTGGGAAAAAAAAAAAAAATAAGAAAAGACAATAAAAGAAAAAGAAGAAAAATGTGTGTGTGCGCGTGCGTGTGAATATATGATATGCATGCTATATTAAAAATAGAATACAATATGATATTTAGGCAAATAAAAAAATTTTAGCATATAAATTTGGGAAAAGGAAAAAAATATTATTAAAATAAAAAAAAATTACGAAAATACCACTGGAACGAAATTAATCCTAGAAATAGGCAACACGGCCTCGTCTCTTGAAGAGACGAGGTCATTAGTGCCTGACCTCGTCTCTTCAAGAGACGAGGCTTCTCCGTGTGTGTGCCTCATCTCTTGAAGAGACGAGGTCACTAGTTAGTGACCTCGTCTCTTCAGAGACAAGGTCTGCGCGTTTAAACTCCGCCGCGCGCCTTCTTTCCCCCATTTCTCCCCAATTCAAATTCGAACAAAACCCTAATTTAGGAATTCTCCCAATCGCCCAACGGTGATTCTCGACGGTTTGTTGCATTTTTTTTGTGATTGGGTAATCTCAAAGACCCCAGACGGTGTTTGCATTGCAATTTGTGGGTTGGAGGAGCGATACACGAGGAAATCATTGAAATCCGCCGGCGTATTTTGAGGTGAGATTTTCGTGATTTTGATTTTTTTTTTTTGTTAATGAATATTGCTACATTGTTGAATGACGATGGCATGTGCTGTTAGAATCATTTTATTGTGTAAGTAGGACGTGGAAGGATTTTATCTGATTAGTGTATGTTATATAGATAGATACATACGTGTATACATATATATGTAATTGTTGGGAAAAAAATTAATATTGTGATTAGTTGTTGGATAATTATTTTAGGAAGTGCAGGTGGGGAAATAATTAAAAATAACTTGTAATGTCGTCAACGGGTATTGTTGTGCGATTCCAATACGGGAGAAATTTTTCTAATAATCTGGATACATATATATATATATATATGTAAATTCTAGGAAAAAAAATTAATATAGTTAGTAGTTGTTGGATAATTATTTTAGGAAATGTAGTTGGGAATAAAATTAAAAAATAACTTCTTATGTCGTGAAAGGGGTGTATTCGGTACTGTAGTGTTGGTTTAGCATGGAAATCTGCGGTGAAAAAAGATAATGTTTGTAGGAAATCAGTGTTCCTTAGGAAAAAAAATAGAACTTTGGAAATGTAGCATTTGGAATTAGATGAAATTTTATGAGGAATGAAACTCATAAGTGTGATTTTGCGAATTTAATGCATTGAAGCTAATTTTGATGAGATGGCAGGATTGTTGAGGAAATGGATAAGGCAAAGTTCATACTGTATGCTCATGGTAATATTGTATAAGAGGAGGATGGTTTTTGTTATGATAAGCGGCCGGTTGCTATGGTCAGTATCAGTAGGAATTCAACATATGAGCAGATAGTGGAGATTATTTGCAATAGACTAAAGGTAAATAGGTGTACACATCGGGTGGAGCTATATCATAGGGTAGCTATTGGAGATAGGACGCTACGTTATGATATTATTCCAGTGACCGATGATGAAGCGGCGCATGAGATGTTGGTGTACACAGAGGGATCAGTGGCTGTTTATGTGCAGATATTTGAAAATGAATTGTCACAGGTACCTGCAGGGGATAGGGGCATTGATAGAAATATTGGAAGCCAGGGGCTGGTAGACTCAAACTCAACTCCAGCTCAGACAATAGGCAGTGCACAACTGGAAATAGGTAACTTTGAATTTTGTGGCGGTACTTCGGTAGGTGGTGATGATATGGAGGCTGTGCAAGACTCATCAGTAAGTGAATCCGATGACTCTTCAAGAGACGAGGCCGTGTTGCCTATTTCTGGGATTAATTTCATCCCAGTGGTATTTTCGTTTTTTTTTATTTTAATAATTTTTTTTCCTTTTCCCTATAAATTTAATTATAATTATAAGAAAATAAACAATATATATATATACATATAGGTATAGTTTTATGATTATCATTCTTTTATATCATCCTTAACTAAGCATATTGTATTTGATATATGTTATTTGGACAATGATTTGATATGCGTTGAATCAGGAAATATCAATAAGGTTTAGCAAATTATTTGATGTGATCATTTTCTCCTTGTGAATATCATTTTCTTAATATATATACATAATATATTGAAAAATTAAAAAAATCAATAAAAGTTTTATACCCTTGTTATGCAACATATGTACAAATAAAAATGCTTTATCAACCAATATAATTATACAACCTAGTTATTTTATAAAATATAAAAAACAAAATAAATGGGGTTTCCAAAAATAGTTTTTAGGATATTCAAAAATAAAAGACAAAAATTAGATTTCTTTTGGAATTTTCAAGCTCAAAAAAATTGATTAAACACTTAAAACTTAGCAAGTTTTCAAATTTTAAAAAGATAAATAAATTAAAAATTTTAAAAATCAAAATGAACTACGGTGACCTGATTCCGGTTACTAGATATATAGGCACCTACACAGCAGTTACAACAATAAAAAACTCTTAGGAATTTTTTTAAAAACAAAAAAAAATATTTTTGTAAATACATAAATCTTTTTTTGAAAAAACGCTAAAAATTGAAAATTCCAAAATTAATTTGGCTCATATGATTCAAGATTTCTAAAGCCCATAAAAAACCTAAATAATCATTTAGGTTTCAAAATAGCAGCACTTGGATCCATTAATTTCTGGTTTTCACGCGTACTAGTGGTCAAATCAAAAACCAAACCATCAATTTGGTTTTTGGTTCACTTTTTTTTTTTAAGCTTTAGTTAGTGGCAACTCCAAGTTAAACTGATTTTCAAAAACCGGGCTTTTTTACCAAAAAAAAAAAAAAAAACCTATTGGTTCCTTGTTGGGTGTTATGTATCAAATGTGTCGGGTTGATATAGATCGGGTCCTTTAGGAGAATAGAAGCAAAATTCGAGCTTGAAAGTTGCTAGTAGTAGTTAAAGAAGTAAGTAAAGTGGATTTCTTTAATTTTTTGTTTAGGTATAATTTCTAGTTGATGTTGATGATGAGTAGAAGTAGAATTTTAATGTTTTTAGACACATTGATGATATGAAAGCTAAGGAGTCTGATTTTACTTTTAAAGGTAAGACTGAAAAATCCTCTTCTAGAGCATGCGATATTAAACGTTTTAAATGCCAAGGACTTGGGCATATTGCTTCTGAGTGTCCAAATAAAAGGATTATGGTTGTTAAGGATAATGGTGATATTGAGAATGAGAGCTCAAATGATGATATGCCACCATTACAAGATGCTAGTGATGAAGAACCTGAACAGGGAAAGTTAGTTGCAGTTGTAAAGAAAGACTCAAGTGAGCAGGTGAAAGAGGATACTAGAATGCAAAGAGAGAATTTCTTTCACACTAAATGCTTAGTGAACAATCAAGTATGTAAGGGTAGCAGCACTAATATTGCTAGTACTTTGATGGTAGAAAAGCTGCATTTTCCTACATTAAAGCATCCTAAGCCATATAAATTGCAATAGTTTAATGAATGTGGAGAGGTTCGGGTAACAAAATAAGTGTTAGTGGCGTTTTCCATTGGTAGCTATAAGGATGAAGTTCTCTGTGATGTAGCACCAACGCATGCTAGTCACATTCTTTTAGGCGGTCTATGGCAATTTGATAGGAGGGTTACATATGATGGCTATGAGAACCGTTATTCCTTTGTTTAGAGTAAACGGAAAGTGAATTTAGCACCTATCAAACCATGTGAAGCACATGAGGATCAACTAATGATATTAAGAGATTTTAGAGAGAAAGGAAAACACACAAGCGCTTAAGGCAAGAATATGAGTGATACACTGGTAAGGAATGAGAGAAGAAAATCATAAAGTAAAACTCAAACATTAGTGAGTGATATTAAGAGTGCGATATTTGCTAGGTGTGTTGCAACTAATGATTTTATTTTGTCTGTTTCTAAGAAGAATGTGTCTTATTTGCAGGACTCAAAAGGTAAAAAGACGACCAGATTAGACAAGCAACATGTGCAGCAATCTTGTAAGAGGCGCCAAGGACTTCCACTTGAATCAAGTGATTGGGTACACAAGCGTAAGGCAAACCTTCAACAGCAAAAGCATTTTAAGTTGCATTCCCGAGGAGATGATTCATTTCAAGAGTCTTTCAAGATTCATGGCAAAGCAGATTCAAGGAAGAATCCTTCCAAAGAAGGAGGGACTGATGCGAAAATGAAATAGACCAAGTCACGTTTCAGGTGAATAGGGGCTAAGCTAGCTCAAAGCCGCCAGCCTACAAGTTGAAATCCGCCAACCTACTTGGAAAAGCCACTAGCCTATGTTTGGCTTTTAAAGAAAAGCTGCCAACTTTGGTTTATTTTCATTCCAGCTTTGTTTTGTCCATGTCTAGGGTGCGTTTTTAGGTCTTTTAGGGTTTCCATTGTTATTATATATAGTCTTTTTTGCTTTTGTATTGAACAGACTTGGATAATAAAGTTTTAAGAGTTTTCTCTGAGAGTTCTTGTGAGAACTTATAAGGACTTATCGAATTTATAATTCGTAGCATTCTTATTTTAAATAATTGACTTATCAATCAAATTACGTTCTTTGATTGTGGCGTCTATATCAATTGTGCCAAGGTTCGTGCTTTTATTTTAAGCGATGAGTCAAGGTTTCCATATTGTGGATCATTTTTAGGTTTCTAAACCATCTTGATTGTTGGGTCTTAGGTCTAATATACCTCAGGTTCATGACGTGTGGTTGAGGATTCCTGATTTTGATTTACAAGTTTCATTGTGTTGAACGCGGATTGAATTGGAGCGTACCTGACTTGTATCACACATTCTCCACATGTTGTCTTTCTTTTTTACCAGCACTACGAGTGATGAAAAAGGGCTAAGACTTGGTTTGATGAGTCTTTGCTAAAGTAACTTTGTTATCATCTCTTCTAAGACATTTTTATAGGCTATAGACTACCTATAGGGTTGGATATTGATAGGTTGAGACCCTTCCAGCAAGTGTATTTTGTGGTCATAGCTCCTAATAGATGGTAATGATTGAAGAGTTTCAAACAAATCACTACATTCCTAGTTGGATCATTTTACAAAACAAGAAGTCGAAGTTTTCAAAATTTTTTATATTGCTAATAAGTTTTGTTCAACTTCGGTTACAATCACCAATATAGGCAAGCGCACCTACCGAAGTAGTATAGAAAATATTAGGTCGTATTCCTTGGTGATTGTTAGCATCTATCATACTCATTTTTCATCTATTATCTAGTCAAACAAAAATCTAACAAAACATATGCATCGGAAAAACATTAGGTTAAAGTTAATGCTAAAAATATACACATTTTTGGGGTAAACTTAAGATTATAAGTTGTTAATGCGAGACAGAGCTTAGGATTTGCTTATCCAATCCCTCATCATGTGATTTCTTAACAAACTCAAAAAGTTATTTACTGGGTATATTTGCACTACCGGATTCATTGAGGTAAGCTAAAACCTATCTCTAGGTTAGAAACTCTAGATCTATATCAAACCATCAGAATCCCTTCTCAAGCTATCAGCAATCTCGATCCACATAGAGATTAAGAATTCTTTTATTAAAATCCCATTTTAAGGAATTTTAAAACCAAATGAAATAAAGTTTCGCCATCCTTCTCTCAAGATAATTAAGAACAACTTCATTAATAGCTTAGTTCTATTTAAAAGAATGATCTAACGATCTATTCAGTTGAAATCAGACCTAGATCTAAAAAGTGCACCACATAATTAAACCTACGAAATTAAGTTTAAGATATTAATTACAAATACCCAGTTAATATTCAACTAAAACGCATTTGAAATCACATAAATTAGGTCTTGGATTCACAAACCCGAAGTAAAGATTATTAAATGTAAACATTAAGCATAGAGTCAAGAGAAATAATATGAAAATAGGTATGAAGATTATAGATTAAGCACAAAGGAGTCTTGCAAAAACAATATTCGGGTTTAATATGAATTTACCTAGAAAACTCAGAATTCCTTGCAGAAGAAAGAATTTCTCTCACTCAAGAATTCTCTCGCTACTCTATTCTAGGTTAGCAAAATTTGTCACATATGGTACACTACTTTATTGCACATCTATGCATGTTTATTTATAAGTGACAAGGAATAGAAATCATGAAGACTTTATTCGTTGACGTAGCAAATTCTTTATAATGGAATTCGTCCTTATCTTTATGTGCATTTGTGAGCTAACTTATTCATGATATAATCACTTTTCGTAGGTCTAATCGCGGGCTCAAAGGCTGGTTGCTATCTAAGCTGTGTTCTCTTTGTCAAAATAGTGATTTAGGTTCATTTTCAATCATAGATGGAATCATGGGCTCAACTTTGGGTGTGATTGAAACTGTATTACGAATCTTATGGGTGCAATCATCTCAGTGTAAACCGTAGGTATAATCGAGGGTGCAATTTGCACTTTTACCTTGTTTTGCCTTACTTTCTTACCCTCGGTTAGGGTCTTTAGCAGCTGTGGTTAAGTTTGTCTTTATTCATTTATGCTATTTTGATCTAAATCTTGTCTTAAACACTTTGTTTCTTCTTTTCTTGATCCCAGGAGATGAAAAACAACATTTAAACAATAAAAGCACCAAATCATAGGAATTTTCTTAAAAATGAGCCATATCCAACATGATTTCCTATGAAAAGAATAGAATCTAAAGACTTATCAATTCCTCAATCAAGTCTATTAACTTCGGATGCACAGAATGTTCAAGTCCTTTTATCACTTCCATGCCTTGCATTGTTACTACCCAGCATTGTGTCTCATATTGCATACCCTCTTCCTCCAACAGTTTAGCCATGGTTTTACTTCCAACCATAGTAATGACATCCCTCAATCCACTTAACTTGCAATTTTTCCCCAAATGTTGAAACTCCATTATCAATATGGCAAAGTTCCAGCTAATGCTTCTAAGTTATGTCAACTACAATATCCCTAGTATGATATCATAGCCACTAAATGACGTATATAAACATGGAAAAGAATTGATAACCTTGAATGTTAAGTTTTGACTGAATAATCTACCTCTTAGTAGTCATGATCAAACCATCAGCAAGCACCGCTTTAATAGGTTTAGAAACTTCAACCATGCAACCTAAGCCTTTTGCTGCTCTTTCATCTAGGAAATTCAAGCTGTTTCCACAATCTACATTTACCCCCTTCTTCCTTTTCTTGTAATGAGCTTTAAGCCTCATAATGCATGACTTGTGTGTGTTGTTGATTGCATGCAAAGTCAATTTAGACAATTCTTCCTCAAGCATAGCCTCTTCTTTGATCTCACAACCTTCACTCTTCCCTTCCCCATCCTCCCCAACTACTAGCACTCTTAATTACTTGTGTTTACATCTATTCCCTAGTCTAAGTGGCTCGTTGCACCAAAAACAATGAATTTTTCTTCTTTTTCTTCTAATTCTTTTGGTGTAAGGCCTTTTTAGGTCTTGGTCTGACCACTGGTTAAGATGGAATTTTTGTTTTTGGTAGTTTTTGTGGTATGGTAGTTATTAATGGTAGTGGTGGTTTTTGTGTTGGTGGTGGTTTTAGGGTAAGTGAATGTACTATAAGTAGACTGTGTGGTGTTTGAGATAGAACTGGGGAATGGAAATGAAATTAGGGTAGATTTCTGTGTGGTTTGTGCTACAATGGTGTTTTCTTGTAGTTTAGCCAAGGTTAAGGCATGTTGTAAGGATTGAGGATGAAACATGCAGACTGGAAATTGTATTCCAGGTTTTAATTCACTGAGAAAGCGACTAACTCTTTGATTCTTAGTTAAAGGGACTAAGGTAATTAGATATTCAAAAGCATTCCAATATTCTTCAAGGGTTGTATATTGGAACGGCTCCTTTAGAGCAACCATTTAGTCATCAAAAGTATTAGATCCAAACTGAGCTTGTAAACCCATTACAAACTCTTCCCATGTAATGAGCATGGGTAATGTCTGGTTTTGGGCAAATGAATTATACTAGTGTAATGCAACTTCTTCAAAATGTATTCCAGCAACTTTAACACATAAATTAGTAGGGGTTTCATCTAATTCAAAGTAATGTTCAGCTTTGATAAACAGGATTTGAGATCCTCACCATTAAAAATAGGAAAACTCAACCGAGTTGATCTAGAAGGTAAGTTATACGATACTTCTCCATGTGATATGAAAGTTAACAAAATCAAAGGTGCTTTTCCTATATTGCAACTCCTAGGGCTAACTCATGGAGTAGCTGGGTGGTTCATAACTAGATTGCTTAGATTAATGTTGTCTATCATCTTCTTTTGCAGGTCCACAATTGTAGATTCATATTTATCTAACATGGATTGTTGTTTTTTGAAGAGTTTAGAGAACTATTGCATTAACTTTTCCTCTTGCTCCTTCAACATATTCCTCATAGATTCTTCCACCTTTTCAATCTCACGGGTTTTCACCATCTAGTTCTTCAAAGGCTCTGATATCAATTAAAGTGTGAAAGGCAAATTTGTGTAATTTGTAACGCAAAAATGTAAAGTTTTGTCCAAATTCATACAATCTTGAATATGAGAATTGGGGAAACATTGTTTTTGTTATTTTTCATGTTTTTTTGCCATTATAGTGTAGTATATATAATGATAGTTATAACAAAAATATATTCCCCACAATGATAATTAAACAAGTGGCATCTACACAATATCCACATGCCAACATCATATACTATGTTATTTTATTAATACTAGTAACATAAATATAAGAATCAATGAACGGGCCTATAGCCCACAATATTCTTGTCTCTAGCCTGTCTGCTATCTAAGTTTGCACCATACTCCTTAGGCCCACCATCAATTTTAAGCCCATTCTCTATTGGATAGATAGAAGTAAACATTTCCTCACTTAGCTTCTATCTGATTTCAGAAGCTGCTAAACATAAATCCATCAATCCTAATTCCTTTACTATGGGAGCTCAATTGAGCTTTATTTTTTAAGCTCAAATTCAATTATAATTAATACTTGATAAGCTCGAGCTCAACTCAAATAGGTTTGATTACTCCTATAAAATTCAATTAGACTAAAATAGGTTTGATTACTCCTATAAAATTAAATTAGACTAAAAAAATTTGTTGAATTTGGGAGTATAATACGGTTTTTAGTTGATTTAGTCTCAATTATTATAAATGTGTTCTATCATAAACGAAGGGGAAAAAAGTACAAAAATAGGCATTACATAATGAGAAAAAAAAATATTTATAATTGTTTTTTCTAAAATGTATAAAAAGTTTGAATAGGCGAGTAAGCTAGTTGAATTAAGTATTTTAAAACTTAAACTCCACATGCTTTAACCGAATTAAATTTAAGTTATCATCAAATTGAACTCAAGTAGCTTGAAAGTAGTCTCAACTCCCTTACAAAGAAAAGAAAATAAGTTTGTTGGGTTTGTCTGCTTAAAACTTGCAATCTCAAATGAAATTTAGCCTATTGAATAACTAATACGTCTCATGTGATTGAGTTTGATAGATGTAACATTAAATATTTGTTGATATCAACAACTGAAATGCTGAAACAGTGCAAAACTTGTTGATATCTAGGAATTTCATTGTTTAATAGCATGAATGTGTAATATAAAATGCGCAATCAAACAAAAGCTTGGTTGCCCTTGGAGTAAAAGTTAGGTGTGTTACATAGGAAAGTGCAACCCATGTAATACTACATATAGAACCACTACAGTGCTATAATCATAGTTAGTTGGTACAATCTCCAACGAGGGTTGTTATTTTTTTCCCTTAGAATGTGTTGGTTAAATTTTCCCTTAAAACACTGTTAAATTTCAGTATGCATATGTAGAGACCAATATCCTATTGCAGCGAAGGGTGTGCATCGACCAAACGTTACATCACATTAATGTTGTTCCCTCTAGGACGTTTCATCTTGGTCCAAGCAATCGCAGAGAGATTGCAGCAATTCGTTTCCCAGTTGCGCAATCTTACAAAGATAATTTAAGTACTATATCAACCTAGGATGAATGGTGCTAAACAAGAAGCATTGCTACCAATTGCCTATAAAGAGAACTTACATAGTTTACGAAATAGGCCAAAAAAAGAAAAAGAATATTGAATGAGTGTGGTTTATCGAGGTTTATGCTCTTCCTAGACTGAAACTTATAGTTTTGTATAAAGCCTACGACAGGCAGAAACTGCCTCATGCTGGCCAGTGTAGTGCCCTCAGAAGCCAATCAGATTTCTGCCCATGCTAATTGCAATTCGAGTATAAAGTCTGAAGAAGTGTAGTTGTAGCTGTAGTAGAATGAGAGATAAATCACTGCCTTAACACTCGGTTGGAGCTGTAGGAGAATACTTCTTCTCCAGCAACTGTTGAGTGAAGCCTACCTCCAGCCCAACCATTGTTCAATGGCCGTGCAGCTGCTCGAGCTGGATTCCCAGTCACTCGAGTTCCTTCAATGTGTTCTTCAAGCACAGGAAGACCAAGAGCCTTCCTTTCTTTCCTCCTCGCTCTTTCTTCATCTCGTTCTTTCCTTAGCCAACTCTCAACAGTTCTCTGCAAGTCCATATATAATATCAGGCACAATAAACAAGGAGGCGGTAGATTTGCACTAAAACGA
The DNA here is from genome assembly GCA_024138025.1 of Combretum micranthum. Lineage (NCBI taxonomy): Eukaryota > Viridiplantae > Streptophyta > Magnoliopsida > Myrtales > Combretaceae > Combretum > Combretum micranthum. The sequence continues at coordinate 603,141 of JAMXBD010000625.1, read as the reverse complement.
AAAAATATATAGTTATGCTAGGTAGGCAGAACAAGTAAACATAAGACCATATTATTTTTAACTGGATAAGTAAACTTACGACCATATTTATGGAGATCAGCACTATAAACGAACCAAATAGTGTTGAACAATATTGAACTTGAGGTCCAGATCAGCTTAATATATTCAAAGCATATGATTCTTCCACGAGCATGATCAAGATACCTTTATGATCTCAAATTTGGCTCGATTAAGCTCATTTTAATCTAATTATTTGGAAAGTTAAAGTCATATTACTTTCAAGTTTCAATTGAATTTATATTTAAGCTTGAATTTGACCCAGATCCAATAAAGCTCAACAGATAATGAAGCTTGACTCAGTCCTGCCAAGCTAAATAGATTGAAGCTCAAGCTTGGCTCGAAAGGTGCAAGAAGTAGTTAAAGCTCAAGTTTGTTGATTTTTATTGAATTGAACTTGAGTAAATATAGAGGTGTGCTCAGGATTATGCCCTACTTGCAGATTTAATACTAACCATGAGGGATAATTTGCTGATAGCCTTTACTTTATCCATGGGCATTGCTAGTTGCAACTTTCCATGAGCCACATACACCTGCATACCCAGATAGCAGCCTATTAAGCAAATGGTTTTTGACAATTTTTATATAGAAACAGGGTTTTAAAGACTAAATTGAAATCATGAATTATAGCAATGGTAGCTTACAACATGTGTTGGCCAGTCCTCCAGACCATCAAAAATATGCGTCGCATAAATAATCGTGGCACCTCTTTCTTCACACTCCTTCTTTAGAAACTTCAGAAGATCAGCCCTTGCTAATACATCAAGATCCACAGTTATCTCATCAAGGAGGAGGACCTAAGTGAGAGTGAAGGTGCCAGATATTAGACAATACCACTGGCAGAGTAATGCTAAATACATGCTCAGAAATAGTGTCGTGAATCTCGCTAAAGAACAATGAATTTACCTTGAATGGCTTGAGCAGACCCATGCAAATTTGTACCCGTCTTCTCTGACCATCAGATACCTTATGCATCCTCCATGAAAGATCAATATCTAGCACCTGGTGTGCATGCATTACAAGAAAACACTTCTTTTAACAAAATAACATGCATTATGTTTCAAAATGCTTATATTATGTTCACAAGAGAGACGGTGTTTGTAAGTTACATTTCCTTTTCAAGTTGTGCCTAATTATTTCTTTATTATCTATGAGAAAAGCAAAAGGCATCACTCAAGCTTCAATTAAGTTTAGGATGGCATTCTACATAATGTATCATCAGTTAGTTGAATACAAAGCATACAAAAATCAACCAACAAATGTAACAGTATTGGACTATCTCATTAACTCACGGCTACATAATCCTTCATTGTGGTTCCATAAAAGCAAGCACACTATCTCAAGAAAACCACTTTACCTTAATAAGTTCAGCTCTTCTTTGTGGATCTATACCAGCCACCCCAAATATCATTTTTTCTGCAGAAACATCCATTTGTATTGGAACATCAAAACCAGCGAAAGCAACTTCTCGCCTCCACTGTAAAAAAAAAAAAAAAACACGCAGAGATCACATCAATTCCAACATCTCTACACATATTAGCTAGATGATCAATGATGATTTTATTTTTATTTGTTATCAAGGATATATAACTCACTGCTTGCATTACTCACAAGACCATTGAAAAATATAAGTTCAATTGTTCCAATACTAATATCATTTTTGCACTCTAATGCTCCTAAGCAGGTCGCAGCAAAAATGTAAGAAAACACATGGATACTGCTAAGTTGAAAATATAGATGGCAACTGCTATAGCTTTTCTGTTCTAGCAAATTTAATTCTTTTTAGTGGGTTTAATGGCTGCCTCTGAGATATAATAAAAAACAACAATTCTCTTCCTCTAGTCCACCAGGCATTATGGCTTCCTATCAGTTCCAAGAATAAAGCTTGGCTGCAAATCTATGTACAATCACATGTTTGAGTAAATGCACTTCAGATTTCAGAGCTCAGAATGACATGAGGAACATGAAGAAGACATACCTCACCTCCAAGATAACAAAGGTCTCCGGATGACGTCAAAGTAGTGTCATGGAATGCTGATCTTCCCAGAACACGAACCATATGTGGTTCCACCATGTGCTTGCCTCCCAAGATCTTTAGTATAGTGGTTTTACCTATATTCATAAAACAGCAATCAGCATCTTTCATCTTTTGAAAGAGAGATCTCACGTAAATAATACTCCCCTAAAAGGTAAATCATCAAATTGCATATATTGCTCATAGCCATTGATGTGGTGAAGGAAGTTATCAACTGAAGCATACAATGACAATGCTCCTCAACTTGCTATTTTGAGACGAATCAATAAAGCATCAGAAAAAGTGCTTATCTTGGAGGCTATTAACACAATATTTTACTAACATTTTTCTGAATATACTCATGGCTTAGCTAAAAACTACTGGTCAAATGAATGTGCTAAAAAGCTACTGATTAGCTCAAGTATAAGATATCTTTTTTTCACTAAATGCGCCATTTCAAATGAATTAAAAAAAATTCTTAGAAAGGGGTTGATTACACAAAACATTCACATGTTTTCACCCTTTCCATTTTACATAAGCGTGTTTTGGGCTTCTACACTTTGCAAATCTGTATTTTTCTCTCTTTAGAAGACATTACTTAAATGGTAAAGACAGACAAGTGAAGTGTTTGCAAACAAAAGCCTGAAAATTATTCCCCTTTTCATTCCTCAAATCCACGTAGGGCAAAAGCAAAAGCCAGAAACTATTCTCTTTTTCATTTCTCTAATCCAAATGATTTCGAGGTTGAAAAGTGTAAAAAACCAGAATACAGGTCTGCAAAGTTAAAAATTGTTAAAAAGACAAGTGTGTTTCCTGCGATTAATCCCATAAGAAAACACAACCACTACTACAGATAAGTCGCTAGCTATGTGGTTCAATGACATATTTCCCAATATCAACAACTTATTTGCCAAAAGGGAATATTAAAATTATACATAATATTCAATCTTTCATTTCCATTACTTAATTTAGGCCCCTTAACTAACTAAGAAATTCAGGTGAGCCAACATCACAAATAGAACATCATTGAAAAAACAAACAGTTATGGTTATAACATAATCACAAAACGA